>JANAVB010003200.1:19127153-19147153 GCA_029216955.1 Iris pallida
AGGTGGCCACATTACGGATGCATTCCTGGGATCATGAAACTTTATTTGATTGTAATGTGTTTTGCTTTCTGTAAAAAATCATTACATCGATGCCATCAGTATGAATTCGATGCCAGTGCATGTTCATCCCTTGTTATTGCTGAAGCAAAATTGTAATCATGCCTGTCATCCCTTGTTATTGCGGAAACATAATTGTAATCCTGCATGTTCATCCTTTGTTATGCCATCAGTACATCGATGCCATCAGTATGAAGTCGATGCCAGTGTAAGGCATAATGTAATGTAAGAAAAATTCTCTTGATAGTAGGTTAATTATATTCAACATTCGCAAGAAATTTTGTTCAGCCATACAGTGGAAGCCTGATAAAATGATATTCGGATTATCTTGAAAATGATTTAATATAAAATGAATGTACTATAGTAAATGATATTAAAAATACTGTAAATATTTGGTGAAAAAAATATGAGATACTTGAACATTTCCAGTCCTAAATGTACCATACTTTGTTAAAAGCACAGAGAGTGTCCGTTCTCCGTTTTCAAAGAACGGAGAATGGCCATTCTCCATGTTAAAGTAACGGAGAATGGCCATTCTCCTTGAGCATGGCCATTCTCCGTGTTTAAAAACAAAGAGAACAGCCATTCTCCGTCCATTCGCCGTGTAGAAAGCAAAGAGAATGGCCATTCTCCGTACAATCGCCGTGTTAAAAGCAAAGAGAATGGCCATTCTCCGTCCATTCGCCGTGTTAAAAGCAAAGAGAATGGCCATTCTCCGTGTTAAAAGCAAAGAGAATGGCCGTTCACCGTCCAAATAAAATATTCTCTTCGAAAATATTATCATTAGAAAAGTAAAAAAAATTCGTCCGATCAATACAGATTTTTTTTAAAAATATGTGACAAGATGATCCGCCCGACCTCAGAAGCAGGTTTTTCTCAGTTCACAACCACCACCGTGACATGTAGCTTTATTAACAAAATATTAAATTATTAGATGAAAAATAAGATTTCTGACAATGGCATGGACAGTAAAATTAGAGCGGCGCCGCTAATACTTCTTGTTCGAGGAGGTTTCGACTATGTCCGACGGGAAGCGAACCGATTCTTCACGGCGCAGCTGGTACTCCTCGTTGTTCTAGGAGGGCTCGACGACGTTCGACGCGATCCGGACCGATTCTTATTTCCATCTTCATCTCTGTTTCTCTTTCCACCACAACCACCAACACCACCACCACGACGGCCTGTAACCAAAAAAAATATAATACGAAATATTAAATTGGATGGACTTTTGAGAGAGTAAATATGAATTAATTTAGGGTGTTCATTGAAAAAATTAAAGTGAAGAATGACCTGCTAAAGCAAGTTACCAACAGGTCAAAAGTCTAAATCAGCATTAAATGATGTTTCTACACTATTATTCAATCCGAACCATTGGATCAACATCCAACGGTCCAGATTTCGGATGTATCGATACATCCATTTCCAGCGGATGTATTGTAGAACGACCCATATTATCTATATTCTAAAATTAATCTATATTTAAAAGAATCTATCTTTTACAAATAGTATATCTTTAAAAATAAATATATCTTTAAAAATAATATATTTTTAAGAACAAATCCAAAAAATAATATGTCTTTAAATAGATATTTAATTTCTTTTATAGAAATAACACGTATGTTTTTTTTAGAAATTTCGTAACTATCCCGAAAAGAATACTCCATAAAATTAGGCTACAACGCTATATATATATATATATATATATATATATATATATATATATATATATATATATATATGAAATTTTGGACAAATTTGCTATATATTAATGCATGGACAAATTTGAAATTTGAATGTTAAAAAATTAAAGACGAGTGCCGAATGATATTTAGGAGTGTTAATAGTAGCACCCATATATATATATATATATATATATATATATATATATATATATATATATATATAAAAGATTAGATGACACCGTTGATAATATGGAAATGTGTATATATATATATATATATATATATATATATATATATATATATATATATATATATATGGAAGCGGATCAATAGCCCCCCCTTAGAAAGCCCCCCAAAAACCCCATCACTCTAATCCGTAATTTAATGTTAATATTAATATTAATATTAATGTCAATGTTAATATTAATGTTAATATTAACATTAAATACTAAAATTAATATTAAACTTAACATTAAAATTAATATTAACAGTAACATTAATATTAACATTGACATTAACATTAATATAAGAAAAATAAAAATATTAATATTAATATTAACATTAATATTAATATTAACATTAATATTAACATTAACATTAATATTAACATTAATATTACGAATTAGTGTGAGGGGGATTTTTGGGGGGCTTTCTATGGGGGGCTTTTGATCCGCTATATATATATATATATATATATATATATATATATATATATATATATATATATATATATATATATATAGCGGATCAAAATATATATATATATATATATATATATATATATATATATATATATATATATATAGCGGATCAAAAGTCCCTTAGAAAACCCCCTAAAAATCTCCTCACTCTCAGCCGTCCATTTAATGTTAATATTAATATTAATATTAATGTTAAATACTAAAATTAACATTAAACTTAACATTAAAATTAATATTAACATTAACATTAACATTAACATTAACATTAATATTAACATTAACATTAATATAAAAATAAAAATAAAAATTAATATTAACATTAACATTAATATTAATATTAATTTTAACATTAACATTAATATTATTATTAATATTAACATTAAATGGACGGCTGAGAGTGAGGGGGGTTTTAGGGGGTTTTCTAAGGGGGACTTTTGATCCGCTCCCATATATATATATATATATATATATATATATATATATATATATATATATATATAATTTTATTTATATATAATTTTATTTATTTATTTTATATTTGGATTCCCTCACGCCACGCCCCCCTTTTCTCCTCCTCATACCCCCTGTACTCCTCATTTTCCCTTTATTCCCCATGTATGGGCCTTAATTTTGATTTCCTAAATTTGATGCATCTACTATGGCTTCCTGGCCATCGCTAATTTTGATGCCCTAAATATGATAGTTGCGTCTACTGCAGCTTATTGCGAGTTGTGGGCGATTTTTTTTTTTTTTTTTTGGCAAAAATCTATGAATATGTATATGGATGTGATTGGTATGCTATATCAGTATTTGTTTCCAGTTTTGATTCTTTGTAAGAGTCCAAAACCCGCATATATTTTTTTTTTTCCACATATTTACTTATTTTATTTTATTATTGCAAAAGTAAGGGTCCAAGTGTAGGGAAAAAAAAATCCTATATAGTTAAAAGTTGGAAATAGTAATTCCAAATCTGTTTTAAAAGTTTATTTATGTGAAGTTGGTATTGTTTGTCAAATATTGTTATCCATATGGTAAGTTTCTATGCTATAGATTGGATGCAAGGTCGGTTGCTTGTATTCATTAGTCAGTCGGTTAGGTCTATACAAATGAAACAACAATGTATTGTAACAACAATGTATTAATTAAAAATTGGGGCTAATTAGAGTTTAGACTCTGAATTTTATCTCAGCTTAGTGTTTAAGTCCTAACATTTTTAATTAGAAAGTTTAAACTCTGAATTTTGATATTTTTTTTTTTCCATTATATCTTTCCTAGACTATATATGGAAAAATAAACCAATAATAAACATTCAAATTCAGGGTCTATGAACTTTTTAATCGGACAAGTTAGGACCTAAACTATAAGCTGGTATAAAATCCATGGTCTAACCTCTAATTAGCCCTAATTAAGAGAGACACGGAGAGTTTGCTCCAGTAGCATATAGCTAGCAAAGCCATAAGTATATTATATTAAGATTTGACATTATATATCGAGTTTTGCAATAGTTTTTGCTATTAGACCATTTTAGCAAGTCCAATGTTAAAAAGTTGACAACATATCCATCTGCCATACAGTAACAGTTGAGATTTGTAATGCCCATAACCATGGCCAGAGCGCACATAAACCAAGCGTAGATCCACTTTGATGTGAAAAAAATTAATATTGTATCCGTATCATGTTCATAGGTGTCTATATTTACCTATTTTAAAATATTTGAATTCTGTATCGATATAATGTCATTAATTGTCTATATTCCTACAATATAGCACATAAGTGAGAACCCTCAGATGAACTCAACAGACGTAAACATTAGAAATACAAACTCAGAATAGGGAAGTAGAATGGTAAAAGATGCTGATCATTATAAAGGCCAAATAGCTAAAACCCACCAAGAGGACTGCTATTGCCTACCCTACCCCTACCCCTACCCCTACCCACCCGAGCCCTTCTTATTTGGTGTAATTTGATATATACCTTCACCTCCAAATTGTTTGCATGTTGTAAGTTCTTTAACTTTTGCATTTGTATTCATCACCAACTGTGCCTCTTGCCTGAATGAGGTGCAGCGGGGCTGAACAACATCGAAAAAGATTGATTAATTATTGACTATAAGAAGAAAAAAAACATGTCCATTGTCCAAGTTTTCTAGGAATTGAACACTTCCCTAGTTTGTGGCCGTCTACATCAAGAAGACTTTGATTACACATGATTGTATAGATACTTTCTTTCTACTATAATGGAAATTATAATACGGAAATTTTCACTGAAAGCATAATTTTTTTTATAAAATTATATGTAAAGCACAAAGTTCCTAGTAATTACACCCACAATATAATAACGCCCTTACCAAGGGCATTCTTCTAAAAAATATAATTTAAAAATGAAATTCAGTAACGGCAGACACTATAAGCTTGCCATTCGAAGGAGGAAGGAAAAAAATTCAATCATCATAAGGTTTATTTCTTTATCCTCAATAATGTAGTTGCCTTGATCTACCATTCCATTATATTATTTTCTCACATCCACTAACAGTTTTAGAGTTATTTGCACTAGCATAGATGCACGTGGCACGCACGTATTTTAACCATCTTTCAATTAACTTAGAAAAATTACTTAGAAAGACCAAAGGACAATCTTTGTAATTAATAAGTTGTCCTTATTAAAATTAACGAATCATTTTAATTAGTATAGGTAGGGATCATCATTTGATCCGAAGTTCATGGGCGTCCGAAAAGTCCGTCCGACCCGATGGGTCAAAGCCAGATAGAGCCCGGTCATTAGGGTAGTCCGACCCGGTCCATATTAGTATAGGGCCGGACTTGGGCTATGCATCCATCCGACCGAGCCCGGCCCGAGGCCCGACCGATACAAGTTTGGACTATACGTCCGCCCGAGTTCGGCCCAAATGATGGCCCCCAACTAACAGGATCATGTCTAACTGGTACGATGGTCGAAGATCGTAACGATACAAAGATTGAATATACGCGTAAATTATGAACAAAAGCCTGTAGATTGCAATTTGGCATCACAGGTGGCACCAAAGAGGGATTGAATGTGTATATCCCAAGCAAACCAGTCTAAAGAGTTTGTTAAGGTGTTTCATTCAGAAACATTCTTCCTTCGCTTAACAACTCATCACCGTACATAGATTCCAAACCTCTCCAGGAAATCATAATGCTCCATTCGTAAACCACATCCACGTCATATCTAGATTTCAAACCTCTCCATGAAATCATAATGCTCCATTCGAAAACCACATACGCGTAAATTATCATTTTTTGTAGAACTAGTCCGGCCCGAGCCCGTACTTTATGGGCATGGGCGGCCCAGCCCGGCCCAATGCCGACCCCTAAGTATAGATATGCAAGGATATTTTTGGAAGAAAAATTTCACGATAAACCCTAATTTTTAGCATTATATAGTAGAATAGATTTATCTCCCTAATTACTAATCATATCTCCACTACTACTTTATTTTTTATTTTAATCAGCACTATCCCTTCCCCCCAAACAATTATAAAAAATTAGAGGCTCTTTTTTTGTGGGGGGAGGGGTTGGGGGGGGGGGGGGGGTACAAATAACAAATTATGAAGGAAAGGGAGGTAGCACTAATTAATTAAAATAAAAGTAGAGATAGCGGAGATTTGATTAGCAATTGGAGGAAGGGCTAAATATAATAACACTTTTTATATAATAGATATAATATAATTCACATAGGATGGTGTTAGGAATGAAACGGAGAAACAGTCTCCCAAATCGATAGGATCTGGTGAAGACCGAAGAAAACAGTACAAATCAATTTGCCAATGTCACAATAAAAAAAAAGCACAACACAAACACCAAGATATGTACGTGAAAAATCAAAATGAAAACCTACGAAATGATTGGAGTCTAACTTATGAAAAATACTTCGGCAATGAAATAGAGATTACACATTCTACAAACTTCTCCACACGATCCAAACGGATCATTGCAAAACTTCTATAGATGGAAATAGATTACAAGAGCATGAAAAGATTACTGGAGACAACAGGACAAGGAAGAATTAATTGATGATCCCCTAGAACCGATCTCTCTCCGAAATAATCTCCAAATCTCTAATCTCTCTCTCTCTCTCTCTCTCTCTCTCTCTCTCTCTCTCTCTTCCTCCCTTAGAAAAATTGCAACTCTTGAGAAAACTCTCCTTTTTGATCTCACAATAATAGATGATGATGATGGATTAGGGTTAGAAAAAGACCTAATTGAAACCTCCTTCCACAAGCATCTGGATTGTTGATATTGATCCAACAGTGTTAATAAATTAAAAAAATTGGCTTCAGCCTGACACCAGTATACCGATAGTATACCGAAAATTGTCCTCCTTGAGTCAGAACCTACTCTGAAATTTTCTACCAGACCGATATACGGTGATATATTGGCAATTGTATACCGCAAAATTCGACACTAATTTTCCAGGATGCTTTGATATGTGTTAAAATCATGATGTCTTTGTCGCTTTCAACTTTTCGAGCTTCTCCGATACACTTATGACACTTGCTGCCCTCCAGAATGGTCTCCACATAGGTTGGAAAACCTACCCAACACCATCAAATATAACCGAACAAACTTTAATTGCAATTAATAAAGATAAATATATATGATTCCAAGAAAGACACGACTAAAGGTTATTAGAAAACATCAAGGAAACAACGACTAGATATACTTTAGCTGAATTAATATGAAATAGTAGTGCAAAATCTTAATTTGTGAACAAATATTATTATAAAAATTTATCGCATGTCCTAGGACTTGAATAAATAATACCGAAACGCATCTTTAGGGATCCACATGTCCTAAGACTTGAATAAATATTAACTAATTAATTATATAAACATACAAATGAATTTGTAAGTAAACACAAATATAATAATCGAAGTATGCATAACATATAGATTAATACTTATGCGAGAAACATTTCCTTTAGTAACTTAATATTCATGATAGATTGTGATGATGTCCATGACTAGGAAAGGTAAAACTTAACAGTTTGGTCTTAGCAATGACCAAAAGAGGCTACAATTAGCAGTTTAGACTTAGCAATGATCATACGAGAATAAATTAGTAGTCTACACGTAGCAGGCTCTCATATGATTGCTTCACCCCATTCGAAATTTTGAACTCTTAGTATTCGTATTGGTATGTTATTGTTACCGCACAACCTACCTTCTTGATGTACATGAGCACAATGTATATGTTCCTAAGTATATATAATCATTTCGGGTCCAAACAATCTAAAGAGGAACATCGATGTGTACTTGTAGTCGTTGATAGATGAGTTGAAGCAATTGTGGAAAGCAGGCACCAACACGTACGAGATTTGTAGGATCAGAATTTTCATATGAGAGCAGCACGTATGTGGACTATCAATGATTTTTCAACTTATGGGACGTTATCAGTGTGGAGCACACATATGGTCATATTTTTTGTCCATACTGCATGGAACGTAGTAAGGGGTTTTATTTGAATGTATAGAAAAATCATGATTCTTCGAATGTCATCAACAATATTAGTCAAAAGATCATCTATTTAGGAAGAACATAAATGCATTTATGTCGGTGTTGTGGAAAAAATTGATCTACCACCAAGGTGGTCTGAAGACCCAATTTGGAGTAATGTGAATGATCTACCAAGTATTATCGAAGAGCCTACAAAAGGATACAAGTTTGATGGATTTGGTCGCATTCATAACTGCACGGAGATGAGTATATTCTGGGACTTACCGTATTGGAGAACCAATTTTCTCAACATAACCTTGACGTCATTCATATTGAGAAGAGTGTGACAACATAATTAATACTGTTATGAATATTGTCAAGGTAAAGACAAAGATAATCTAAAGGCCTGAGAAATGATGACGACAATCGGATCCCCATTGCTGCAATACTGAAGATATTCAATGCTTCTGAAAAGTCTGTAGGGAAAATAAAAAAGAGACATTTAATTATGATGAGCTAAGGGCTGCTCAGTTGTATAACTTACTCAACTACGACGAAGAAGAAGTGGAAAAGCTCGAGGGTAAATAAATAATACATTGAAGTATTGTTTAGTTTAGGTTATATAAATTTATCCAATTTAGAATATATTGTTACTAATAAAACGAGAGCCCCGAGAAATGATGACGGCAACCGGATCCCTAATGCTGCAATATTAAAGGTATTCAATGCTTTCAAAAAATCTGTAGGGAAAATAAAAAAGAGAGATTTAATTACAATGAGCTAAGGGCAGCTCAGTTGTATTATTACTCAAATATGATGAAAAAGAAGTGGAAAAGCTTGAGGGGTAAGTAAATAATACATTAACGTATTATTTAGTTTAGGATATACTAATTTATTCAATTTTGGATATATGTTTTCAAGTTGAATAATAATTAATGTTTGTAATTTCAGGTGTAGAAGGGACTTGATGCTACTATGTGACCGTCCTCCTAGCCACTCATGGTAACTACGAAAATCTCATCGACAACAGTATCTCCCAAAGCTGCATAAGTATTGCAAAACCAAAGCACTTTTTTTTCTTTCTATTTTGGTTTGTATTAGGAAATATTAAAGTATACTGACGTAGCCATTATGTAATGTAGATATTAGTAACTAATGCATGACGAGTATATATACTCATGAAACATGGGAGGGTTGGTGTATTTATTGTTATATATTAATTAGTAATTAGCTTATCGAAAGATTGATTTTATATATATATATATATATATATATATATATATATATATATATATATATAGAGAGAGAGAGAGAGAGAGAGATGAGTGCTATAGAACCAACCAGCTGGTTTTGTATTATAGAACCAATCTATGTTATACATGTTGGATTGGAATTGCATGGTTGAGATTAAATGACTTAAAATAGGTGCTGGATCTATATCTTTTAATCTTGTCACGCCCCAGAACCAGAATACTGGAGAGCGGGGGAATGACTCAGCCAGCTACGTATTACGGGTAGATGAATACTGTATAATACGATCAATGCTGTCTAACCAGACGAGCGGGTGCATACTACATGAAAGTCTTACTATGGTCACTTCACATCTATTGTCTCAATCATTCAAAATAAGAAACAGAAATAGAGAACATGTAAGGTAAAGCAGTAAGGCGTCCCAAACGCTTAGTCAAAAATGTTCTTGAGATCTGGATTTACAAAACATAGCCAGATGGTATAGTAACATGTACACAATTGTTATCAGCTGCAGTTTAACTTAGTTACAATTATGCAAAAGTAAGTGCAAGACAATCCGACTAACATATCGGTGCCAAACGGCTAAGTATAAAGTAAATAACAAAACGAGCGGTGGAGTAAGGAACCCACTCGAGTCCACCTGCGATCATTCTCCTAGTATTGACCATCTTGGAGGTAGAAGTAAGCTGGATCCTCGTGAACCGGCTCTAAATCTGGCCATGCAAAACCAGAGAGGTTAGAACTCTAATAGCAAGTACCACAAGGAAGCACGATATGAAGGATTAAACCAGTAAGTAAGAGAATATAATAATAGATCTCTGCTTTCTACTAGGATTCACATAACATCACGACACTTCGAACCAACCTCCCAACCAAACAAGGACAGAAGTTAGCCCTTCATGTCCTGACATTCTGATCATCTCAGTTAGACAACAGAGTAGGTACAGTACACAAACAAATCATCTTGAACGGCCAATCAACTACTACGGCTTGCTATTGTGAGTCCCAAGTTATCCTAAAATTATGCAAATAGGGATTCCTCAGTTCTTACTATGTACGAGCAAGACTAGTCTATCCAGTCAATCAATTGCGCCAATCATGTAATTAGACGAGTTCCAGCGGGACGCCCGTCGTTAATATAGCATGTACAATAATATAAGCAGATATCGTTCCCTGCCCGTGTGACAGATTTACAGTATCTGTAGGAACCAGCCGGCCTGTCGGGCACTTAATAGTCCCAAGAGGGCTGCCATGTAAGAACTCGGGAATCCATTCTCTCCATGTCATTATTATTTTATTTGACTTAACGGTCTCTACGTTGAGTGAAGTTCCATGCCGGGGATCATGGTCATTCAAATGAGTACTTTCGTACGGGGCACGATATGTACAATTCTGCAACGATACCAGTGCGGTTAGGTTGCAGGTCTTACATAGCGTAATGCAACAATCAAATCTAACCACGAAATAATCATGCCTTGACCATAAAGTACACATGCTGTTTTTGTAAGATAGATAAATAACTAAATAAATAAATAATTTGAAGCCTGCATGTGCCTGTATGCCAATATTCGGGATTGGCTAATCGAGTACAATAGTTCATTACATGAACGTGTCTTATTCATTCAATTCAATAAGACGACTAGCCAGTCTCTTAGTTCCAACTAGGAACACATGATCAATTTTAGTCAAGATAACCATTATCATCAATGGTGACAAGGCATGAAAGTCCATTAGTATTACATGGAGTCGAGTCTATAATTCTCAAGGTTAAATTCCAGCCTTACTGGGTATCCATGGATCAATCAGGACTCAAGGCGCATTCCATATAACAATCTGTATTAACAATATTAACAATATTAACATATCATGATTTATCAAGTCCATGCCAAAAGGCTTAAGGATATAATAGAAGAATTATTATGCCATCATTAAATGAATAAGTTATAGAGCAAATAGTAACATCCAGGTTAGAAAGTCACGCCAACAAGTATAGGCTAAGGCCAATAAGTCACGCCAAGTCTAGCAGGTAGGAGTGAGCGTGTAAACAGCGTGAGCGTGAAAAGTGGTTCACGTTGGCACGCACAGTGTGAGCGTGAAAGGAAATTCACGCACCCATAAATGAGCGTGAAGAATGATAAGAAATTCATGCACACATAAGTGAGCGTGAAAAGTGATAAGAAATTCACGCACGCACAAGTGAGCGTGAAAAGTGATAAGAAATTCACGCACGCACGCAAAGTCGTGTGCGTAACTCAAATGTCACGCTGGCTCGTAAGGACGTGATCATGACTAAAAATTCACGCACGCTCATGAGGACGTGAGCGTGACTAAAAATTCACGCAAACACGTAAAGACGTGTGCGTGACTGAAAATTCACGCACGTACGTAAGAACGTGAGCGTGACTGAAAATCCACGCAGACACGTAAGAACGTGAGCGTGACTAAAAATTCACGCAAACACGTAAAGACGTGTACGTGACTGAAAATTCACGCACGCACGTAAGGACATGAGCGTGACTAAAAATTCACGCTGACACGTAAAGACGTGAGCGTGACTAAAAATTCACTCTAACATGTAAGAACATGAGCGTGACTCAAAACTCACGCAGATACGTCAGAACGTGTGCGTGACTAAACCTTCGTTCCAGCCAGAAATGAAGTTCCCAGCCATCAAGCACGCCAAGTTGGGAGATCAAAACCCATGAACAACCGAGAATATAACAACTTAGATCTATGAGAAACAAGCCAAAGAAATCAAAAATGCTAAGTAGTAAACTCTCTCAGGATCATGAGAGAAAGACAATGAACCATAAAAATGGTTCTCCAAGCAAGAAGCAAGATTGCACTTGCCTGCTGATGGGTTGGTGGAGAGAGTGATGAGGAAGAGGAAGAATTAATGGTGAAGAATGAGAGTTATGAGGAGAGAGAAGGAGATGGGGGCTTAAATAGGAAGGATGGTGGTAGGTGGGGGTTATTGGGTCGGGTTCATTCGGATCCACCATGAACCCGAGAAGAACCACTTATGAACCCGAACCTAAAAGCAAGAATAACGGCAGGAAATAAAATGCAGAAAATAAATACAGGAATAAAATTGCAGGAAATAAAATGCAGATAATTAATTAACATAAAATTAAAGGAATTTAAATACAGGATGATACATGATAAATACTAAATAAATATACATGAGTTGCACATGTATAAAAATACGTATTCTGGGAACGGAGAGTGACATCTCTACCCACCTTAGAAAAATTTCGTCCTCGGAATTTCAAATCCAAGCAGGTAGAAATATCGGAGCTAAACTAATACAACCAATTCTAGTGAGCAAGCAATCATTATTACCATATCAAAAGCAAGTACTATATATGTAAATTTATCATTCTACGATATCAAGTAGCTCTACCCATAAGGTGACAAGCATGAAGAATCAGGACAATCAAGGTATACAGGAAGAGATATACCTTGTGAGTCAAACAGGTGTGGATACCGTGATCGGATATGATCCTCACGTTCCCACGTTGACTCTCCCAAGGAGTGATGACCCCAAGCAACACGGACAAGACTAATTGTTCGGTTCTTGAGTATCTTCTCTCTTCGGTCCAAAATGGACACAGACTGTTCCTCGTAAGACAGGTTGGTACCAACAACCAGCTCAGAATGATCGAGGATATGACTTGGGTCCGATACATACCTACGTAATTGAGATACATGAAACACGTCATGCACCTCTCGTAACGAAGGTGGGAGGGATAAACGATAAGCAACATCGCCTATCCGATCAAGGATAACAAATGGGCCCACGTACCGCGGACTCAATTTCCCGCGAACGCCAAATCTAATGACCCCACGAGTAGGTGAGATCCGCAAGAATACGTGGTCCCCAACAGAGAACTCTAACGGCCTACGATGCTGGTCCGCCCAATGACGATGCCGGTCCTGCGCAACTCGAAGTCGCTCTCTAATTCCCTTAACCACTTCAACCGTCTGAACAATCATTTCTGGGCCTAACATCTTCCTCTCTCCGATATCATCCCATGCAAGCGGTGACCTGCACTTCTTACCATATAGTGCTTCAAATGGCGCCATTTGGATATTGGCTTGATAACTATTGTTGTATAAAACTCAACTAAGTGCAGGTGGCTCTCCCAAGACCCTCCAAAATCTAGAGTGCAAGCTCGCAACATGTCTTCTAAAGTCTGAATCGTTCTTTCTGATTGCCCATCCGTCTGCGGATGGTAGGCTGTGCTAAATCTTAACTTGGTACCCAGACTATGATGTAAGCTCTTCCAGAAATGTAATATAAAGCGGGTATCTCGATCCGACATAATACTGACAGGGACTCCATGCTGCCTGACTATCTATTGCATATACAACTCTGCCAACTTTTCTGTAGATTGCCCTACTCTGAAAGGAAAAAAATGTGCTACCTTCGTAAGTCGGTCCACTATTACCCAAATGGCGTCCTTACCACTTGGTGATCTCGGTAAACCGATCACAAAGTCTATTATAATATGCTCCCATTTTCATTCCGGGATAGGAAGCGGTTGCAATAACCCAGCTGGCCTCTGCTATTCTGTCTTCACTTGCTGACATACCAAGCAACGGGAAACAAATCTAGCTATCTCCCTCTTCATTCCGTTCCACCAGAAATGATGCTTGATATCTTGGTACATCTTGGTCCCTCCAGGATGAATAGAATACTGAGAACTGTGAGCTTCTGCCATAACCTCCTGTCTGATATCTCCACTAGGCACACATAGATGTGATCTAAACCTAAGTGTAACATCTTCATGAATTCTCATCTCCTTCCTGAGTCCTGACTCACATTCTGCCCTAAGCTTCTGAATCCTTGGGTCTTGTGCCTGAGCTGCCTTGATCCTGCCTACCAAGTAGGATTGAACTTGCAGACTTGTTAGAACTCCTACATCACTAGAAAGTATAACTTCGATGCCCATCTCCTGAAGGTCTTCTAAGATATGCCTCTGTGTTGTCAACATAAATGTGCCGCCTCTCCTACTCAGAGCGTCTGCTACTACATTAGCCTTGCCTGGATGATACTGAAGCTCCACGTCATAATCCTTAATCAACTCCAGCCATCTTCTCTGCCTCATGTTTAGTTCCTTCTGAGTAAAGATGTACTTCAGACTTTTATGGTCTGTGTACATATCCACTCGGTCACCATATAAGTAATGCCTCCATAGCTTCAGAGCAAACACTACTGCCGCTAACTCCAAATTATGAGTTGGGTAATTCTTCTCGTGGTCCCGAAGCTACCTAGATACATATGCCATCACCTTCCCATGTTGCATAAGGACACATCCAAGTCCTTTACCTGACGCATCACAATATACTGTAAAACCTTCGGGTCCAACTGGCAATGTAAGAATAGGTGCTGATATCAACTTCTGCTTCAAAGTCTCTAATGATGCCTGACATTCTGCCGTCCAAACGAATGGTACATCCTTCCGGGTCAAGCGGGTCATGGGTGCTGAAAGCCTTGCAAAGTCTGACACAAACCTTCTGTAATATCCTGCCAATCCCAAAAAACTTCGCACATCTGCTACGGTCTTGGGTACTGGCCAACTTTCTACTGCTTCTATCTTCTTGGGATCTACTGCTACTCCAGCTCCTGATATGATGTGACCCAAAAATGAAATGTGATCCGACCAAAACTCACACTTCATAATGCCCATACTTCGACCTGAATGCTGTCTTGGGAATATCTTCCTTCCGAACCCTTACCTGATGGTACCCTGAACGAAGATCTATCTTGGAAAAAACTCTAGCCTTGCTCAACTGATCAAATAAGTCGTCGATCCTGGGTAATGGGTACTTGTTCTTCACTGTTGCCGCGTTAAGCTTCCTGTAGTCGATACATAATCTGGATGATCCATCCTTCTTCCCCACAAGTACCACTGGTGCTGCCCATGGTGACACGCTGGCTTGGATAAACTTCTTCTCCTTCAGTTCTTCTATATGCTGATATACCTTGGCCTGCTCTGAATCCGCCATTCTGTAAACTCGATCTGATATCGGTTTAGTTCCTGGTACCAATTCTATACTGAACTCAATATCTCTAACCGGTGGTAGACCTGGAAGTTCTTCAGAAAATACGTCTAGAAATTCTTCAACTACCTTCGGAATCTGAACTTCTTCCATTGCCGCTATTACTCCCTGCTCTTACTGAGTTACCTCTGATCTGACTAAGGTGAACCGCTTCATGCCTGGAATATCAAAAGATACACTCCTTTTACGACAATCTATTGTCGCATGACTGCCTTTCAGCCAGTCCATGCCTAAGATAACGTCGAAATTTCCAACAGGAAATTCTATCAACCGGGCGGGTAAGGAATGCCCGCAAACTACAATACTACATGCTAGAATAACTCTACTAACTCCTACGAGCCTATTACCAGTGAGTATATTCAACCTCCCTGGCAATGCCTCGAACTCTATTCCTAGTCGTGTCACAAATTGTGCAGATATAAATAAATAGGATGCCCCCGAATCAAACAATGCTACTGCGGGATATGAGGCGACGA
Organism: Iris pallida; assembly: GCA_029216955.1. Lineage (NCBI taxonomy): Eukaryota > Viridiplantae > Streptophyta > Magnoliopsida > Asparagales > Iridaceae > Iris > Iris pallida. The sequence goes on from JANAVB010003200.1 coordinate 19,142,860, forward strand.
GAATGTTACCTGCCACAACATCTCCCGATGCCAATGCCTCCTCCAAGGACAGAGTGAATGCTTGTCCTTGACCTCCTTGCTGGTTTTCATGCTGCGGCCTAGCCTGATACTGCTGCTGGCCCCTTCCTTGATGATGCTGGGGTGGTCTATGCTGGTGTTGCTGCATCGGCGGCCCCTGCTGCCGAAATATCTGAGCCTGCGGACGCTGTGCCAACGGCCTTACTGCCACCGCTGGTCCTCGATACTGGCCTGCCCCTGGTGCTGGCAGAGCAGAAAACTGCTGCCCTGGTCCTCCTGACCTCGAATTCATGGGACATGTGGTAACCCGATGGTCTGGATTTCCACATATCAGACACAGTCCATTCAATGTCCGACACACATCTCTAGTGTGCCCCATCTTCCCACAATAAGTACAGCCCGCCGGGGGTTGCTGGTTCTTCCTCTGTTGCTGTTGCTGCTGCCTGGGTGGTGCTGCTGGTCCTCGTATCGCCACATCATGGATACGAATGCCAGTGGATGGTGCTGTTGTTCGGGACGCTGCTCCCCCTCCTCCTTCAATCTGACTGTGGGATCTCTTCTGACCTCCAGTCCTTACTGTAAGCCTCTGAATGGTGATCTCATGCCTTCGAGTTGCCGTCAATACTTGTCAAAAGTCTGGTAATTGTGTCCCTCTATCAATTGCAAGAGTTCAAGATGAAACCCTTGCTGAAACCTCATAGCCCTCTGGCTCTCTGTCGCTACCATCTCTGGGGCGAATCTACTCAATCTGTAGAACTCCGCTGCATAAGCATCTACAGTCTTGTCGGCCTGCCTGAGGCTGATAAACTTCTGTTGTAGCTCAAACCGTGCCACAACTCCATAGTACTTAGTCTTGAATCTTGTAGTAAAATCGTCCCAAGCCACAGGACGTCTGATGCCCACTTCCTCTGATTCCCACCAATCACGTGCGAGATCCTGAAGTAACAACTTCACTAGATCCACACGTTCTTATGCTGGTACCTTAGCTGCTGTCAGAATAGCCTCAATATCCTTAAGCCATGCATCTGCTGAGATGGCATCCTTTGTGCCCTCAAAACGGTAGGGGTTGTACTTGCAAAACCTGGCTGATGCTCCTGAATCAGTCCTCACTCCTCTTTCCAAAGCCGTCTGCAGTCCTTGGTTGAGCAACACATTCTGCTCTTGTAGCTGAGTGTGCATGCGCTGCTGGGCCAACATCTGATGTTGCTGAGTAGCCATCATTCCTCTCATGATCTCCAGAAGAGCCGGCGTCTCCACTTGGGTAGGTGGAACTGTTGGTGGTGGTGGAACATCCGGATACTGCGATCCAGCTGCTGGTTCTACTATCACTTCTTCCTGGGTAGCGTCTTGAGTTAGTACCGGCTCTTGTTGCTGACCAACAGGGTCAGGTTGTCCATGTTGCTCCTGTTGTTGTCCAGCTCTGACCGATGCGGACGAAGTGCCCCTAAGAAAAGAGACAAGAGAACAATCAAACAACCAGACATGAAGGATCAATGAAGTCAAAGGACACCAGAATGTCAAGCAAGGGTTGAGAATAACGAATCATGAGATCAAGGGGGAACACGTGTGATTGAGACATCCTATAAATCAAAATACCCCATAAGTCTGAAATCAGACCTGCATGGGCCACCACTAAAACCTTGTCACGCTCCAGAACCAGAATACTGGAGAGCGGAGGAATGACTCAGCCAGCTACGTATTATGGGTAGATGAATACCGTATAATATGATCAATGCTGTCTAACCAGATGAGGGGGTGCATACTACATGAAAGTCTTACTATGGTCACTTCTCATCTATTGTCTCAATCATTCAAAACAAGAAACAGAAATAGAGAACATGTAAGGTAAAGCAGTAAGGCGTCCCAAACGCTTAGTCAAAAATGTTCTTGAGATCTGGATTTACAAAACATAGCCAGATGGTATAGTAACATGTACACAATTGTTATCAGCTGCAGTTTAACTTAGTTACAATTATGCAAAAGTAAGTGCAAGACAATCCGACTAACATGTCGGTGCCAAACGGCTAAGTATAAAGTAAATAACAAAACGAGCGGTGGAGTAAGGAACCCACTCGAGTCCACCTGCGATCATTCTCCTAGTATTGACCATCTTGGAGGTAGAAGTAAGCTGGATCCTCGTGAACCGGCTCTAAATCTGGCCATGCAAAACCAGAGAGGTTAGAACTCTAATAGCAAGTACCACAAGGAAGCACGATATGAAGGATTAAACCAGTAAGTAAGAGAATATAATAATAGATCTCTGCTTTCTACTAGGATTCACATAACATCACGACACTTCGAACCAACCTCCCAACCAAACAAGGACAGAAGTTAGCCCTTCATGTCCTGACATTCTGATCATCTCAGTTAGACAACAGAGTAGGTACAGTACACAAACAAATCATCTTGAACGGCCAATCAACTACTACGGCTTGCTATTGTGAGTCCCAAGTTATCCTGAAATTATGCAAATAGGGATTCCTCAGTTCTTACTATGTACGAGCAAGACTAGTCTATCCAGTCAATCAATTGCGCCAATCATGTAATTAGACGAGTTCCAGCGGGACGCCCGCCGTTAATATAGCATGTACAATAATATAAGCAGATATCGTTCCCTGCCCGTGTGACAGATTTACAGTATCTGTAGGAACCAGCCGGCCTGTCGGGCACTTAATAGTCCCAAGAGGGCTGCCATGTAAGAACTCGGGAATCCATTCTCTCCATGTCATTATTATTTTATTTGACTTAACGGTCTCTACGTTGAGTGAAGTTCCATGCCGGGGATCATGGTCATTCAAATGAGTACTTTCGTACGGGGCACGATATGTACAATTCTGCAACGATACCAGTGCGGTTAGGTTGCAGGTCTTACATAGCGTAATGCAACAATCAAATCTAACCACGGAATAATCATGCCTTGACCATAAAGTACACATGCTGTTTTTGTAAGATAGATAAATAACTAAATAAATAAATAATTTGAAGCCTGCATGTGCCTGTATGCCAATATTTGGGATTGGCTAATCGAGTACAATAGTCCATTACATGAACGTGTCTCATTCATTCAATTCAATAAGATGACTAGCCAGTCTCTTAGTTCCAACTAGGAACGCATGATCAATTTTAGTCAAGATAACCATTATCATCAATGGTGACAAGGTATGAAAGTCAATTAGTATTACATGGAGTCGAGTCTATAATTCTCAAGGTTAAGTTCCAGCCTTACTGGGTATCCATGGATCAATCAGGACTCAAGGCGCATTCCACATAACAATCTGTATCAACAATATTAACAATATTAAGATATCATGATTTATCAAGTCCATGCCAAAAGGCTTAAGGATATAATAGAAGAATTATCATGCCATCATTAAATGAATAAGTTATAGAGCAAATAGTAACACCCAGGTTAGAAAGTCACGCCAACAAGTTTAGGCTAAGGCCAACAAGTCACGCCAAGTCTAGCAGGTAGGAGTGAGCGTGTAAACAGCGTGAGCGTGAAAAGTGGTTCACGTTGGCACGCACAGTGTGAGCGTGAAGGAAAATTCACGCACTCATAAGTGAGCGTGAAGAATGATAAGAAATTCACGCACGCACAAGTGAGCGTAAAAAGTGATAAGAAATTCACGCACGCACAAGTGAGCGTGAAAAGTGATAAGAAATTCACGCACGCACGCAAAGTCGTGTGCGAAACTCAAATGTCACGCTGGCTCGTAAGGACGTGATCATGACTAAAAATTCACGTACGCTCATGAGGACGTGAGCGTGACTAAAAATTCACGCAAACACGTAAAGACGTGTGCGTGACTGAAAATTCACGCACGCATGTAAGAACGTGAGCGTGACTGAAAATCCACGCAGACATGTAAGAACGTGAGCGTGACTAAAAATTCACGCAAACACGTAAAGACGTGTACGTGACTGAAAATTCACGCACGCACGTAAGAACGTGAGCGTGACTAAAAATTCACGCTGACACGTAAAGACGTGAGCGTGACTAAAAATTCACGCTAACATGTAAGAACATGAGCGTGACTCAAAACTCACGCAGACACGTAAGAACGTGTGCGTGACTAAACCTTCGTTCCAGCCAGAAATGAAGTTCCCAGCCAGCAAGCACGCCAAGTTGGGAGATCAAAACCCATGAACAACCGGGAATATAACAACTTAGATCTAGGAGAAACAAGCCAAAGAAATCAAAAATGCTAAGTAGTAAACTCTCTCAGGATCATGAGAGAAAGACAAATGAACCATAAAAATGGTTCTCCAAGCAAGA
>JANAVB010003200.1:19149653-19240534 GCA_029216955.1 Iris pallida
ATAGGTATTACTTTCTTTCTTCTAGTTGAAATAATGTTTACCTTGTCAGCATTTACACTAGCCAAATATGTAGGCTTAAGAGGTTATGAGTTTGATTAAACTAATCAACTTTTGGTTGTATCTTGATCCACAATCGATATATGTTTCGTATGATTTCTACTTGGAGTGGATAGTCATAGTGTTTTTGAAATTGAAAAGGGAATACCACATGTTGGAATGCAATTTCCTACAGCAGAAGAGGCGTGGGACTTTTATAATGTATACGCCGAAAGGGAAGCTTTTTCTATTCGAAGGTCATCCACTGCAAAGGTAAAAGATGGTAATATCACGTGGAGGCTTTATGTTTGCAACAAATAAGGGTTCAAAAGCTTAGCTGATAAGAGAGAGGTAGGGAGAGCAGTAAACCGATGAAAAAATGAGAGAGAAGGTTGTATGGCTCGAATGAAAGTTCATAGAATCTCCAATGGAGTGTGGGCATCAAATCCTTTCATGATGTTCATAATCATGAGTTGATTAAAACCCCTTCGAAGATCCATTTGTTGCGGTCACACAAAAGATCGCACATGGATGTATCTTGTAGAAATTTAGTTGATCAGTTTCGTGGATGTGGGGTTGGACCTTCAAAGATTGCAAGGATTTTAAATGCCACGAGTAGTAGTAATGTCAATATTACTACACAACAGTGCATCGATCATTTGAGAGTAAAAAGAAAGAACAATATCGGGAAGGAGTGCACTAGAGTACTTCAACAATTTCTTACAAGGCAAGCTACAGACTCTCAGTTTTATTATGCTATGGAGCATGATGAGGAAAATGTTTGTAGAAGTATATTTTGGGCAGATAGAAGAGCGAGGACATCATATCTCCAGTTTAGAGATGTTGTTGTGTTTGATGTCACTTATAAGACAAACCATTTTTTGTTACCTTTTGCACCGTTTACTGGTGTAAATCATCATAAACAGTCTATCTTATTTGGATGTGCTCTTCTTGCTGACGAGAAGGAGGATACCTTTGTTTGGTTATTTGAAAATTGATTGACATGTATATGGGGTAAAGCACCATGAGCTATCATCACTGATCAAGACCCAGCAATATGCAATGCAATCAAAAGAGTTTTTCTAAATACAAGGCACAGGTATTGCATATGGCATATTAGTCTTCATGAAAATGAGCATCTTCGTTCTTTACGTTCGGCTTATAATCCTGAATTTGATGAAGACTATGTAAATTGGTCTAAGAAAAGTCAAAGTGTTGAAGAGGCTGAGAGTTGTTGGGTGATCTTAAAGGAGAAGTACCAAAAAGAATTTTCAGAACCAATGACAGACAAACAAAAAAATGAAGTGAAAGCTTGGAAGTGGTTGCATGCATACGATGCATGAGAAAGCACGTCATTGGATTAAGGCGTACCTAAAGGATACTTTCTTTGCAGGTATGAAAATTTTGATATGCTGGTCATAGTTTTACAATTATATTTATTTGAACTCAAACTAATTATATGGTGTTATTTGCTTTTTGTGTGTAGGCATGGCGTCCAGCCAAAGGAGTGAAAGCATGAACTCGTTTTTTGATGGTTACGTAAACTCCATGACTCCACTATACGAGTTCATTGATCAATATGATAAAGCCGTACATTTTCAAAGAAACAAAGAGGAGAAAGAAGACACTTTTTGTATGAGAAACAAACCAGAATTACATGGCATGCATGAGTTAGAGGTTCATGCTGCGAAGGTTTATACCAGGAACGTATTCTCTATCTTTCAGACTCGGTTCAAAGATACATTATACTGTCGGCATGAAAGAGTGCGCATTGAAGGAGATACGACCACATATAATGTCCAAATGAGGATTGACGGAAAGAGTTACTTGCATTCTGTTCGATGCAATGTATCTATAGGAGAATTTACGTGTACATGTGCAAGGTTTGAGACTGAAGGGCTACTCTGCACACAAATTTTATATATCATGAAGCAAAAGTTTGATATGCAAGCCATCCCTGAGAGATATATTTTGCCAAGGTGGACACTCAATGCAAGACATAACATCATGAGTATGGGATCCTCTTCGTCTAGCGCAGTCAATGCAGTGCGTCACAATCAACTTACTCCACTTCAATCTTGGAGCCTTCGTGCAACATTTGATAAAGTCCTCGAGGTTGTTAGCAGAGATCCTCTTCTTTATGACATTGTCAATGGGTGGTCAAATAGTTTTCTGGATCAACATCGATTGAAAGACAAAGCAGAAACTAGCTCTGAGGATCCAAGCACTCAGGTGGGGTCCAATGCGCCGACAGTATGTGGATTGGGATTAAATGATGTAACTATTCATGATCCTACAAAGGCAAGAACTAAAGGCCGACCATGAGCAGCATCAAGAATTCAGTCAGGAATACAAGTATCACAAGATCAAAGTCAATCAAGAAAAAGAACTTGTAGTGTTTGTGGAGAAAAGGGCCATGACATGAGAACTTGTCGTATGAACATGGGCACCAATGGTAGAAATAAGGTATAGTTGCTCAATTCTACATGTTTTTTATACTAGTATAATTTATTTTAACATTATTGCTCTTTATTTTCTGTAGGAGCTAGAAGCAACAGATGTATGCAACCATCAATCAGAATGATGTTTCTTTACATCTGCTTTAGGGCTATGTACCATCATTGCTCTTTATTTATTTTTTTCCATTTCTTACTATGCTTATAATGCTCACTGGACAGTAGGTGGCTGAAGACTCTGTTGTGATTTCTCTGTAGGTGACTGAATTCGTGCAATGCATCAGTAGGTGGCTGAAGACTCTGAATTTGGAGAGCACTCATCTTGTAGAATATTCATCATTTGTATCGATGTAATGAATCAGTTATTGCTGAATTCCGTTAGCAGATGAGTTGGTATCGATGTAATGAATCAGTTTTTTTTCCTGCATTTCTTGTCTTCTCAATTTTATGTAATGAATCAGTTTTTTTCTCGTTAGCAGATGAGTTGGTAATACCTGAGAAATCTGGATGAGTTGGTATCGTTGAAGAAATCTGGATGAGTTGATAATACCTGAGAAATCTGAGCTCTACAGGGTGTTGATATTTGGAAGAGAAGTCTCAGTTTCAGTTTTGTCTGTCTTTTTTTAATGTTGATGCAGTGTGCTTAGTAGAGAATATGAGTAGAGAATAGAACTAAAAAGTTTAGTTTTGTCTGGTTTTTTTGTCTCCCTCTTGATGAAATTAGTAAGTCCATCTATTTGGTTAATTCTGCACCTCTCTTATTCATATTACTTATGCCACTGACTAATCATTGGAAGAGAAGTCTGATATTTCCGTGTGTTGATATTTGGAAGAGAAGTTTCAGTTTTACTCCAGGGCCTATGGTTGGATTATAAGCTGCTTTGATGTCTAAAATGAGCTCTACAGGGTTACAACCACCAGAAATATTATTTTTTTAGAATTCTTTGATGGAAAACTTGGTTTCATTTTGTCAATATGGTAATATGTATACTGTATGTGGTTACTTTGGCATAATGCCAGATAGTTGTCAAACTCAAACCATTGACTTATTTATTTGAAACTGTTAAAATCATTGAAACAGAATGACAAAAGAGTGAAATAACATACATCAGTTCATTGATTCTTCTGCTCTTGTGGGTTTATTTATTGATTATATAGTAGTAAAGTCTCCCATTTAGTTTTGGGGAGCAATTGTTGTTGGATATTGCAGGGAGAATCTTTCTAGTATTTAGACCAGAAATGAAATAGGTGGTCAGCTACTTCACTTTTCATAGAGAGGTCAACAAAGTTTTGCACCGTCTGGAGGCTACCCCATCCAATTCAGGTTTGAGACAGGAGGTGAAAATGTGGAACTATAGCTTGGATTTGTAATGTGTTATAATCTCTTATTCATATAATTTGATAGGACCAATTGCACCTTAAACATTGCAGTTGTCAACTTCACAACCACCAAAAGGATCGAGCCATACTGATGAATATAAGTTAGTAGACAAGTCTTATACCTTACAGTACTCAACTCATTTCCCTTGCCAAGGTCACTCTTATGAGTTTAATGATCGGGAAGAGCAAGCAATCTACTTGCCAATTGGTTCACAAGCAAGGTTTTCTCTTTAGCTCACAAGCAAGGTTTCTCTCTAGCTCATAACCCTAAAAACTTGTTAAATCTTTTCTAGATCTTCCTCCATGCTGCATTGTTCTACATAACTAGCCCCATTTTGATGAACAAAGACTTGGATGGTGAAGATGCTGAATGATTTTATGGTCATGGTTTGTGTTGAATTGCTCAATGGAGCGAAATCAAGTATCCAAGAGACAGATTAGTCGAGCAATCAGATCTAAAATTGTCCAAAAAAGCGGCCACTACAAGGAAGAACCATTGACAAATTTCGGTGACCAGTACCTCAACTGCTTCAGGATGATACAACCAAACAAGATTGGAGAAGCAGCTTAAAATCAAAACTTAATTCGAGGGCATGCCAAGATCTGATGGTAGGAAGGAAAGATCCTGGAATATAGATATGACATGATGGTAGCTGTTGGAAGGACTGCTTCATGAAATATACCTCATAAAAATCAACTCGATCCCCATCCTCTAAAATAGAGAGAATACTGGCTCCAACCATTGTAATATACTATAAAAAAAAAAGACAGAAACAAGCAAGTGAAGCTGCCTATAGTTTCTAAACAAAAACTAAGCAACTTGTATAAGCAATACATACTACAAAAAATAATTGGATGAGCAGAAAAACAGGAAGAGTTAAATGCTTTAAAAACAAAACACTTTAGATAAGAATCTGTCAATTTTAGTAGGAGTGTGACCTGAGGTCGACCTCAGGTTCATTTTACCCATATATATATATATATATATATATATATATATATATATATATATATATATATATATATATATATATATATATATATATATAGGTTGTAGACTATGGATGTTTGTAAGTTTTCTTGAGTTGATCTGGAATACAATTTACCCTTTTTCCAATATATATATATATATATATATATATATATATATATATATATATATATATATATATCACCCTAAATGGGTTGTAGACTATGGATTGTAAGATTTCTTGAGTTGATCTGGAATAAAATTTACCCTTTTTTCAATATATATATATATATATATATATATATATATATATATATATATATATATATATATATATATATATATATATATATATATATATATATATATATTGGAACATGATGCCATACCAGGCGAGGGAGAGGAAACTACTTCCTCGCATGCTCCCCCGGCTCCGTTAGACGACAAGTTATGGAAGATTACGGTTCGTGGGCTTTAGTGGGATACACACTATGGTATAGGATCGCATTATGCCTATGTTGTGACGTAGACCTCCAGAGCTCCCTCCACTATTAGTGCGCATTCAAGGGCCACGCAACATTTGCCGGAGTCAATATGAGTCCAGGATACCATTGACTTAATAATTGTCTCTTTGAGACAACTTCCTCCAGAGGATGTTACAGATGGATCCCTAGACCCAACCCCAGCAGACAAGTTGGTCTTCACAACATGTTTTAAAGAACTTGAGCGCAATAATGTGAGTCACCCAGTCGATGGAGCGCCATTTTGTAGAGCTGAGTTAGACGACTAGGTACAATATTACGGAGCTGAGTCGACGTAACGCAATATTACCGTGCAGAATAAGTTACAACTTGCACTAGGTGAGTCATTCCCATAGAGCCCTAGTAGACTGCTCTTCACCATGGATTCATGCAATGCTAGATTATTGGAATTAGAGTAGATACGCCCATCTAACGCATTGGTATCAGGCTACCTCCACCAACGACACCACATCCACAACCAGTGCAACTTACACATGACACCATTGACAAAATCGTCGCACAAATTCGTCCGGTTGTGCTCCTCCTCTCTACTAGTAGTCCTAGTTGGGACATTTTTTTCATGACTTTATGTATCGGCTCTAGTTGGGTCTTTTATTTCATCAATATGTTGTACTTAGATATTGTTGTATCAAATGTTGTATGGTGATTCTAAGATGATGTATCACAATTTCTTATTTAGTTATATAGTGGTTTCTTATCCAGTTTGATTTCTTATGTATCGTAGTTTATGTATCGCGGAATAGTTTCTTATGTTTCAAACATTGTTTCTTAATTACATTAGATTTGTGGTTTCTTATACAATTTGGTCCTTATCTTTTGTGATATATTGTTTGTCTTTGTGTTTCTATTTTGCGATATTGGATGTACTGTATCTTTGTTTAATTTTTTTGGTGTTTAACGATGTTTAGCGACGTCTAGAGACACATAATTGACATTGTTAGTCAGTATCAGATCATCGATCGCTAATTGTATCAGTATGTTGATATACGTCACTTTTGTGTTGCTATCTGGGAAAGATAGCGACGCTTAGCGACACAACCTGCATTGCTAAGAAGGAAAGGTATTTGTCGTTAAATGTTGCAAAAACACATTGTTAAGGTGCTGACATGGTAGACTTTTCCATGTCCACAAGGACGTCACTACCCCAATAGGACGCCACTATTTAGTCGTTGTTTTGGGGACCCAATGGCGACTATTTAACGTTGCTACTTTGGCGACGTTGATGCTTTATGCCGCTAAATGCGATTAATTAAGTTAGAGACATCGATTATCACGTCATCGCATCAACAAACAATGAAGTTTTGGTACACTATCTAGTCAAAATGTCGTGCATCGCTATGTCTTCTAGCGACATATTATTCGTGATTAGAGACGTTTTTTACTATTGATAATACCATGAATTTCGATGGTGTATGATGACGCTAATAACTTGTGGTAAGTATGTTATTAGGCGACAAAACAACTACAGATCCAAATAAGCGACACAATTTGGTTGGCATCCTTTTTTGTTGCTAATTTCGTCGTGAAGCCATTTTTAGCAACGAATTTTTTAGAATAGTAACAAAATATTTAGTCCTTGTTCTCTGGTAGAAGTGCTTCACCATCTTGACAACTTCTATCATCATGACACAGGAAGCTTAAGGGCATGTCAAAATTTTGGACATACATTTAAATTTAAGCCACATGCATGCTTATATATTTCACCCATACAATACTTGCATGCATACTTAAACTCAATAAAATAATAACACATACATGCATTTGTAAATTTTTGACAAATTTGACAATAATTTAGTATATTTTGCGTGTCTACTTTTTGTAATATTACTATCACCATTGCATGTCAAATCCACATTTCATAGGTTGATATCAGAGTTGGATTATCTACACAATCATATAAACTTGGCAAATATTAAGGCCACTATAAAGATTACTAGCGAACAACACAAATATTGTATATTTTAGATATCCAAAATATTTTTAAAAATTTGTTAGAAGACAATAAAACTTTAAATATATATAAAAAATTGTCTTTTTCTTTTTCTTTTCCAAACTCCTAAACCTTAATCCATTTTTTCATAGTTTCTTAGTAGATTATCTCATTTTGGACTATTTTTGAAGTTCTCGACTTCATTAGTGGAGTTTCGAAAATTCAGATATCGAAACAGTTTAATTTAGGACAACAAAGGACTGTCAAAATTTTGATAGCCTGATTACAAAATTTAAATTTTGAAGAAATTAGTTTTGACAAAAAATATGATTAGAATTAAAAATATTTAAAACAATGTGATGAGGTTGAGTATTGAAAATATACAAATATTTATCTTACACGTCCTTACTTTTGTAGAAGCCTAAAAAGTATCCTCAGCACCCTACGCCAGTCATAGGAAGCGCCAACTATCAGATGGCGCCAGTCATCAAGTTGCGCTGCCTACCACGTGGCCACCTTTTCGAGAAGCTAAACAGTTATCATCATCACTGACTTCACGTCAGGTGAGAAAAATCTATTCGAATTTCGAGCGCGTAGCGCTCGAGGAGATTTTGTCAGACGTGTCAGATCCGCCATAAATGACCATCAGTTGTCCTGCGCCATCTGCAATTGGCGTAGGATGATCATTAATATCATATTAATTAGTGGAGCACTAAACAGCAGTTAGCGCTTGGCGCCACTCAGTAAGTATCGCCTGGCGCTACTCAGCAGTTGGCGCTATCTGATCAAATCATCCTGAAGCAGTTAGATTACGTGGCAGACATGCCACTAATCTCAAAGAACGTAAATGTGACACTGCCCATGACCAAGCGCATATCAATCACAGTATGCCACACGTCCAAGCAGTTAAACTAACCGTTCACGCCAAGGGGTGAATAGCGCGCCACTTGCAGTGTGTGCCAATCAGAATAACTGGCTGACAGTTATTTCAGAACTCTATAAATTGAGTTTCAAATCACTTGCAAATGATCATAATCTTCTGATCAGTTGTTGCAGCACTCTCCAAAGGCTTTGTTCTTCGACATCGCATTGTCCAAGAAATAAAGTGATCATCTTCTGATCAGAATTCTATAGTTGTACTTCCCCAAAAATCAATTGTACTCTTGTATTTTCTTTTATCGTGTTTGTAAAGGAACACTTTTTGTTTTTGCAAACAAAATGGCAACTCTGTTGAGGACGACTTTCTTCTCTGATAAAAAAGTGATAACTCAATACGATGTTGCGTCGGTCGGCACGACGTAGAAGACATTGGTCGTAAAAGTCGACCAAACTGCCTATGAAGCGATGATTAGCGCAGGGGGTGCCAAGCGCACCATTGTTGCTGCCAAGAACAAGGTGCGCGCTGTCTGGACTCCGAAGTCCTCCAGTACTGCTGTTGTACCAGTTATGGAGAAAAGCTCTATAGTCAATACTCCTTCCTCACCGATTCTGAAATTGGTGGAGAGTACTTCTATCACTACCTTGGCGCCAACCAAAAGAGAGCACTGCCAGGCCACTTCTTCTTCCTCGAAAATTCTGAAATTGGCAGTGGGTGCGCCAGTCAATGTCCAGACGCCCACCAAAGGACAGTGCGGCCAGGCCACTTCTTCTTCCTTGCCAATTCTAAAATTGGCAGAGGGTGCACCAGTCAATGCTAGGGCGCCAACCAAAGGACAGCGCCGCCAGGCCACTTCTTCTTCCTCGCCAATTCTAAAATTGGCAGAGGATTCGCCAGTCAATGCCTTGGCACCAACCAAAGGATAGCGTCGCCAGGCCACTACTTCTTCCTCACCAATTCTGAAATTGGCAGAGGGTGCGCCAGTCAATGCTCAGGCGCCAATCAGGGGACAGCTTCGATAGGCTACTCCCTCTTCCTCCCCAGTTCTAAACTTGGTGGAGAAGTTACTGACTACTGCCCCTGTGCAAAATAAAGGAAAGCGCTCTATGGCCTTTCCTTATCATTCTTCAGTCCTCGACTTGGTGGAAAATGCATCTGACTATGCCCATACGCCAGTCAATGTGAGAATGCTTCTGAGTGGAGATTCTACTTCTCTTGGCAGAGACAATCAAATCAATATCAAGAGATTAGACTCTGCTCGAAGCCTATCTTCTTTTGATCAAATGTGCTGTGCCAAACGTACTGAAAAATGGTGCACAGAACAACAGGGCATCATGTCCACTTCTTATGGCCAGCGCCAGTCAAGCCAGAGCCAAGATTTGTCCACCCTGCACATTTCAAGAACAAAGTAGGGTAAATTTATGGTGTCTCAGACAGACAGTTAGGTGGCGCACAACGCTGACATGCGCACCTACCTCAACCAGCGCAGGACAGTATCAAATATACATCAAGCACCATCTGCGCCATCTGCCAAGATGCGCACATGGGGAGTTACTCAGATCAAGAACCCTCTCATCTATGCCAACGAAGTCAGCACTTCTCTGTACACAGGGAACATGGCACCTTAAGAAGCAGAATCATGTTCCTAACATCATCAAGGAATATGCACCTCCGACTTCTCCTCCTCCTATTACTGTAACAGATCTCTGCGAACTTCCTATACAAAAGCAGAAGATCACAAGACCATCTCCTCCATCTGTAATTCCTCATCAGGAACATTATTGTAATCATCACCACGAAGTAGTGATCAAATATTGCTGCCAGTCAGCCAAACGGTCTGTCTTCGACCGTTTGAACTACACTCAGACTCCTGAACTTGTGATGGTGGACGAAGTGAACTATTGTATGCTTCAGTCAACATGATATCTCGAAGCACTGGGGATAAAAAATATCCAAGATATAATGCAGCCCGCAACCCTAGTCAATAATACCTTGATCGAGTCTGTGACTCCGGCGAAGGAGTTTACCAACATACCAGATCAAGAAGCCGAGAGACAATCGGTCAAAGGAATCTTCCTTCCGAACAAGAAACAATCGGTCAAAGGAATCTTCTTGATTCTAACCAAGATTTCCTCAATCAAAGTAATCTTCTCATTCTTTATTCTGGGGGTGGTTCCTGGCTTGACTTCGATGCCGATAGTGAAGGCTCTGAACGGACCATCTTTTCTACCAGCTCTTCCTCGGTGGCCAAAGAAATGACTACCTATGTCACTAACGAAGAATAAGATGCATCTAGTTCCGACAGTCAGAAGCAGAGGATCGCTGCTCTAGAGGCCAATTTAAAGAACATGACCGAAATAAGGGCAAGTATGCATACTGTGATCATGGCACAACACTTTGTTCCACCGGTTGCAAATCTAATTCCAACCCAAGAACACATTGCAGCATCAGCTCTCACCAACACCAATTTAGGGGTACAACCTCCTCACAATGCCACCATGACAGCTCTAAGTCGGTCTGGTGCTGAAGGTGGTGCTTATCATGTAGTCCCGCCTCCTGACGCATCGAACCAATCTACTGCTCCCCAAGCATCCGGGGATACCAATAAGGTGGTGAAGCTTCTACGTAGTCAGTTTGAAGCTTTCAAGCAGAAGGACGGTCTGTAGAAGCTTAGGATCAAGCAACCCTACCCTATAGAGTGGAAGGAAGTCCCGTTTCCACCTAAATACAAACCGCCAACCATCATGCTATTTTACGGTAGTTCATCCCCAAGTCAGTACCTCAATCACTTCAAGGTAATTACCGACCAGCTCTAGCCGAATGATGCTCTACTCACTAGAGTATTTGTTGGGTGCTTGACAGGTGCAGCCTATGACTGGTATCGCAGTTTGCTAGATGATTGCATAACTTCCTTTGCAGGGTTCAATAAATGTTCCTGGAACGGTTCTATGAGGGAACAAATGACATGACTATGTCGGTCCTCATCAAAATCAAACAACGGTCCAATGAAACTGCTGAACGTTTCATTGAGCGCTTCCGTCGAGAGGCACTCAAAATGCCTTTAGGTTCTCCAAATGCACTGACTATAGATATTTGCTAATCAAACTTGTACATATGGTCAGCATGTGGACTGGACCCACACAATTTTAAGAATGGGCCTCCTTTATAGTAAGTGCCAGGGCAGCTGAAGACAGTGCTGACAAGTTCAAACAACTAGGCATCCAGATGCCTAATCATGACAAAGAAGAACATCCCAACAGCGGTGGTCATCAGAACAACCGCAAGAACAAGGAAGCTTTAGCCATCAATATGAAAGGCAAAGTAGCTTTAGCTGTTAATGTCGGTCAGTCAACACCTACTACGACGGCACATCCACAGAGAGCATAGCGTCCGAAAGAAGAGTACTCCTTTGATGAGGATGACATCATGAGCGTCTTTGATTGCTTAATGAAGAGCAATAAACTTCAGTGGCCCGAAGCAAACTGACCAGATAAAGTAGGTAAAACTAATCATCATAAATAATATGTATATCACAGGTTCATCAGACACTCGACCAGGGCATGATATGTGCTCAAAGAAAGATACAGGAGATGATTAACGCCGGAGAGATCACTCTCCAGTAGGATAAAAAGATAGTGACAGCCAATATCGTCTCTCTACAGTTTGGCGACTTTTCTTCTCAATTTGTGCAGGATGGAGTCGTTCCCATCCCGAAGGCTACTCTAGAGATTGTCAACCTTCCACCAGCACGAAGTGATGGTGTTGTCCCTCTGTCAACCGAAAAAGGAGAAATTGTGTGGATCCATCCCGACTTAGTTGTCGACTTTGAGACGTCTGCTTTGTTTGCAAAGTCCAAAAAAACAACCAAATACAAGTCATGCCACATGACTTCTATTGGCGGTCATCATCTTCCTCCTCTGGATGCTACCTTCATCCTGGCGGCTGATTCACTTTCTTCTTCTGGAATAAAACTACCAAAACCAGAAGCCAATTACCTGCCAGCATTCCATATATACAGTTAACAGTCCCGTGAACCGATGACAAAGATGGGATACGATCTACAAAAAGCCCCTAGCTTGAATGATGGGAAGGGGTCTCCTATACCTCTCTTTCTACGTCTTCAGCACAAGCAGTCCTGTGTTGTCTTAGGATTCTGGACAAATCCTCTGTCGCTTCAGAAGAAGTCCTCAAAAAACAAGCTTCGGATAAAGAACTACAATATGGTTTCCTTCTCACCAGCTCCAGAAGAGGAAGCCATGACCGGTACCAGATCTGGGAGACTACCTCAAAGACTATCCAAATGGACAAAAGAATACAGTTATTACACCTCCAGTCCCTGATATCCCTTCAACATCTTCTTCGCATGCTGTCAGTGTTCTGTCAGCTTCATCACCTCCAGTAGAATTGACTCCTTCCAAACCAACAATGGCTGAGAAAAGAAAACAGCCAGTTCGCTTCGATAAAATATTAAACAAAACTCTACCTCTTAGACTGGAGAAGCCGTACAACTTCGACATATTGGCTCAGCCAGCCAATACTCCGACGAGATTATTAATTTTTGAGCTACTTCATCTTTCAAAGAAAACTCAGAAAATACTGAGCAAAGCTTTGATGCAAGCTGACGCTTGTTTGGCACTCCTCAAGAAACCAGAGGAGGAACCTGTGGCATGCCTTCATTGTCATAGTATGAAAGAGCTGATTCCCAACATCACCTTCACGTAAGATGACATACTTTTGGAGGATAATCGACATGACCGGCCTCTCTATTTCACGGGATATGTCGATACGATAAAGTTCGATCGCATCCTGATTGATCTTGGTTCTGCACTCAGTATCATGCCGAAGATTCTACTAGATGCATTGAAAATTCTAGTCCATAATCTCTCTATAACAATCACCACTATTCTGGGATTCAATTCCGGGAGAAGTGAACCACTGGGGAAGACTCGCCTGAAAGTTCAAATCGGCAATCTCCGTATGAAAGTAATATTTTATGTGATTGACAATCATGGCTCCTATAATGCTTTATTAGAAAGATCGTGGCTGCATGAGTATAACATCGTGCCATCAACTCTTCACCAATGCTTCAAGTATGTAGATGACCATGGTGAAGTCCGCAAGAAAGTGGCTGATCTCAATCCCTTTCGAGGCGTCGAAGCATATTTCACTGACTCTAGGATATAAAAAGAGGAGTTCATGAAAGTTGTTCTAGCTATGGACACTGAAGAAGATCAGAGGAACAACCCCGATGATGTCCTTGAAAGGATGTACTTCTCATCCTTCGTCTTTTTAGATGCTGACCATCCATCTATCCTCTCATGTTAAGCATCTTCTTGCCAAAAAGATGGAGCATAGGGAGCTCACCTCTTCTGAGCCTCTTGTTATCAACCTTCATCGTAACAAGCCTTCACATTCTTTTTCTCCTTCTTCGCCTCTGGTTATCAACCTTAGCAAGCCATCGGCTAAGATCAAGAACCCTATTGTAAATGATGATGTAGTTATTAATAAAGTAGCATCTCCTTTGCAGTATACTGATGTCAACTACTATACTCAATATTATCTAGAAATCCTAGATAGCTTCGAACCTCTTACATTAGGAGCAATTCAACCTCTCCAAGATAAAGTATCACTTGAACCAGCACGAGATTCATTCTTTGTAGTTCCTTCTCGGAAGAAAGATGAACATCCTATCCTCTTCAGCAAGGGGTTGCATCAAACAGCTACATCTGATAGTGAGGCTAAAAATGACGATAATGGACAACTTCAGCTACGTCATTACATTCAACAATCGAAGATCATCATTCAAAAGATGGGCTATAACTTCAAAACTGGCCTCAACGGTTGTAGGGGAAGGCAAACTCCTATTCATGTTCCTGCTTCGAAAGAAAAGTCACTACAATACTACAATAAAACAAAGCATAGGTTGGGTTATACTTTACTGATCATGACACCAGTAGCTTCTGAGTCGGATAAGGAAGAGCGATCTAACTCTTTCGACTCTGTTTCATGGGATTCAGACACCCGTGTAGGGCACAATCATCGAGTGACTATATCTTCTAATATGGTGACCGTCGAGTTCTCCGAAGGCGACGATGACTTTGTTGAAGCTCCTGAATCTGATCCTTGGGCACAAAGAATGGATACTCAATGGGAACTTCGCTTTGAGCAACACGAACCACCTACTGATGATCAATTAGTTTAAGTTAATATTGGAGGCGAAACCTCCCTAAGCCTAATCTTCATCAGCAAAAGCCTTCCTGAAGCGGATAAATAAGAGCTGATTCAGCTTATTCGGGAATACATTGACATATTCGCTTGGAGATATGAAGATATACCGGGATTAGATTCTCAGATTGCTACTCATAAGCCCAACATCCTGCCAAATGCAAGGCCGGTCAGGCAATAACAACGTTGGTTCCGACCTGACATGATGGATGCCATAGAAGCTGAAGTCAAGAAGCTCATCGCCTATGACTTTTTCAGAGAAGAACAACATCCTGACTGGGTGGCTAATGTCGTCCCAGTTATGAAGAAAACATGGAAGATCAGAGTCTGCATCGACTTCAGAGACCTCAATGAAGCTTGTCCCAAGGATGAGTTTCCTCTTTCGATCACTGATGTCATGAATGAAAACACTTAAAAATTCAAACTGATATCTTTCATGGATGGATTCTTCGGATAGAATCAAATCAGAATGGACCCTGAAGATAAAAAATATATATCTTTCCTCGCTCCTCTAGGAGTCTACTGCTATACAGTCATGCCATTTGGTCTTAAAATACTGGAGCAACCTATCAACGGGCCATGAGCACCATCTTTTGTGAATATTTACGAAAGATAGTCGAATGCTATGTCAATGATATTGTTGTCAAAAGTCATCTATCTGAAGACCACATCCAAGACTTGAGAACTATCTTCGATCTAATGCGCCAGCATCAATTCAAAATAAATCCCACCAAGTCATTCCTGGGAGTCTCTAGTGGCAAATTTCTCGGATTCGTTATTACCTCTAAGGGTATACATATTGATCCCGAGAAAGTCAAAGCTATACAAGAGATGCGTCCTCCACGCAACCTAAAAGAGCTACGAGGATTCCAGGGACGGCTTGCATACATCAGGAGGTTCATCTCAAATCTCTCTGGATGTTGCAGATCGTTCATTTAATTAATAAAAAAGGCGTGTCTTTCGTTTTGACTAAAGAATACCAGCAAGCCTTTGAAGACATAAAGCGATACTTGATGAACCCGCCAGTCCTGGTGCCTTCAGTTACAGGAATACCCTTCCTGATGTATATCCAGACAAGGGATCATTCCTTGGGTGCCTTGCTAGCCCAGAAGAACAAAGAGGGTCATGAGCAATCCATCTATTATCTTAGTCACACAATGATCGGTACTGAACATCGATACAACCCGGTAGAAAAAGAATGTTTAGTCCTGATGTTTGTTGTTCAAAAAATGTGACATTATATCACGGGCCAAACCATTCATGTCATCTCCAGAGTCAACCCTCTATGAGTCTTGATGAAGAAACCTAGTACACTCAATTCGAGACTCGCTACAGGGGCCATACTACTAGCACAATATAATATGGTCTATGGGTCACTACCACTTTTTAGCCTTGAGGGTATTTTGGTCATTTTAGTTTTTATGAATTATTTTATAATTTGTTGCATTGGTGTTGTAATTTTTGACTTTTTCTAGTTGAGACCTTAGAGACTAGCCTAGAGTTTGACTTTGACTTTGGTGGCTTAGTTAGTATGGTAGAATTGTGTGGGACCCTAATCTAACTTAAGTTGGTCTTAGTTGACTTGAGTGTGGCTAGGTTTCATGAGAGAATTCGAAGAGTTTTGCATTTGGACTTATGGCTAAGGGGTTGAGCTAGCTAGCTAATGATCTTGGCCCGCCCAAAGCCCATTCATATGAAACCCTAACCCTAATTCTCTACATGGCCGGCCATCACAGCCCAAGTGTGACCTAATTTCACTCTATATAATGTCTCTTAACTCTTTTGCTTGTACATACACACACCATATCACTCTTATTGACTGTACACACACACCATATCACTCTTGTTGACTGTACACACACACACACCATATCACTCTTGTTGACACACACACACTCTATAACCTACTATCCATAAAAAAAAAACACACACACACACACACACACACACACTCTATAACCTACTGTCAACACACCCACACTCACCCCCTATTTATATACATACCATGTTATGTGCCTTGCTTATGTACTTGGCACTAGCCTATATGAATGCCTATATATATTGTATATGTATATATTTTGTATTTGTGTGTGTGATAACTTGTTTTGGCTTTCTAATTGTGTCTGAGTGCTAGCCTAGGCTTGGTTAGACTTAGTGAGACTTGTTAGACTAGGATTGGACCTAGTATGGCTTAGTTGACCTAATTTGACTAGTGTTGTTGACTAGAGTTGACCAAAAGTTGACTTTGGTCTAGAATGACCTAAAAATCATATAGAATGCATTATAAAGTTCATTATTACCATTCTGGACATGTTGTGACCTGTGTTGCTCTAAATAGGACTCATCTACTCTGTTTAGACAACTATACTCATCGGATACTCAGGATATCAGGCGAGTACATTCTCTGACCGTTTTATACTTGATAGGATTTATATTTATGCTCTAGATTACTTTACTTGATGCTGTCAGGTTGTTAACACGAATTGGTACTATATGGATCCCTTCATGAGATGTTATCCCCCTCGGGAGCATTGGGATACGTCATGTCATGTAATTTTCACGTACATCATGTATTCATGTGCTTTCGTCATTCTTGTGCACTTTTGTGCTTCATGTACTCTCATGTTCACAGAGCCCCTTATGTATACTTCATGTGCACCTATTTATGGGCCCCCATATGAAATCATGTACAATAACATAACTTGTCTGGATCATTGTGTATTGATTGGGGTACGGGAGAGTATAAATGGTCATGTAAACAATTCCAAAGTTGTGTAATCATGTGCAAACTCTTTAGTATAATCATGTACAAATTTAAGCCGTTCACATGTCTATCTTGTACTCTAATCACTAGCCCCTGATAGTTCTTTACTTATAGTAGATATTTCTTTACATTCATCTCTTTTACTTCATATATATTCTCCAGCGTTTTATGTATATTACTCTTTAGCATGCTTACATTTTTTTGTCATATTATGAACTGAGTGATATCTATTGTGCTCATTCCGGTCATGACTGGACCTGTTGAAATATTACAGATGATATTGCAGAGTTCTATCCTACGTACTACGGAGCAGGCCTAAATGGCACCTGCGAGCTGGACTGCCATGAGGACCCAGTCCTTGCAGAGGACTTTACCCCAGTAGTCTAGGCTAGTTAGCTAGACTAGTTATCTTACTTTATTGTCTTGTCTTATTTTGGATACATTATGTACTTATTTGGGATATTGTTATTCTGTATGTTGTGGAGATGTTATCTTAGACACTTAGACTTCTTCTCCTTTTGTATTTCCTTTGGCGACTTTTATATCTATCTATCTTATCGTACTTCTACCTTAGCTGTGATTGAGTTGTACATTTCTGTATTGTCCTCCGTTCGGAGAGTATATAATGTACAGGTACCTTATAATTGTTAGATATATGTGACCTAGAACAGCGTTCTACTACCGACACGGCGGCGTAGGCTGGATGTACCCACTTCTCGTGCCCCTACACTGGGTGCGGGTCGTGACACGTTTTTAGTGGTGGCCCATGCAGGTCTAGAATTGTAGTAGTATTCGAACTAGAGTATCACTACAGCCCGCAATAGGATATAGGATATAGTTTTGAGGTACTCAATCACATTAGAAAAACTCTGATCCAATACTTGCCATCTAAATTCTAGTTGATTAAATGCTTTTCTTTGAATAAATAAACTGTCCTCCTTTGATTTTTTGCTTCATTCTCAGTAATTGCTTCTTGTTTTGATCTATCTTCAGGATGGTTATGGAGACACGATCTCATCGCTTCGGTCCCGGGGATACTATCGAGAGGTCGGCCACCTCTCGTCCTGTTCAGTAGGGCCCCGAGACCTCAGCTTCTATTATGCCAGCTCAGGTTGGTATTTCTACTGCATTTGGAGGTGCTCCTCCGCCTGTACAGAGACCTTCCCCCGTCATTCCTAATTTTTCTCAATAGTAGCCGCCTTCGGGATCGGTTGACGCAGCATAGCTATTCGTCTTCTTTTAGAGGATGGTGGAGGCCTAGCGACAGCAGTCCGCTCATTTTCAGCAAGGCATAGAGAATGCCCATCAGCTTGCCCTGACAACGGTGGAGATAGTCATTACGCAGCCCTAGGCAGTCCAGATGCAGCCGTATCAGCTGAGGACACCAGGGATTTATGACTTCCAGAAGATGCGTTCGTGGGACTTCCACGGCACTGAGGGGATTCTGTATGCAGATGACTGGATAGAGCACATCGAGGAGATCTTTCAGCTGGCGGAGATTCCAGCACGACTGTAGATTGAGGCGGCAGGTAGTCAGATGCAGGAGCTGGCCCGCACATGTTACCAAACGAACTTGAGGGTCGGTACAGAGGGACAGACTTGGGCAGCCTTTAAGAAGCTGTTCAAGGAGAAGTTTTTCCCTCACACAGCTCTTGGCGCCCTAGAGACGCAGTTTGAGAGCTTAGTTCAGGGTAGTCAGATTGTCGAGGAGTACGTTAGGGAGTTCTACCATTTGGACATATTTGTTGAGCGACTCAGTGAGACGATGAAGGCCCAGAAATTCTAAAAGGGGTTAGTCAAGGAGGTCAAGTCCTTGACCAAGAGTGACCGGAGTGCCACTTTTGAGGAGATTCTGGTGGGTGCCCTAGCAGCAGAGGATGATCTTGAGCTGAAGGTCAAGAGGAGATGAGACGCTCATAGAGCCAGCAGCAGCGGAGGCCAGGCCAAGAGGCCTTACTTTCAGCAGTAGCACCAGCAGCAGTAGAGGCAGTTCCAGCCATAACAGTTCCAGGGGCAAGGCCGTACACCTTTCCAGCAGTTGCAGCAGCAGCAGCCGAGGTTTCAGCCACAGGCACTCAGGCAGCAGCCCGTTAGTTGTGGCTTCTGTAAGAAGTCAGGGCATGTGTGGAATGACTACAGAAAGAGGCTCGGGAGGTGCCTACTCTGCGGTTCAACGGAGCACCAGTTGAAGTAGTGTTCCATGTCTTCAGGACGAGCAACTTAGGAAGCGGGAGCCAGGGCTCCAGTAGTACAGCAGAAGGGACCCTTGTAGACTCAACAGCAGAAGTTCGTTCAGCATCAGCAGCAAGCCAGGGGAGGTCAGCAGGGATGAGCTTTTACCATAGCAGCTGAGGACGTAGAGGCAATCAGATAGCTAATTGTAGGTTCTATTCTTCTCGACTCCATTCCAGCTTTTACATTATTCGATTCAGGGGCTTCCGATAGCTTTGTGTCGGTATCTTTTGCTATTAGACACCACCTTGTATCCGAATCGTTGCCTAGGACTTGCAAGATCACGACCGAGGGTGGTATTATCCTCGTTAGTGATATATATAAGGGTCGGAGAGTTGATTTGGGAGGCCGAGAGTTGGATGTGAGTCTGCTCATGATGCCATTACCGAACTACGATATCGTACTCGGTATGGATTGGTTGAGCAGGCACCACGCCAGCATAGATTGCCGCGGGGGTAGAGTTATTTTCAGAGCACCCGGAGAGCCAGAGTTCGAGTTCACCCGACGGCAGGCAGAGCAGAGAAGCGATGTCTTCTGCGGAGTATCAGTTAAGGAGCAGGCAGTGCCACACCCTTTGATAGCAGAGTTCATGGACGTCTTTCCAGAGGATTTGCCAGGACTACCACCGGACAGAGACGTGGAGTTCTCTATAGACTTAGTGCCCGGCGCAGAGCTGATATCTCAGCATGTCTATAGGGTGAACAACAGCGAGCTGGTAGAGTTGAAAAAGCAGGTGGATGAGCTGTAGGGCAAGGGCTTCATCCGATCGAGCTCTTCACCATGGGGTGCATCGGTACTCTTTGTACCGAAGAAGGATGGGTCGGTCAGGATATGTATCGACTACAGGGTACTCAACAACCTTACGATCAAGAACAAGTACCCGTTGCCGAGGATCGACGATCTCTTCAATCAGCTGAGTGGGGTGAGGATATTTTCTAAGATTGATTTGAGGTCAGGTTACCATCAGGTGAAGATAAATAAGGAGGATATCCTGAAGACTGCATTCAGGACGCGGTATGGCCAGTTTGAGTTCATGGTGATGTCGTTTGGGTTGACTAATGCCCCGGCGGTATTCATGAACCAGATGAACAAGGTATTCCACCAGTACTTGGACAAGTTTGTGCTGATGTTCATCGACGATATCCTAGTGTACTCGAAGACCGAGGAGGAGCATAAGGAACACTTGAGAGTGGTTCTGGAGACTCTTAGAAGGGAGGAGCTTTGTGGCAAGCTCTCGAAGTATGAGTTCTTTCTGGACAGAGTTGACTTCTTGGGACATATGGTGACTAGGGATGGGATCTCAGTTAATCCGAAGAAGATCACGGCAGTTAAGGCATGGACAGCACCGAGTTCAGTAGCAGAGATCAGGAGCTACTTGGGATTGGCAGGCTACTATAGGAGGTTCGTACAGGATTTCTTCCGGGTTGTAGATCCATTGACTAGGTTGACCCGAAAGGATGTAGAGTTTATCTGGTCAGAGGAGTGTCAGGTCGCTTTTGATGAGTTAAAGAAGCGGCTGACAACAGCTCCGATTCTGACATTGCCATCAGGATTAGGAGGGTTCACTATCTACAGTGACGCCTCAAAAAAGGGTTTGGGTTGTGTCTTACAGCAGCATGGGAAGGTGATTGCCTATGCTTCCAGGCAGTTACGTCTCCATGAGAAGAACTACCCTACCCATGACTTGGAGTTGGCAGTAGTCATATTTGCCTTGAAGTTATAGAAATACTATTTATACGGAGAGCGGGTAGAGATCTTTACAGATCATAAGAGCTTGAAGTATGTGTTTACACAGAAGGAGCTCAACATGAGGCAGCACAAGTGGTTGGAGTTGATGAAGGACTTCGACATTTCACTGCAGTATCACCCAAGAATGGCCAACATGATTGTCGATGCCTTGAGTAGGTATCCGACAACCATGTGTTTGACGATGGATCGTCACTTGCTAGCAGATTTGGAGAGCCTGGGGATCGAGGTGGTTGTGCCAGGAGTTCAGATGCAGATGTGTGGCCTTCAGATTCAGTCGAACTTGATGGAGAGGATCAAGTCGACTCAGTTCGAAGATGTTGCTCTGCGGTGTATCCGAGAGCAGGTTTGAGCAGGATTGGTGGATAATGAGTTTATTCTTACAGAGGATGGCACATTGAGGCACGGTTCCATACTGTGTGTGCCCAGTGGAGAGCTTCGAAAGCAGGTCATGCAAAAGGTCCACCGATCTCAGTACTCTATATATCCAGGTGCCAACAAGATGTATAGGGATCTGACAGAGCACGTTTGGTGGTATGGGATGAAGCGGAAGGTAGCTCGCTTCGTAGCCAGATGCTTGGTCTGTCAGCATGTCAAGGCAGAGAGGCAGAGGCCAGGAGATTTGTTACAGCCATTACCCATTCCGGAGTGGAAGTGGAAGCACATCACGATGTACTTTGTTTCTGGATTGTCGCGTACACCAGGAGGGAAAAAATTTGGGTCATCGTAGACAGGTTGACCAAATCAGCTCACTTTTTGCCATTTTAAGTGGGTACATCTACTGAGAGGCTAGCAGAGATGTATATGCGGCAGATTGTCAAGTTATACGGAGTTCCGGTAAGCATTATCTCGGATCGGGATAGCCGCTTTACTTACCATTTCTGGCTGAGTCTACAAACTAGTTTAGGCACTCAGCTCAAGTTTAGTATGCATACCACCCTCAGACGGACGGACAGTTAGAGAGGACTATTCAGACACTTGAGGACATGCTGCGAACTTGTGTTTTAGATTTTGGAGGATCCTGGGAGGATCACATGTACTTAGTGGAGTTTGCATACAATAACAGTTTTTAGGCCAGCATTGAGATGTCACCAATCGAGGCACTGTATGGGCGCAGATGTCGTACACCCTTATCTTAGGATGACGTTGAAGAGCGAGCTTTATTGGGACCTGAGATGGTTGTAGATGCAGCTGAGAAGGTGAAACTTATCAGAGATCGGCTTCGCGTGGCGCAGGATAGACATTGACACTGGGTCGACAGCCACCGCAGATCTTTGGAGTTTGAGGTACAGCTTAGGGATAGGATTTGAATTAGGAGTTATTTTGTTTGTGATTTTTTTTGTGATTTTGTTTAATCATGTTTGAATATATTAGTAATTAAGACCTTGTTTGTGGTTAGGTTGGAGATATGGTTTTCTTGAGGATATCTCCGACACGTGGTATGATACGTTTTGGTGGAGGTGGGAAGCTTAGCCCGCGCTTTATCGGACCTTTCATGGTCAGCGGGAGAGTCGGTGACGTGGCTTACAGGCTAGACTTGTCACCTGCACTAGTATGAGTCCACAACGTATTCCACGTATCGTAGTTGAGACGGTATGTGGCTGATCCTAGCCATGTACTCGACCACTCAAAGATTGAGGTGGGACCTACTCTTAGCTATCCAGAGCAGCCTGTGGAGATTCTGGATCGACGAGAGAAGATTCTGAGGAACCAGGTGATATCCTTGGTTCGCGTCGTATGGAGGCATCATTCTCCAGGAGAGCCTACTTGGGAGCGGGAGGATGAGATGCGCGAGCGATACCCATATCTTTTTGGACCTTGAGGTATGATGGTATATCCTTCTCATCAGTTCAGTTTCACCTTTCAATTTTGAGAAAAAAATTCTTTTAAGGAGGGTAGATTTGTCACTACCACTTTTTAGCCTTGAGGGTATTTTGGTCATTTTGGTTTTTGTGAATTATTTTATTATTTATTACATTGGTGTTGTGATTTTTGACTTTTTCTAGTTGAGACCTTAGAGACAAGCCTAGAGTTTGACTTTGACTTTAGTGGCTTAGTTAGCATGGTAGAATGGTGTGGGACCCTAATCTAACTTAAGTTGGTCTTAGTTGACTTGAGTGTGGATTGGTTTCATGAGAGGATTGGGAGAGTTTTTCATTTGGACTTATGGCTAAGGGGTTGAGCTAGCTAGCTAATGATCTTGGCCCAAAGCCCATTCATATGAAACCCTAACCCTAATTCTCTACATGGCCGGCCACCACAGCCCAAGTGTGACCTAACTTCGCTCTATATAATGTCTCTTAACTCTCTTGCCTGTACACACACACACACCATATCACTCTTGTTGACTGTACACACACACCATATCAGTCTTGTTGACACACACACTCTATAACCTACTGTCCACAAAAACACACACATACACTCTATAACCTACTGTCAACACACACACACACACACACACTCACCCCCTATTTATATATATACCATGTTATGTGCCTTGCTTATGTACTAGGCAATAGCCTATATGAATGCCTATATATATTGTATATGTATATATTTTGTATTTGTGTGTGTGATAACTTGTTTTGGCTTTTTGATTGTGTTTGAGTGCTAGCCTAGGCTTAGTAAGACTTGTTAGACTAGGATTGGACCTAGTATGGCTTAGTTGACCAAGTTTGACTAGTGTAGTTGACTAGACTTGACCAAAAGTTAACTTTAATCTAGAATGACCTAGAAATCATATAGAATGTATTGTAAAGTTTAATACTACCATTCTGGACATGTTGTGACCTGTGTTGCTCTAAATAGGACTCATCTACTCCGTTTGCACATCTATACTCATCGAATACTCAGGATATCAGGCGAGTATATTCTCTGACCATTTCATACTTGATAGGATTTATATTTATGCTCTAGACTATTTTACTTGATGATGTCACATTGTTAACACGGATTGGTACAATATGGATCCCTTCTTGAGATGTTATCCGCCTCGGGAGCATCGGGATACGTCATGTCATGTACTTTTCATGTACATCATGTATTCATATGCTTTTATCATTCATGTGCACTATTATAATTAATGTACTCTCATGTTCACAGAGTCCGTTATGTATACTTCATGTACACCCATTTATGGGCCTCCATGTGAAATCATGTACAATAACATAACTTGTCTGGATCTTTGTGTATTGATTATGGTACGGAAGAGTATAAATGGTCATGTAAAAAATTCCAAAGTAGTGTAATCAGGTACAAACTCTTTAGTATAATTATGTGCAAATTCAAGTCATTCACATGTCTATCTTGTACTCTACATCACTAGCCACTGATATTTCTTTACTTATAGTAGATATTTCCTTACAGTCATCTCTTTTACTTCATGTATATTCTCTAGCGTTTCATGTATCTTACTCTATAGCATGCTTACATTTTTGTCATATTATGAACTGCGTGAGATGTATTGTGCTCGTTCCTGTCCTGACTAGACCTGTTGAAATATTACATATGATATTGAGGAGTTCTGTCCTATGTACTATGGAGCAGGCCTAGATGACACCTACGAGCTGGACTCCTAGGAGGACCCAGTCCCTTGCAGAGGATATTACCCCAGTAGTCTAGGCTAGTTAACTAGACTAGTTATCTTACTTTATTGTCTTACCTTATTTTGGATACATTATATACTTATTTGGGATATTGTTGTTCTGGATGTTGTGGAGATGTTATCTTAGACACTTAAACATCTTCTCTTGTTGTATTTTCTTTGGCGACTTTCATATCTATCTATCTTATCGTACTTCTACCTTAGCTGTGATTGAGTTGTATATTTCTGTATTATCCTCCGTTCGGAGAGTATATATTGTACAGGTACCTTATGATTATTAGATGTATGTGACCTAGGACAGTGTTCTACCGTCGATACTGCGGTGTCGGCTGGACGTACCCACTTCTCGTGTCCCTACACTGGGTGCGGGTCGTGACACTATGTTCCACAAAAGTCTGTTAAGGGTCAAGTCCTGGCTAACTTCCTGGATGCTCATCTAATCCCTGAGACGTCCAAACTCTATGACGAGATTCCTAATAAAACTCTGGAATCAAATATGATTTCAGAAGGGATCCTTATTTGGCGACTGTTCTTTGACGATGCTTCCAGAATTGAACCTAAAGGCACTATAGTCGCTGGAGTCGGAATCGTTCTGGTATCTCCTGAAGGACTGGCAATTCAGAGAGCTTATTCTCTGGATGAGCCATGCTCCAACAACGTTGTTGAATACAATGCTCTACTCATCGGTCTCCAGTTAGCTAGACAATGGATATCGATACGTCAAAGTATACGGAGACTTTAAACTGACCGTCAATTAGGTTAGGGGTACGTATAAAGTTTGGCATCAAGATCTCATGCCATACATGAAATAGCAATCAAACTGGCTACATCGTTCAAAGGTTTCTTCATTGAACATGTACGTCTAGCTTACAATA
This sequence comes from Iris pallida, assembly GCA_029216955.1. Taxonomy (NCBI): domain Eukaryota; kingdom Viridiplantae; phylum Streptophyta; class Magnoliopsida; order Asparagales; family Iridaceae; genus Iris; species Iris pallida. Next base: position 19,175,294 of record JANAVB010003200.1, read on the forward strand.
CAGAAGCTGATGCTCTTGCCAATCTAGCAGCAATATTGGCGATCCCTGTGAAAAGACAACAGATGATCGTTATCACCAATAGAAAGTTATTCTGCATTGAGAATATTTTGCAGTTGGAATCCAGCAACTCAGTCGAGGTATATACTACAAATGAAGATTGGAGAGCTCCTTTCATCGACTTCGTAGTACATGACATCCTATCTGAAGATCCGAAGGAAGCAACTACAATCTGTTGGCGATCGCTGCGATTCTACCATAATCACATCACCGAAACACTCAATCGACGATCGTATGACGGTATGCTTCTATGTTGTCTTGCCAGAGATGAAGTAAAGCAGATATTACGTGAAGCTCACGTTGATGTCTATGGTGCACATCAGCCCAGACCTAAACTACAAGATGGAATACGTCGCATGGGATATTATTGGCCAACCACGGTATCGGATGCTATAGAGTATTCAAGAAAATGCCGAGCATGTTAAATCCCTGCGAATTTTATTCATCAACCCTCAAAATTTCTACATTCGACTACACCATCATGGCCCTTCGATGCTTGGGGCATGGATATCATTCGTCCTATTAATCTGCCTTCATCTAGAGGACATCGGTTTATCCTAGCTATAACCGATTACTTCTCTAAATGAGCCGAAGCTATACTTTTGACCGAAGTTAAGACAAGCAGCATCATCAACTTTATCAAACATCATGTGATCTATAGATTCGGTGTTTCTCTACAAATTATCCATGACAATGGGCCGCAGTTCATCAGTCAGAAGTTCATCAGATTCTGTGATGGCAATAGGATCAACAATGTTGCTTCTACAGCCTACAATCCTGTAGCTAACGGTTTTGCGGAAGCATTCAATAAAACAATCATCAAGTTTCTCAAGAAGTTTATTTCTACTAATAAAAATAATTAGAGCGAAAAGCTTGGAGAATGTTTACAGGCTTATTGTACTACCGTACGCACTCCGACAGGTTGTACACATTTCTCCTTGGTGTATGAATACGAAGTCGTTCTTCCGTTGGAGATTCAGATCCCATCGTTGGGAATAGCCATTGCCATTGAACTCACAACAGAAAATAATGATCATTTTCGACTTCAGGAGCTTGAAGCACTTGACGAGAAGCGACTACTAGCTTAATAGCATATCGAGCTATATCAAGCCCATATCTCAAAAGCGTTCAACCGTAAAGTCAGAGTACAAGCATTTCAGAAAGGTGAATTGGTCCTTACTGTCAGATATTCTATGAATATGATACACATGAGCAAGGGGAAGTTCGAACCAAAGTGGGAAGGTTCCTACGTTATAAGCAAAGTTTTCTCTAACGGAGCTTATCAATTATCAAGGATGGATGGTCGAATAGCTATGATGCCTATTAATGATAAATTCCTGAAGAAATACCATGTTTGAAAATATGTACTGTGTTTTCTAACAAATATTGTACCTGTTTCAAATCTTTGAATCCCCAGCAGAGTCTATCAAGAGCGACAACATCATCTACCACATCTTTAAAAACATCATCTTTTGAAACCCAGTTGTTTTAAAGGATATCCTGTTCTTGAGTCCTAGCTGGCTCAAGGATAATCAATAGATACACGAATTCACGTCCATATTACCTCTGAATTCTACTATCTACATTAATGACTTGTCAAATCCATATTACCTTTGATGATGTCATCTTCGAAGTGACACTATTACAAGTTATATTCTGTCATGTCCATATTACCTCTAATCAGATATAATAAGTATTGTTATTTTCAAGAGATATGTCATGTCCGATACCTCTGAACATATTTCTTACTCCTATCTTTTACTTGTGTCTTAAACAGATACGCAATAAGTAATAGAGCCATAAAAAGATCATCAATTTTTATTCCAGTGACGTACAAAACATCAAATTTGTACATCAAACAAAATAGAACAAAAGTTGTCACAATCTGGATAGCTTCACTTGGGAGGCTGAGTGCTGAGTTCAGTAATCATCCTCTTCAGAGCATCAGCCCTCTCAGTTCTGGAGTCGAGTACCCTTTGCCTAGCCAAAGCTCTTCTTGATTATGGATTAAAAGGTTGTAGGGATTTGACTCGGCATTCAATTTTTGTACTCTAAGTTCGAAGGAATTCTTCTCGTTGCCTTTTCAGATCGTCCAAACGGCTCTCGGCAACTTGATGCATTTCTAGGACTTGTTCGTCACGTCTCTTGGCGACTCTAAGTGTCTCGCAAAGTTGGGCCATCTTAGCTTCCAACGCCTAAAGAGGAGTTTGGCATTCAGCCGCTTCCTTCTCTTTCTCTGAGGCTTCAGTCTTATAACGCTCAATAGAAGAAGTAGTCTCGAGAATGCTAGACTCCATCTCTATGAACTGCATTAAAAAAATAGCTATAGAATCTTCTAAGGCTGCTTGTCGTGCTGCAGACTCACGTGCCATCGCCTCACACACATCATCTACGAGCCTCTGGATATTACCTCTGCTCAGATCTTGGTAGGATTTAATTGGCTCTTCGAGCGCTGTCACGATCCGCATACAGTATAAGAGCACGAAAAGTGGGTACGTCCAGCTTACGTTGTAGTGTCGGCGGTAGAACGTTGTTCTAGGTCACCATCACAACTACACAATATCATATAATCTTCAAACGAAGGACAATCACAGGAGGATACAATCTCAATCACAAACTAGAGGTAGATAATCAGCACAATGAAATAAATAAGAAATCCACAAAAGGGATACAACTAGAAGTGAAATAAGTCAATTGTATTAAAAACCATAAAATTTCATTATCTAAAATAAAATACATCTCCAAGACAATAAGAAATAAGATAACAAACTCTAGACGTCTACTCCAAGCTCTACTCACTAATAAAATCTGCTCAATTAGCGACGTAAATTTAGCGATATTCATAAAACGTCGCTAAATTGTGGACATTAGCGACATATATTTGAAACGTCGCTAACAGTCGCTACTAGCGACAAAAATAGCGACGTGACAACGACGTATATTAGTTACATAAGCTAGACATCGTGAAACGTCGCTATGATGTCGCTAATAGCGACTAATTTAGCGACGTTAGGATGAACGTCGCTAAATACTAATAAAATTCCCCCCAACGATTCATTTTCCTCCATTTTACTCTCTCACTCTCTCCGGCGACTCTCACTCTCTCCGACGACTCTCCTCCCTCTTCGGTACGTGAGTCTTCCCTCTCTCTCTCTATTTTGGTTGTTGGTGGTTGGGGGGTACGGGTGGCTCGAGGAGTGGGGCAGGAGGGGACGTGGGTGGTTGGGGGTAAGTGGGGGTGACTGGGGGGTAGGGCAGGGGGTTGAGGGCGGCCGGGGGTGAGAAGGGAGGTTAGGGAGAGGGGAGCTAGGGTTAGGGTTAGGGGTGGATGTGTGTGGAGGGGAGGGGCGGAGGGATGAGGGTGGCTGGGGGAGGGGAGCGGGGGGATGAGGGCGGCTGGAGGAGGGGAGCAGGGCGGTGGGGGCGGGAGGTGAGGGCGGTTGGAGAAGGGGAGCAGGGGGGTAGGGGCGGGGGGGGTGAGGGCGGCAGTGGGGGTGTTGGCGGCTAGGGGAGGGGAGTAGGGGGGAGGGGAGGGTTAGGGTTCGGGTTAGGGGTGGTTGTGAGGAGGGGGTTGTAGGGAGGGGAGGGTTAGGATTAGGGTTCGGGTTAGGGTAAGGGGTGGTTGGTGGGGGAGGGGGGCTGGGAAGGGGAGGTGGCTGGTGGGGGAGGGGGACTGGTGGGGGAGGGGTTAGGGATAGGGTTCGGGTTCGGGTTAGGGGTGGTGTAGGGGGGAGAGGGGTGCGGCGGGGGCTTGGTCAGGGGCACCGATAGTGCCGAAAAATCTGATAATTTAGTAATAATTATTTCTTTTTCGACACCAAAAAATGTGATACTCCGATTCGAAAGCACCGATAGTGCCGATATTTGTAACAAGTAGTTTTGTTCTTTGGTTAATTGGTAACATGGTGATCAGGACATATAGTCCCTGCAGCAATTCGACTGGCAAGGCAGAATCTATGTAGCCGCAGATAAAGTTGACTGTCCTCCGACCCTCATCCCTCAGCAATGATGATACGATAACCTATCACTATATCTTTTAGTAGTAGATGATGTCTTAGTATTACATTATGTGGGTTCATCTTGATTTTGTTATATCCTTCAGATACTAGATTCGATAAGAACATATACTACACCATATGTACAGAACATAGATGATTCACACTAATGTATGCTAGAATGAATTTTAGGTTGTGTACTGAGCCATCCGTTCTCACACTTAAAACAGATATAAATTAGTACTGTGTTTTGTATTTTGGATTCTGTATTTTGGCTCCAGCTCCAACTCCATTTGCATTTATCTACGGTACAACATGGTGATCAGGATATAGTCCCTGCAGCCATTCGACTAGCGAGGCAGAAACTATGTAGCCGTAGATAAAGTTGACTGTCCTTCGACCCTCATCCCTCGACAATGATGATATGATAACCTATCACTATATCTTATATAGTAGTAGATGATGTCTTAGTAGTACATTATGTGAGTTCATCTTGATTTTGTTACATTCTTCGGATACTAGATACGATAAGAACATATACTACACCATATGTACAGAACATAGACGATTCACACTAATGTATGCTAGAATGAATTTTGGGTTGTGTTCTGAGCCATTCGTCCCCACACTTGGCAATTAAGCATATGAAATATATCGTTAAAGAACATAAAACTTGTGGTCGTTACTACAGAAAGTGTAGACTGACATGAACTGACGGACGAAAAGGAGGAGATCAAAGTTGTAACAAGAAAAGTTGTGTTTTAGATATTCTACTCTTGTAAGCTCTTTGTTCATAAAGCAAGATATGATGAATACAGAACAAGTATCGAGTTTATAACTCTTGTAAGCTCTATACTTGAGTTACGAACTTGATACTTGTTTTATATTCTTTAATTATAGCTTTCTTTGTGAACAAAGAGTTTACAAGAGTTCTTTTTCCAAAGCACAACTTTACTTGTTCCAGCTAAGAGCCCCTTATTTTTGTGCGTCAGTTCATGTCGGTCTTCAATTTTTATAGTAACTTCCTCCAATTAACCTCCATCCCTTGGCAATGACGATACGACAACCTATCTTGATTTTGTTATTATAGTAGATGATGTCTTAGTATTATATTATGTGGGTTCATCATGATTCTATTATATCCTTCAGATACTAGATTCGATAAAAACATATACTACACCATATGTACAAAACATAGATGATTCATACTAATGTATGCTAGAATGAATTTTGGGTTGTGTTCTAAGCCATCCATTCTCACACTTAAAACAGATATAAATTAGTACTGTGTGTCAATATTTGTTTTTGTATTTTCGGCGAACCCAGGGATTGGATTCTATATTTTGTATTTTGGCTCCAGCTCCAGCTCCATTTGCATTTATCTACGGTACGGCATGGTGATTAGGACATAGTCTATGCAGCCATTCGACTGGCGAGACAGAAACTATGTAGCTGTAGATGAAGTTGACTGTCCTCCGACACTCATCCCTTGGCAGTGATGATATGACAACCTATCACTATATCTTTCAGTAGTAGATGATGTCTTAGTATTATATTATGTGGGTTCATCTTGATTCTGTTATATCCTTCAGATACTATATTCAATAAAAATATATACTACACCATATGTACAGAACATAGATGATTCACACTAATGTATTCTAGAATGAATTTTGGGTTGTGTTCTGAGCCATCATTTCTCACATTTGGCAAAAAATCGAATATTATGTATTTTATCTGCTTTCGAAAATATACTCAAACGAGATGATGGTTCCTTTAGTTAGATTGATTATGTTACAATAATATTCTTTGTGAATATCGATCTTACCAGATGGCACCCATGACCCGAGCAGTGGCACGTCGTTTGAGGAAAACACTGAATGTTGAGGTGGCTCCTTCTACTATTAAGGAGGAAGTGGCACCGGTAGCTAGTGAGACCAGGAGTTCTATTCATCCAGCACCTGTAGTGGACTATATCTCTCCTGGCGCCGTCGATCCCACTTATTCAAAGTGGTTGCGTGATCGTATCATTGAGCGTTTCCGTGAGCTGCGTGGTTGTCATTAGCTATTAGTACTTATTTGTATTGGAGTATTTGTATTGGGTTGTGTTTGTATTAGACTATTTGTATTGGACTATATATATGAATTAGTACTGTGTCAATCTCTGGATTGTATCTCCAGCTCCAGCTCCAGCTCCATTTACAATCTGGATTCTGTATTTTGTATTTTAGATTCTGTATTTTGGCTCCAGCTCCAGCTCTATTTGCATTAATTTATGGTACGACATGGTGATCAGGACATAGTCCCTGCAGCCATTCAACTGGCGAGACAGAAACTATGTAGCTGTAGATAAAGTTGACTGTCTTCCGACCCTCATCCCTCGGCAATGATGATACGATAACCTATCACTATATCTTTTAGTAGTAGATGATGTCTTAGTATTACATTATATGGGTTCATCTTGATTCTGTTATATCCTTCAGATACTAGATTCGGTAAGAACATATACTATACCATATGTACAAAACATAGATGATTCACACTAATGTATGCTAGAATGAATTTTGGGTTGTGTTCTGAGCCAGCCATTCTCACACTTGGCAAAAAATCGAATTTTTTGTATTTTATCTGCTTTCAAAAATGTACTCAAACGAGATGGCACCCGTTCTCACATATGGCACCTAAGACCCGAGGATCTCGCTTGAGGGAGGCACAGATGGCTGCTCCAGAGAGCAGTTCCACCGAGAGAGCTGCTGCAGAAGTAATTCCTAAAGTCGAGAGAGCTGTAAAAGAGGAGGTGGCACCAGAGGGCAGTTCCACCGGGAGTTCCAGTCATCCATCTCCTCTGGATATTGATCTGGCTGCGGTGGATCCTACTTATGCACGCTGGCTGAGGGAGTTCTATCTGCCCCAGTATAGACGACAGCAGATACATATATTGACTAGATTTGTTTCCAGAAGACTTATTTTTGACAACCGATATTTAATGGATATTTGTTTTGATGGATATATCTTCTCTGGATATTGTGATGGATATTTGTTTTGATGGATATATCTCCTTTGGATATTGTGATGGATATTTATTTTTTGGTGTGTGATGTATATTGGTTTGTGTGATGTGTGATACATATACCGATGTATATTGGTTTGTGTGATGTGTGATGTGTGATGCATATTGTGATGTTTCGAGAGGCTTGAGGAGACGACCAATTATTTTTGGTCTATTCTGGATTGTATTGTGCGTGCCGGTGTTGAGTGTTCCACCGAAGGGGTCGGCGAACCCAGGGATTAGATTCTATATTTTGGATTGGATTGGATTCTGTATTTTGGATTATACATTTGCATTCTAGATTCTTTTTTTTAATTTTTTTTAATTTAGCAACATTTTTAGCGACGTTTATGTTTGTCGCTAACTGTTAGCGACGTATATAAAGGTCGCTAGAAATGTCGCTAAATTGTTGACGTGGCAAACAATCTGATGCCACCACATTGTCGCAAAAACGTCGCTAATGTGTCGCTAATTGGCGACCACAAGAAAATATCGCCAATAACGTCGCTATTTAGCGACGTTATTAGCGTCGCTAACTAACGTCGCCATAGCGACGTTTTGCGACATTTTCTCGATTAGCGACACGCTTTTTTTCGTCGTTTCCAAAACGTCGCTGAAAACGTCGCTAACTTAAGTTAGCGACGTTTTGGCCGAGATTAGCGACGTTTTGGAACGTCGCTAATCTGACAAATTTTTGCAGTGACCAGTGTCCTCTAGGCTAGCTGTGATCCTCCATGTTACCTGTAAAATTTTATTAACGGGTCAAATCAGGACAGGAACGAGCACAATACAACTCACACAGTTCATATCATGAAAGAAAATATAAAATATGCTGTAGAATAAGATACATGAAACGCTGTAAGAAATAAACATGAAAAAAAAAAGAGAATCTGATAAACAAAAGATATCTATATAAGGTAATAGAGAATAGAGAACTGTAACTGACTACGTGATTTAGAGTAAAAGATAGACATGTGAATGGCTTGATTTGTACATGATTACACTACATAGTTTATACATGATTATACTACTTTGGAATTGTTCACATGACTATATCTACTCCCTCGTACCCCAATCAATACACAAGGATCTATACATGTTATGTTATTATACATGAAAGTTTTATACATGAAGCTCATCAGATCATGAGAGTACATAAGAGCACATGAGTGTACATGAATAATAAGAGTCCATGAAATACATGATGTTCGTGAAAAGCACATGACATGATGTATTCGATACACTTGAGGGAGATAATATCTCATGTAAAGATCCATATAGTACTAATCCGTGATAACATCGTGTCAGCATCAAGTAAATTAGTCTATAACAAGAATATAATTTATAGCAAGTATGAAACGGTCAGAAAATGTACTCGCCTGATATCCCGAATGTCTGATGATAATATGAGTCCGAACCGGAGTATCTGAGTCCTATTTAGAGCAACTACAGGTTACAAAGTATCTAATATGAAATAAGAGTAATATACAATGCATTCTAAATGATTTTAGGTCATTCTAGGTCAAAGTCAACTCTTAGTCAACTATGGTCAGCCTATTCTAGTCAAACTAGGTCAAAGTCAACCCTTGGTCAACTCTGGTCAACCATTCTAGTCAAACTAGGTCAAAGTCAACTTTGGTCAACCATTCTAGTCAAACTAGGCCAAACCTAAGTCAGCTAGTCAATTAGCCTAAGTTTAGGTCAAACTTAAGTTATCTTGTCGTTTCAAGTCCGTTTGAGTCAATTTAGATCAAGTTTGACCCAAAGTTGACTTTTGTCGACTTGGTCAACTTGCTAGTCAACCCTTGCCTAACTAGGCCGATAGGTCAATTCTAAACTAACTCACTAGCCATAGGCTAATATCCTATACCATAATCAAATATATATATATATATATATATATATATATATATATATATATATATATATATATATATATATATATATATATATATAATCAATTCAAAATTAATATCCAATATCCAATTCAAACTTGAAAACTCAATACACAACCCAACTCCAAACCTAAAATCTTAAATACCAAACTATACTACGTGAAACCTGGTAAACAAGAAGGGTTACATGTGTGTGTCATGCTCGTGTCAAAACAGGGTCAAAATTATGTCACAACGTGTCCAAAAAAGTGCGTATTGTAAAAGGGCTCGTGCACGTGTATAGGCGACCTCGTGGGGAGGTGTCGGCCTATCCCGAATACGACACACACATCCACGTGTCTCGTGCTCGTGTATATGGGTAGCCTAGGTATAGGCCTAGGTAGTCGACACCCTGGCACGTGTCCAAGTGGTGTCCACGTGTCACACGAACAGCGTGTCGGGGAGGGCTGTTGTTGGCCGTCCAACCTGTTGTCTAGGGTTAGGGTTAGGGTTAGGGTTTAGGTAAGGGCCAAACTCACTTAAGTTATTTTAAGCCTTTTAGCAAAAAGCCCAAAAAGACAAATAACTTAAAACCCTAAAAATCAATTCAAGAAGTTTCCTAATTTGGACTAAAAACTTAAAATTCAAATCTAACTTAGTAATTAGGTTTCTAATGTCATGGTTAGTCTCTAATCAGGGTTAGCTAAGGTTAAATCGACTGCTAACGCAACACCAATTAAAATATTATAAATTAATCCAAAAAAAAAAAATCACATAATTACCAAAATATCCTTATTTTAAAAAAGTGGTGGTTACAAGCGCATCTAGAATGTGTTCCAAGAAGCTAACTCTATCCAAATCACCAAGATTGCGGATAACATTGATGATACAGGAGACAGTTGTCTTCATTGACTCATAGGGGTGGCCTTTCTCCAAGACCATCTGAACCAGAGTTCCCAAGGAGGCGAAGAAAGCAGTAGTGTAAGTCTCAACGACGGCTTTGCTCATCGCCGATATACCAAGAGTTGATACTTCAGCCTGAATTATTTCTTTTGTTGAAGATGGAGGAATCACAATCTGTGCACCAAGAGATCTTAGTGCTGTCATCATCGAGGAGCTTCCTTCTCCAGCCTAAGTCCCCATGTCCAGAATAGTCATGGTCGAGCTAAAGCTGAAAGCAGTAGACGGAGCTACTGCAATCATCCCCACGGGACCTTATACAAATCAAGAAGCGTAATCTTTATACATCATCAAAGGAGTTAGGGTAAATAAAATTCAAAAATTTACCTGAGCCTGGCAGCAGATATGGGGTCTCACGAGGCGCGTCTAGCTCTGTAGGAGCCTTGCCCTGGTGTTCTCAGAGATAGCCGCCTGGCTGCTCCCGGCCTCCAAACCACCTGACATAAAATGGCTACTTCTGACCTCTGAGTTAGCTTGGTCACCTGGGGCTGCAGCTGCTTCCACCCATTTTGTTTCAACAACTTCAATTGGAGTCTGAATCCCCTCAGCATTAATTTGAGGGTTCTCATCACCCTCGACATCAATATCCTCTTCTCTGTCATCATTAGGGGTCTTACCACCTTCGGTATCAATTTCTTCATCTTCACCTTCATCACCACTTGAGCCATCAACGCCCTTAACTTCAGTATCAGAGTCTTCATCGCTTGGCAGTTCTTCAAAACCCTGATTAGCATTACTGGGGCTCCGATCACTATCATCCTGACGATCACCACCTTCAACTTGTTCGTCCTTGGTTATTGAATCCTGGGCCAGTATTTGAACGGGAGTTTCATTCAGGCTGGGATCAGAAGCTGCATCAATTGGGTCTTCCTCGATTGGATCAATACCAAGATCACAATCTAGCAATGCTTTTATCATCCTTTCATCTTGAGAAGGTTCTTCGTTTGGAACAGGAGCTGCAGGAGCCTGAGTGTAGAAGACACAAGAGTAACTGGGGTTGGCTCACTCGTTGAAGAAGATGTCAGGCCAGCTGCAGCAAATACCGCCAATGCTGCTGAAGACAAAGGAATGGTGAATCCCACGAACAATGGCTCTGAAACAGCAATACTAGGAGTATCTGTTGCAACCATCGGATTTGGAGCACTAGTAGCCGGAGGTTCTGGAGATGAAGATATATCAATACAAATTGCCACAGGATCAACATCAAGTAACTTTTGCTGAATAGAAAGAGTAAAAACATCACCTTGTGGAGAAAAAAACACCTCTGGGTGATATTATCCTTTGTTTCGGAGAAAAAAATACAGGAGAGGCTACAGTCTTCCTCCCCTTGACTTTGGTGGCTAATAACTTTTTTTTGGTCGAATGCTTGAATAAAGGTCAGGATAAACGACAACAGCCTCAGTAAAGACAGATGATTGGGGCTACACTTCTGCAGGAGCAGGTCGTTCTTTGCTGGTCTTCTCTTTAACACATATACTTTCTCGTCTAAACGGAGACGGGGTCGATCCCCTAAGGGAAGTAGTCATGCCCGGTGATAAACCATCATCTCTCTGTCGTGTCTGAAGTCTGGTCCTGGCTCTGGGTCTTTCAACATCAGCTGTTTCTTCTGTCTCATCCCTCCCTATAGCAGGAGAAGAAGGAATATCTTGAGATAACTGGGTGGCAGTCCCTACTCTTGGTTTCTTGGTAACCTTCTTCGCGGGAGATTTCTCTTTCCGCTTCCTGAGAAGGCCGCTCAGCGGGTCTTGAGTTTCATCAACTAAATCCATATTTACAATCTCTGAGGATCAGGATCCTCAGTAGGGGCATTCTCTTCAGCTTCAGTCAAATCTATAGTAGCTTCATCTCCATCAAATGCTTTGTGAGTTCCTATGAAACTATTATTCATTAAATAACCCATAAAGAAGGTGTCGGCTGAGGTATATGTCACGATCCGCACCCACTGTGAGGGTACGAGTACGTAACAGCGCCCAGCCTACGTCGCAGTGTCAGCGGTAGAACGTTGTTCTAAGTCTCTAACTAACCATCAACTAATGCAGTATATAATGTACTCATCATGATCAACTCCGAACGGAGGACAAATATAAGAGATTGTAACTCAATCACAGTCAAAGCACGTTAAGATAACCCAGAAGAAATAACTAAGAAATAGAAAGACAACTACTAAAATAATAACAAACTCTCAACAATCTCAAATCTACACAAGTCTCAAATCAAATACAACAAGTTCAACATGAAAAACAGATGCAAGTCTACTAAACTAAATCCCGATCACTCCTGAATGTCGGGGCCAACGGTAGCCATCCCGTCTCCGGGTCCATAATATGTTGGGCATGTATCCTCAGCGTAAGTATCTGTAGTATTTTCAACAGGTCCATTCAGGACAGAAGCGAGCATATCTCATCTAGAAAATCCAAGTAAATGACAGAGAACTATAAAGCAGTTATAGACAGTTGTATTGATGAACATGGCAGTTTATATTTAGGTGATGGTATAGAGAGACATATAAAGTACAAGAAAAGTAAGGTAACTAAAACAAGAGAAGAATCATGGCAATGAAGACTATAAATAGAACTAGCTGAACTAGAGTAACATGATGTAAGTCCAGACAGTAATGTAAACAAGTGTAAAACCCAAGTAAATCCAGACAACATGAATCTAATACCAGGTGATTCCAGTACAAGATGAGTCCAGTATAAGATGATTCCAATCAGTGATCAAGGATTCCAGGGTGAGTCCAGACTATACTCTAACAGTGTGTTTTAAAATACCGAGATCGACATGTAAACGACTATAGACGATCCGGCACATCACACACTCGGCTGGGTGTGAGATGGCTATCATTCCAATTTGATTCCAGCATGTGGGGTGATTCCAGAATTGGGGTATATCTACATGTCTTACTCAAGTAATTCCCCTTCCATCAAGTACAAGTGAATCCAGAAGTCTAACTATAAAATCCTAAAACCATATCACTATACTAGCCATTATACTAATCCTCAAGCTAATAATGCCTAAACCAACTCTAAGTCCTATAGGCTAACAAAACCCTAAAGCCTACCACAAGGCCTAACTCACCACCAACCCATCTAACAGCCTATACTTCAAACAAGCTAACAAATCCTAACAAGCCTATAGACTTCTCAACCAACAGCCTACTAACAACACTATGGAATGCACATGAGGGAATAGACATGAAGTGTATAAAGGGACTGATTTCGGATGAGGAAATGTGGACTGAAACCACATGTCCAAGTGGACTGAAATATGTAAAAAAAAAAAGGCTGAATCAATGGTAGAATGGACTGAATATAAATGGAAGGAATTGTATGAAACTGAAATGAAAACAGTAAACCCAATCTCAGGTTTCATCCAAGCCATAATCCCAGGGATATCAATCTCAGGAATTATCAGAGAATGTATATTCAGTTCATTAATAACTCAAAACAGTAAAACCCCATCAAATTCAATTGCAAATCAACTAACCCATAGTCTAAACCCAAGCTCCCTGTCTACTGTCTGCTGCCTGGACACTGCACGCACACACACCCTCTGCTATAAACTGATACACTAACTAGGTTACAACCCTTATCCTTGCTTACCAACTCTCTCTAAATTCAGTCGAACCCTTTCCACTTAGGCGCTAGGAATTTACCTATCATATTTCACCTATTACTTGGCACACACACTCACACAAACACATACAAAACCAAACTCAAACCTACATACATCTCTCCTCCCAGAACTAACATTCTTAGCACATATTATCTTCAGGTTCATTATACAGAAACCTTAGGGACACTATTCAGTGCAAATGATTACAACTCCAAAACCTTATAACCAATACCAAACTGGAACACAGAGATCAGTGTGTGTGTGTTACATGTGACAGGAATCAATAGAGAAGGTGTGTGTCAAAAATAGTGTACTAACAGTGTAGTGCGGATAGGGAAATCGGTGGTATAATTATGTGTGTCAATAGCTAGGAGAGTGTGTCAACATCAGTTTTGTGCTTCCAGTGTAATATAGATAATGTGTGTGTTTGAAAGTGTAAATGACAGTAAATTCTCAGGAAAAATCAAGTTCAATATACATAGCAATTTTCAGAAAATACATAGGACAGTTCAGTTTATAGTTAGCATGCCCAGATCAATTCAAAAACCTAAAATCAATCATCAACCATGATCCTAACATGTACAGCATCCTAACTAACATGTTAACCATAGAATTTATCAAATGAAATCAAAATTTAACCACAATATTTCAAACTCTGTAAGAAGGTATCAAAAAATTGGAAATTCTCAAACTGAATTTGAAAATGCAATTAAATACGTATAAAATAGGTTAGGGTAAAGTCGTACACGTGTCCAGAGTCCAGACGAGTCCCCACGTGTCACCACGACTGGACACAGCGTGTCCAAGTCACGAAACACGCACAGACACATCATGTGCACAGACTGCATCGTGATGCGATGCAGTCGCCTCGTGGATACAACACGAGACACTTCATGTCACATGGACGTGTCCCTAGGTTCCCCAGGACTAGGAGCACGTGTCTAGGTGCCTGAGTCGTGTCCGCAAAGTCGCGTGTCCACGCATGAAGTGCGTATCAGTGGCTCATACGTGCGCGTGTGTGCGTGTGGTCAAGACAGTGCGGTCGAGATTTCTTCCAATCCGCTCAACAAAATCATGTCAAATTTTTTGTGTGTTGTATCAGTGATTGCCCGTACGTGTCCACCAAAAATCATGACCTAAGTCGTCGTGTCGTGTCCCACAGCAAGCCCGAGCAGCAGGGCAGCGTACCGGGGCCTCGTGCACATATTCGTGTCCAAATTTGTACACAATAATGGACACGATGTGTGCTCAGTCAAACACGAAATCAAAGCCCACATATAGGGCTACAAAATTGCTTAATTAGTTTTTGAAAATACAAATAAAAGTTTTATTGCGACATTTCGTCAAACACGTAAACATACACATAGACACGTGTCTAATACAAACACCAAACGGACACGGTTTCCTACCAAATTTGAAGGACAGCTAGGGGACACCTAGATCTAGCCCTAAATGCAAAGAAAATTGAATATTAAAACAATTAGAGGTATTTTACCTATAGGTGCAAATAGTAAGAAAAAGCCCCAAAATGAAGTGTTCCTTCTTGCTAGCTCGGATTCCCAAATTGCTCAAAAACTGGGATTACTCTCCATAAACAGGAAATAGAAGGATATTAGGCTCCAATGCAAGAAACTAGAGTTAAAAAGGATTTAAAATGAGAAATCTATGGATTGGAGAAGAATGGACAAACCTTTCTTTTCCAATGTGTTGAAATGATATAAAGGAGGCAAAAACTAATGAAGAGATTATTTATAGGGAAGAGGGAGCCCTAGTGGCTGGTCATAAAGTGAAAATTAGGGTTAGGGTTTAGTCAAATGGGCTATGGGCCTAGTTGCACTAGTCATGGAACCAATTTCTAAGTCTCAAGCCTATAGACCAAATCACCAATCCTCTTATTTCAAACTTGATCCTAAGTGACCTAACTTGAGTTGACTTAAGTTAGACTAGGGTCCATACCATGTTAACTAGGTCACCCAAGTCAAGATCAAAGTTTAGGACAGTCGCTTAAGTCACAGCTAGTAAAAAGTCAAATTAACAATCACCAATACAATAAATCATAAAATAATTCAAGGAGGCCAAATAACCAAAATACCCTCATGCTCAAAAGTAAAAAATAAATTATCCTAATGACATGGTTAGGCTCTAGGTCATGCAGTCTCTAGGGTTACACTAGTAAACATCAAAATCACAAGTCAATGATCAAAATGGTTTTTTAAATTGATTTTTAAAATCACCAAAAATCATAATATGATATAATTATCAATAAATAATAATTATAATTACAAAAGTTCAAAATTACCCTCATTTGGAAAATTGGGTGTTACAATCCTACCCCTCTTAGAAAAATTTCGTCCTCAAAATTAAGATGATCGTACCCCTACTAGGTTAAACCCCCAAAAATCAAGGTCAAGGAAACTACATCTATAACATGCAAATTGTGGTCCTACTGGTCGTGATTCCACAGTCTCGATCAGGGTAACTACGCTATCCAACATATCACAAGCATATCCTGGCAGGTACTAATGGAATCACACAACAAGTGGAAAGAAGAACATGAAAGACAGACCTGCTAATCCGTCACCCGTAGCGTCGGTCTACTCGACTGTCAGCACAAAAGCCCTGCCCCTCTGGGGTGTATCCTTCTGATGGTGCGGGGCACGGTGCTGCGCTACAGATGGCCTAGCTCCTCTATCTAATCCATGATACTCAAGTAATATCCACCCTGATATTCCACTCAATTATACTAGGGCACCATCTATATGGTATCTATTCTGCAATCTGCTAATCATACCCGTCTATCCAGAACCATGTTACCAGAATCCTCGTCACACCAGTAAGTATGGCTGCGATAATCCATAGAGTCCACAACTAATGTACATACCTCTAGAATCATGGTATTTAAAATTTTTGCATTGCCGCTAGCTTGGTTGCAAAAACTTTAAATTCCCACACCCGAGAAATACATCCAAAATCAGACTCTATCTCATCGCCCAACCAACTAATATGGCTGTAGAAGACACTAAATTCTATGACTGAGGCAACCTAGCCCATAATGTTATCTTGATAGAAAATCAAGTCAATAATGAATACCGAGAATCAAATTCAATGATGAACAAGGAAGTAGACAGAAACTGTCGGAATCGAATTTCGAGATGGTTTATAATAAGATTCTCAAGGGTCATCCCAGGAATCTTCTCAAGTAGTCCTAACTGTGATTGAGAACCTCTCCGTTAAAGCCTATCTCTCAATCCTATCACAGGCTCGCAGCAGTACAACTAAGTCGCTGTACTACCGCGATATCGTACTAATGCGACTCTCGACCTGCATGGGCCACCACTAAAAATGTGTCACGACCCGCACCCACTGTGAGGGTACGAGTACGTAACAGCGCCCAGCCTACGCCGCAGTGTCGGCGGTAGAACGCTGTTCTAAGTCTCTAACTAACCATCAACTAATGCAGTATATAATGTACTCATCATGATCAACTCCGAACGGAGGACAAGTATAAGATATTGTAACTCAATCACAGTCTAAGCACAATAAGATAACACAGAAGAAATAACTAAGAAATAGAAAGACAACTACTAAAATAATAACAAACTCTCAACAATCTCAAATACTACACAAATCTCAAATCAAATACAACAAGTTCAACATAAAAAACAGATGCAAGTCTACTAAACTAAATCCCGATCACTCATGAGTGTCGGGGCCAAAGGTAGCCATCCCGTCTCCGGGTCCATAATATGTAGGGCATGTATCCTCAGCGCAAGTATCTGTAATATTTTCAACAGGTCCAGTCAGGACAAGAGCGAGTACATCTTATCTAGAAAACCCAAGTAAATGAACCCAAGTAAATGACAGAGAACTATAAAACAGTTATAGACAGTTGTATTGATGAATATGGCAGTTTATATTCAGGTGATGGTATAGAGAGCCATATAAAGTACAAGGAAAGTAAGGTAACTAAAACAAGAGAAGAATCATGGCAATAAAGACAATAAATAGAACTAGATGAAGTAGAGTAACATGATGTAAGTCCAGACAGTAATATAAACAAGTATAAAACCCAAGTAAATCCAGACAACATGAATCTGATACCAGGTGATTCCAATACAAGATGAGTCCAGTATAAGATGATTCCAGTCAGTGATCAAGGATTCCAGGGTAAGTCCAGACTATATTCTAACAGTGTATTTTAAAATACCGAAATCACATGTAAACGGCTATAGCTAATCCGGCACATCACACACTCGGCCGGGTGTGAGGTGGCTATCATTCCAGTTTGATTCCAGCATATGGGGTGATTCCAGAATTGGGATATGTCTACATGTCTTACTCAAGTATTTTCCCTCTCAGCAAGTACAAGTGAATCCAGAATACGAAACGAGAATCGAGATGAGTCTAGCCAAATATGATGATACCAACAAGTGATTCCAGGGTGATTCAAGTAGGTGATTCCAGTAATAGAAGCCAGATATGATGATACCAGTAATAGAGGCCACACAATATGGTATGTGTGTCGTATACGTGAATCCAGAAATATCCATACGTGTTGTAATAGAGAATCATATACGAATAACTAGAACTGAAGTACAGTAATTGACAAATAAATGAAAAAACTATCAGAGAACGTACTCGTCTGATACTCTGAAAAGAGTAGTACAATATCAGATATCTGCACCGGAGTCACAATGTCCTAAATAGAGCAGTACAGGTTATAATGTGTTTTAAATAAGGTAAATGAAAGCTACAATACAAACTACATGATTTCTAGGTCAAACTAGGTCCAAGTCAACTCTAAGTCAAACATGGTCAACCGTCTAGGTCAACTAGGTCAAACAAGTCAAACTTGGTCAACTCTGGGTCAAACCAAGTCAACATCACAAGTCACAAATCAACACATGTTATATACAATATATATTTACATACATGATTAGATGCATACGTACACATATAACATATATCTAGACTAATAGGAACACTCTATTACCTTAAGCTATGAGTTATCAATCCTTAGGCTATATAGATAACTTTAGCTAGATGTTATATACTCTAGATATTGAATCTCCTCTCCTGTAAGGTCTGAAACCTGGAATCTTGAATGGATTTGGTCTAACAAGAAAGGGAACTCAACTCTAAGCCCAATCCCACGAGCAAAACTTAGAAGAAATCTATACTAGGCTAGCCCCTTACCCACACTAGTCTATTACCACAACCTTATCTCATAAAGCCAATATCCTACCAACAAATCTTAAAGCCTATAGTGCCTAAGTCTAACTATAAAATCCTAAAACCATATCACTATACTAGCCATTATACTAATCCTCAAGCTGATAATGCCTAAACCAAGTCTAAGTCCTATAGGCTAACAAAACCCTAAAGCCTACCACAAGGCCTAACTCACCACCAACCCATCTAACAGCCTATACTTCAGACAAGCTAACAAATCCTAACAAGCCTATAGACTTCTCAACCAACAGCCTACTAACAACACTATGGAATGCACATGAGGGAATGGACATGAAGTGTATGAAGGGACTGATTTCGGATGAGGAAATGTGGACTGAAACCACATGTCCAAGTGGACTAAAATATGTAAAAAAAAAGGGCTGAATCAATGGTAGAATGGACTAAATATAAATAGAAGGAATTGTATAAAACTGAAATCGAAACAGTAAACCCAATCTCAGGTTTCATCCAAGCCATAATCCCAGGGATATCAATCTCAGGAATTATCAGAGAATGTATTCGGTTCATTAATTACTCAAAACAGTAAAACCCCATCAAAATCAATTGCAAATCAACTAACCCATAGTCTAAACCTAAGCTCCCTGCCTACTGTCTGCTGCCTGGACACTGCACACATACACACCCTCTGATATTAACCGATAAACTAACTAGGCTACAACCCTTATCCTTGCTTACAAACTCTCTCTAAATTCAGTCGAACCCTTTCCACTTAGGCACTAGGAATTTACCTATCATATTTCACCTATTACTTGGCACACACACTCACACAAACACATACAAAACCAAACTCAAACCTATATACATCTCTCTTCCCTGAACTAACATTCTTAGCACATATTATCTTCAGGTTCATTCTACAGAAACCTCAGGAACACTATTCAATACAAATGATTACAACTCCAAAACCTCATAACCAATACCAAACTGGAACATAGAGATCAGTATGTGTGTTACATGTGGCAGGAATCAATAAAGAAGGTGTGTGTCAAAAATAGTGTGCTAACCGTGTAGTGTGGATAGGGAAATCAGTGGTATAGTGATGTGTGTCAATAGCTAGGAGAGTGTGTCAAAATCAGTTTTGTGTTTCCAGTGTAATGTAGATAATGTGTGTGTTTGAAAGTGTAAATGACAGTGAATTCTCAGGAAAAATCAAGTTCAATATACATAGTAGTTTTCAGAAAATACATAGGACAGTCAGTTTATAGTTAGCATGCCCAAATCAATTCAAAAACCTAAAATCAATCACCAACCATGATCCTAACATATACAACATCCTAACTAACATGTTAACCATATAATTTATCAAATGAAATCAAAATTTAACCACAACATTTCAAACTCTGAAAGAAGGTAACAGAAAATTGGGAATTCTCAAACTGAATTCGAAAATGCAATTAAATACATACAAAATAGGTTAGGGTAGAGTCGTACACGTGTCCATAGTCCACAAGAGTCCCCACATATCCCTACGACTGGACATGGCGTATCCAAGTCACGAAACACGTACAGACACATCGCGTGCATAGACTGCATCGTGCTGCGATGCAGTCGCCTCGTGGATACGACACGTGACACTTCATGCCACGTGGACGTGTCCCTAGTTCGCCAGAACTAGGGGAACGTGTCCAGGTGCCTGAGTCGTGTTCGCGAAGTCGCGTGTCCATGCACGAAGTGCGTATCAATGGCTCATACGCGCGTGTGTGTGCGTGTGGTCGAGACAGTGCGGTCGGGATTTCTCTCAATTCGCTCAACGAAATCATCTCAAATTTTGTGTGTGTTGTGTCAGTGATTTCCCGTACATGTCCACCAAAAACCACGACCTGAGTCGCCGTGTCGTGTCCCACAGCAAGTCCGAGCAGCAGGGCAACGCACTGGGGCCTCGTGTACGTGTTCGTGTCAAAATTTGGACACAAAAATGGACACGATTTGTGCTCAGTCAAACACAAAATCAAAGCCCACATATAGGGCTACAAAGTTGCTCATTTAGTTTTTGAAAATATGAATAAAAGTTTTATTACGACATTTTGTCGAACACGTAAACATACACATAGATACGTGTCCGATACGGACACCAGACGGACACGGTTTCCTACCAAATTTGAGGGACAGCTAGGGGACACCTAGATCTAGCCCTAAATGCAAAGAAAACTGAATATTAAAATAATTAGAGGTGTTTTACCTATAGGTGCAAATAGCAAGAAAAAGCTCCAAAATGAAGTGTTCCTCCTTGCTAGCTCGGACCCCCAAATTGTTCAAAATCTGGGATTACTCTCCATAAACAAAAAATAGAAGAGTATTAGGCTCTAATGTAAGAAACTAGAGTTAAAAAGGATTTAATATAAGAAATCTATGGATTGGGGAAGAATGGACAAACCTTTCTTTTCCTATGTGTTGAAATGATATAAAGGAGGCAAAAACTAATGAAGAGATTATTTATAGGGAAGGGGGAGCCCTAGTGGCTGGTCATAAAGTGAAAATTAGGGTTAGGATTTAGTCAAATGGGCTATGGGCCTAGTTGTACTAGTCATGGAACCAATTTCTAAGTCTCAAGCCTATGGACCAAATCACCAATCCTCCTATTTCAAACTTGATCCTAAGTGACCTAACTTGAGTTGACTTAAGTTAGACTATGGTCCATACCATGTTAACTAGGTCACCCAAGTCAAGGTCAAAGTCTAGGACAGTCTCTTAAGTCACAGCTAGCAAAAAGTCAAATTAACAATCACCAATGCAATAAATCATAAAATAATTCAAAGAGGCCAAATGACCAAAATACTCTCATGCTCAAAAGTAAAAAATAAATCATCCTAATGACATGGTTAGGCTCTAGGTCATGCAGTCTCTAGGGTTACACTAGTAAACATCAAAATCACAAGTCATTGATCAAAATAGTTTTTTAAATTAATTTTTAAAATCACCAAAAATCATAATATGATATAATTATCAATAAATAATAATTATAATTACAAAAGTTTAAAATTACTCTCATTTGGAAAACTGGGTGTTACAGTATAAAAGCATGCATATGAACTCACGATACGGGGACAATTTCTATGGTAGCAGAAGGCATGGTAAATAGAGCCCGTGTGCCCCTGGCATTGTAGTACCTCCATCCACGGGCACCATCAATCAGATGTCCAAAATCTTTTAGACAAGTAGTTGCGTTCCCAACATGCAACTGATCATAGCCAAACTGGCGAGCAAAGCGACTTGGCAGATATGGCTCTAAAAAGCAGTTGTTCTCAAATCTGTACACCAGATGAGAAGGCCTAATTATTTTCAACCAATTAAAGGCCTCAGGAGAAAGGGAACCCATGGGCTCTAAATCTTGCATAGGGGCTAAAAAGTTTTCATACCCAAGTGGAGGCAGAGTGTAGAAAAATCTTCAGTTTGTGCCCCTATTTAATGCTTTTCTGCAATCAGACAAGGACATAACCTTCCATTTTGCCTGAGAAAATTTGCCAATTAAGTTAGCTGCCAACGCTCCTCCGATCCCAAGATCAGGATCCATCAATGAAGGGTGATGTAATAACAACTAGCCAAACAGGTATGTGTAAGGCATATCAGTTCGAGGATATCCTTTTCGGTTATTAGGTTTCTCTATCAAACTATCGGTGAAATTTTGGAATCCTGCATTCAGCCTACTAATTATGGCCGAGAGGATATCCATTTTGTATCCAAATACCAAGCGCACTACTGCGAAAAGCACACCGCGATGGATTCAGTCGATAGCACTAGCACATGGGATGACAAACTGTCGTAACCACATGGAAAGAAAGCCTGCTAAAGTGGCTTCTGAAGATAAATTGATACCACTCTACTTTACATAACTTTCCAGAGGGGTATTGACATCATAGTCATCCAGGGTTTGGCCAACTCTGTATCAGCTCGGCCAGTCTCCTCTATCAGCCGAGAAATTATTTGAGCATCAAGTAGCTCAAAAGAGCGAGGCGTACATTCAGATTGATCTTGCACTTTGGGATCTGTCTCGTGGCAGAAGAAGAGGTAGACCAACCACTTGGAAGTGTAGCATGCCGCACCCGTCTTGTATAGGTGCATACATATAGTAAAATGACATAGCAATTCATCTAACACTGCTATCATCCGAGGATTTACTTTAGCTAAAGCCTCTAGCTCGTCCTCTGTCGGTAGATACTCCTTGTAAGGGTTATCTTCCATTGGTAGACGTAAAAGAAATTACATTTCATGTAGAGCAAAGTCTAGTTCTCCGTGAGGAGTAGCAATGGTACCAGTTCTGCTGTTATACTTTTCTGCTAAGGCTAAAAACAAATTTGAGTGATTTTGGATTCCACAAGTGGTGGTCAGAATAACTTCGTAAAGCCCCAATTCTTGAAGCTTTTCACGAAAGTTGTCTAAGATCCACACGAAGAGGCGATTCGAATGGACAATCTCCGGATGCATTAAACCTGTTAGTCTCATGCTGACATTTTGAGGATATTCTCCCTCAGATGCAGCATATATATTAGCAAATATGGGGACTCGAACGGGTTTTATCACAGTCGCATCGTCAGACGGTACACTACCTGGTCTCAAACCCCTTAAGCGGGAACTATACTGATCAGATTTGTAGAAAACGATGTCCTTGTTTTGCTCTCTACGACGGTGACATATTCTTCCTACCCTAGCTTCTTAGAAAGGATTCAAATCCCAGGACATCTTTCTTGGGTAGCTGGCATGAGCATACTGAGATAAAGATAGATTCCTTAACATCTCAGGCAGGTATACTAGTGTGTCTCCCTTGACGAAAGCCCGTAGATCCTTTGCCGACTTGGGCTGAGAATCTGCAGCTACGGACTCTCCGAAGAGGAAAGCTGGCTTCTTATAGAGACATGCGTCTTCAGACAGAAAAGGAGTCACATTCATCAAGCAAAGCATAGTTCTATAATCTTGATTCTCTAGCATAGTTATCCGGGTCTCAGGCAGATCATACTGAGAAAAAAGGACATGCACTACCAAAATAAGTCATATTAGCGACGAAATTAGCAACGACAACTTAAAACGTCGCTAATATTTTTGGATTTAGCGACTCCTAAAGAATGTGTCACAATACGTCGCTGATAGCGACATATTGCGACTACCTTTAGTGTAATAAAAATCAACGTCGTTGATTTGTCGAAAAACGTTGCTAGTTTTACTAGTTCAGCGACGTTTAGCGTCGCAAGGATTAATAAGTCGCCGAATATTAAACGGTTACCGATGCTTTGCAACGTATTTTAGGACGTCGCTACTTTCTGCAAAATAGGGTTTCCTCGGTTCCAATTTTCATTTCTCCCTCTCCCCAAATTCTTTGTTCCCGCCCCTCTTCCCCCGACCACGACGACAGCCACCCCCTTCCCTCTGGCGCCGCTCATCCTCCTCCTCCACCGCGAGCCCCTTCTCCTCCCTCCGACGAGCCCGTTCTCCTCCTCCTCTACCGCAAGCCCCTTCTCCTTCTCCACCGCGAGATCCTCCTCCTCCTCCTCCTCCACCACCGAGGAGACTGAAGGTAAACCCTAACCCTAATTGAGGTGTTTTTCGTGTCAAAAATGGACACGGAGACACATTACGACCATGTGTTCACTGATACAGTGCATTCGTGAGGTTTTGGACACTTTGTGTCCATTTGTTGGATATGTGGACGCCCCCAAGCTTGTATATATATGTATTTTACCTCTGTACACTTAATCCCCTCCTCCTCCACAACCGAACTTGTCCTCCTCCTCCTCCTCCACCACCGCGAGGAGACTGAAGTTAAACCCTAACCTAATTGAGGTGTTTTTCGTGTCCAAAATGGACACGGAGACACATTACGGCCATGTGTTCACTGATACAGTGTGTTTGTGAGGTTTTGAACACTTTGTGTCCATTTGTTGGATACGTGGACACCCCCAAGCTTGCATATATATGTATTTCACCTCTCTACATTTAATCCCCTACATACGCTTGTGTATTTTCATATTAATTTGGATTTGCATATTGGTGAATTGTGTGAGTTCTACAGTATGGTTCTGTTTGGTGAATTGTGTCTTATTATTGTCCCTGCAGCCATTCGACTGGCGAGACAGAAACTATGTAGTCGTAGATAAAGTTGACTGACATCCGACCCTCATTCCTAGGCAATGATGATACGATAACAAACCGAAGAGGCAAGGACATAGTCCCTGCATCCATTTGGATTAGTAAATATAAATATGGGGTTTGGATTCATGGTGTATATGTTCACTGTCTCAAGAACATAGTCCCTGCAGCCATTCGACTGGCGAGGCAGAAACTATGTAACCGTAGATAAAGTTGACTGTCCTCCGACCCTCATCCCTCGGCAATGATGATACGACAACCTATCACTATATCTTATATAGTAGTAGATGATGTCTTAGTATTACATTATGTGAGTTCATCTTGATTCTGTTACATTCTTCAGATACTAGATACGATAAGAACATATACTACACCATATGTACAGAACATAGATGATTCATACTAATGTATGCTTGAATGAATTTTGGGTTGTGTTCTGAGCCATTCGTTCCCATACTTGGCAATTAAGCCATTCGACTGGCGAGGCAGAAACTATGTATCCGTAGATAAAGTTGACTGTCCTCCGACCCTCATCCCTCGGCAATAATAATACGACAACCTATCACTATATCTTATATAGTAGTAGATGATGTCTTAGTATTACATTATGTGAGTTCATCATGATTCTGTTATATTCTTCAGATACTAGATACGATTGTAGGCCTAAAAAATGAAAGTCACGCTGAGTTGATCAGAACAAAGTCTAAAAGTCACGCTGAGTTGATCAGAACAAAGTCTAAAATTCACGCTGAGTTGATCAGGACAAAGTTTAAAAGTCACGCTGAGTTGATCAGGACAATGTCTAAAAGTTATGCTGGAGACAGCTCATCATTTGTCAGAGCGTCATTATGACTGACAGCACGACAGTCGAAGAATGTCTCCTCGTATGCCACGTATGCACAAAACTCGAGAGATCACAGCCGACTATTGTGTGATTTTCGAAATCTTCTTCAACAAGAATCAGCCTTCATCAAGTTGGCGTACCAAAAGAGCCTATTGTCATTTAATGCAACTGACAAAAGGCAATCAATGTCAAAGATTTTGTGTCAGTCGAGACACGTCGAATCAAGATAGCTGGCAGTTCTGACTCAAGTCTGCGTGTATTTCGAACTTCTATGTTCCTTCCTCAAGTTTGCGTGTATTTTGAAGCTTTCTGCACAAAGTCTGCGTAGATTTTGAACCTTTC
Source organism: Iris pallida (assembly GCA_029216955.1). Lineage (NCBI taxonomy): Eukaryota > Viridiplantae > Streptophyta > Magnoliopsida > Asparagales > Iridaceae > Iris > Iris pallida. The sequence goes on from JANAVB010003200.1 coordinate 19,201,361, forward strand.
TGCACCAAGTCTGCGTGAATTCTGAAGCTTTCTGCCTCAAGTCTGCGTGGATTTCGTCCTCAACAAGCCTGCGTGGATTTCATCAAATTGGAGTACGTGGCAGCCATGCCACCGATCTCTCACCTGCGTGTCCTGTAACTTGCACACGACTCATGCATGATTGCCATGTGTCTAACAGTTACAGGCTACGTCCAGTAACTGCTCATAACCTTGCGTATGTTAAATCCTGCATGATTTTCAACTATGCACAGGTTGTGAAGACAGTTATCTTTTTACGTTATTTTTGACTCTATAAATAGAGTTCTTTTTTCATTCATTGTAGAGATACATAGATATCTAAATTGCTGTTAAAATTTTGAGAGCTTTTCTTCTTCGCATCGTCTAAGGGATAGAGCGATCGTCTTCTAGATTGGATTCATAAAGTTGTATTTTCCCAGAAACACAATAAATAAAGTGAATTTATTTATGGAAAACAAATTGGCGACTCTGCTGGGGAAAACCATCTCCTCTTCTGAGATGGCAACAACTCAATGCGACACTTCGTCAGTCGGCTCGACGAAGAAGGTGATATCGATCCAATTCGATCAACTCGCCTACGAAGAAATGCAGCGGGCTAAGGGTGGCAAGCCCACTTCAGCCTCCATCACCACTGCCAAGTCGAAGAGACGATCTGTCTACGTCCCTAAGACTCTGTTGGCAACCAATGGTGAAGTTTCTGCCACAGTGTCTACTTCTAATACTAGCAAGGACTCTACTGCAAGCACGCACACTTTTGTGTGCTCGAAGACGACAGCAGTCAAAAGTCACGCTGACAGCACTGGCTCCTTAGCCAAGCCTGTTCCAGCGTGCAATTTCAATTCCAAAAGTCACGCTGGCAGCACTGGCTCCTTAGCCAAATCTGTTCCAGCGTGTATTTCTAAATTCAAAAGTCACGCTGACAGCACTGGCTCCTCAGCCACATCTGTTCCAGCGTGTATTTTACCAAAATTTGGCTCTTTAGCCAAAACTTCATACGCAGATAATACTGGCTCCTTAGCCAAATTGTCACCAGCATACTCTAAGAAGAATAGCTCTTTAGATATCTCTTCTTCTTTGCCAAGTTCTACTAGAACCGGGGGTGGTCTTGCTAGAACTACTCCACAAATGGCTCACAAAGTCCCTTCGAAAAGAAATAACTCTTTAGTTGTTTCTTCTGCTCCTGTAGTGTTTACTTCAGGAACAGCTTTGACTGACAGTTTTGTTAGTCAAAGAAAAGAAGATGGTCTCTTGACTACTCTTCCTTCTGGACATTCTATGTCTCAAAACTTGAATAAGTCTAAGAAGAAATATTTCTTAATGTCTTCTTCTACGACTTCTTCAAATTGGGCACAAAATTTGTCTATAAAAGAGGGTCTGTTACCAACTCCTAATCAAGAGGATGGTTCAATTCTTCCTTCTCTACAAATATCCAGATAAATGGAAGGAAAACTCCAAGTTTCAAAAACCAATGTGTTACTTCCAACTGATCTAAGAGCAAAACTTGATCAAATCCGTTTAGGAAGCACTTCTAGTGTCAAAAAACCATACCAATCGGGAACAAAAGTAAGAGATCCAGATGCAGAATATGCTAGAAATTATGTGGCTCACATTAATCACTCTCTATATAATCAAGTGCCATCAAGACCCAAGAACCGAAAATATATTCCTAAAAATACACAAAAAATGTTCTCTGATGTACCTCAATCTTCACAGACAGATCTACGAGAACACCTTCAACAGAAGAGAAGAAATAATTCTGTGTCAATGGACCATGCTGAATGTGACTTCCAGTCGAGAGTCATAATTCAATGCAGATGTCAATTAATGGATCATGACCGTGCTGATCATGAATGTGACTTCCAACCGAGAATCACAATGCAATGCAGATGTCAAACTAAACGACAATCTGTCTTCAATCGGATTCAGTGTGAACCTATGCCTGATGAAGATGAACCTCTGTTTGCTTCTGTCAACATGACCTCTCGGGATACTGGGGGTAGAACTGATAGTCCAGATGGAGTATATAGAGGCACCAGATCAAGAGTCATGGCTTCTAATCAAAGAGCTTCAGTTTCTGAAGATTATTCTGAATTTCTTGGAGAATCTAACTTCCCACCTCTTCCTACTGGGGGTAATTCTCCTACAAATGACTTTAATACACAAAGCAGTGATTCAGAACATACAACATCCACTAATTCATCAATAATCCCTCGTATAGTCACAACATATATGGTAGATGGGAATACTGAATTGAACAATAAACCTTCTTCTTCGATGACTCCTCAAGACCAAAGGATTGCTTCTTTGGAACAGCAAATGAAATCTATGTCTGATACTATGAAGTCGATGTATGAACTCATGGCAACCCAACTGCAAAATCGACAGACTGTACCAGATGCTATACCAATTGACACTGGTGTGAGTCCAGTACATGTTCCTCCAACAGTACAATCCAATACTCCTGGGCAAGCTCAACCGGTTCCTAGTCACTCTGGAGCTGGGGGTAGTGCTTATAATGCTGTTCCTCCTCCCAACTATTCTCTACAAGCTACAACTCCACAATCCTCCGGAGTTGTTATCGAAGAATTGAGGAATCTCCGAACTCAATTTGAAGCATTCAAACAGAAGGATGGTTTACAAAGGTTAGGCATCAAGCAACCTTATCCGATAGAATGGAAGCAAGTATCATATCCCCCTAAATACAAGCCTCCTACTATCTTATTCTATGATAGAACCACTTCTCTGAGTCAATTTATTAATCACTTTGAAGTAATGACTGACCAGCTGCAACCAAGTGACGCCCTCCTTACTCGGGTGTTTGTCGGATGTCTCAAAGGAACGGCTTATGAATGGTATAGAAGTCTCCCGGATGGGTGTATTACCTCATTTGTCGGTTTCAAACAAATATTTTTTGAACGATTCTATGAAGGGCTCAATGACATGACTATGTCTGCTCTTATAAGAATCAAGCAGAAAAATAATGAAACTACAGAAGAATTTATTGAACGGTTTCGAAGAGAAGCTCTGAAGATGCCTCTTGGAACTCCTGATGTTGTCACTATCGACACATGCAAATCAAATTTGTTGTCAATTATCAGCATGTGGATAGGATCTACTCAATTTCAAGATTGGCCTTCCTTCATAGTTAGTGCCAAAGCCGCAGAAATTAGTGCTGAAACTTTCAAAGGTTTAGGAGTACAGATGACTCCCAAAGAAACAGGTCAAAATACTAACAATAATGCTAAATCCAATACTCGCAAGGGAAAAGAAACCCTTGAAGTTAATCTTCAGAGTAAAGATGCATCGACTGTTCAAACTCCTCCTGCCTCTACAACTCAACAAACAAGAGCACCTCGCCCTAAAGAATAATACTCTTTTGATGACGATGATGTTCTTGGTATCTTTGAATGTCTGCTGAAAGGTAATAAAATACAATTACCTGAAATCAAGAAAACTGATGAAGCTGGTAAGACGGATCATCCTAAATACTGTCCATACCATAGAATATTGGGTCACACAGTTCGTACATGTTATGTACTGAAAGGAAAGATCCAGGAAATGATTAAATCTGGAGCTATCACTCTTACTCCGAAAGATAAGACTGTCACTTCCAACGTCGTCTCTATGCAATTCGGAGATTTCCCTCCTCAACTCCTTGAAAGCGGGATTATTCCTATTCCCAAGGCAACTCTTAAAATAGTGAATATTCCTTCTCCACAGTCCGAAGGATTAGTACCAATCACTATGGAAATAGGAGAAATCATATGGATTCATCCTGATCTAGTGGCAGATTTTGAATCTCCTCCTCTTCAAAAGACTACTTCCCGAAAATCTAAGAAGGCTGGGAAAACTAAGTCATGTCATATGACTTCTTTCGAATCTACTTCCGACACAGAGTCGAAAGATAAGGAAGAAGTAATTGCTGGTGCTACTCGAACAGGGAAACCTTATCTGAAGGATTATTCCAAAAGTCCTGAGGATACCCCTGATATCCCTCATGCTGACAAAGATGCTCCTAATGTTCCTCTTCAAGAAGAATCATCTACTGTACCTGTTCCTTCAACTACACCAGTTATACCTACTCCTTCCAAGCCCACAGCTCTTGAGAAAGGCAAACAACAGGCTCGATTTGATAAGCCAATCAAGAAGTCCCCTCCTCTTGGGCTTCAGAAACCTTATAACTTCGACATTCTAGCTTAACTTGCTAATACTCCGGCTAGAATGTCCCTTTTTGAACTTCTACGTCTTTCTAAAGAGACTCGGGAGACGTTAAGTGAGGCACTTCTTCAGGCTGACTCTTGTCTTGCACAATTAAAGAAGCCAGGTGAAGAACCTGCCACTTGCTTATATTGCAACAGTGTATTGGAGATTATACCAAATATCACCTTTACACAAGATGACATACTACTGGAGGATAATCGACATGATCGGCCTCTCTACTACACCGGTTATATCGATACGGTGAAGGTAGACCGTATCCTCATTGATCCAGGGTCTGCTATAAGTATAATGCCAAAGAGTCTGTTGGATGAACTAAAAATCCCTCTTTACAAGCTTTCCAAGACGGTTACTACTATCCTGGGATTCAATCAAAGCCGAAGCGAGCCTTTGGGAAAGATTTATCTGAAACTCCAGATAGGCGATTTCAGATCTAAAGTCACTTTCTATGTGATCGAGATCGTGGGATCTTATAATCTTCTTCTAGGGAGGCCCTTTCTTCATAAAAATAATATGGTGCCTTCTACTCTTCATCAGTGTTTTAAATACATTGACAGCAATGGAAGAGTACAAAAGGAAGTTGCTGATATAAATCCTTTCCATGGAGTTGAAGCTTATTTCAATGATTCCCGGATGTACAAAGAAGAATATACAAGGGTGATACAAGCTATGGAGAAAGAGGATCCGCAAAGTGAGACTTTGATAATTCCTGTTAAAGGTCGAACTACTCAGCAACAATCTCCTAAATCTTCTGGAGAAGCCCCCTTCATTATTCCAGTGAGCGGACGGATCTCTCCATTACCTCAGTCGTCTACTCAAGATACACTGATCATTCCTGTCAGTGGGCGTACTACAGTTCCTGTATCTTCACATATAAAACAGGATACTCTGGTAATCCCTGTTGGAGGGCGGACTACTCTTCCTTCTCAGGCTTCAAGGGAGCTCACCTCTTCTGAGCCATTTGTTATCGATCTTAATCGAAACAAAACTCCTTCTAATTCTTCTTCTCTCCCTTTAGTCATTAATTTGGCTAAGATTTCTAAGGCTCAGCCTTCTCCCAATATAAATACTGCTACTTTTAAATTTAATGAAAAGTCTCCATCTTTGCAGTATATTGATGTGTGTAATCATGTTCATAGTTATTTATATTTGTTAGATGACTTGAGAACAATAACCATAGGAGTTGTACAGACTGTTCATACAGACGTATCCCTAGAATCAGTACAAACTTCATATTTTCTGGTTTCTAGTAGAAAGCCAGGAGACATTCCAATATTCTTCTACAAAGGGCCCCAGAATCCTTCTGCTTTAGAAGATGATGACAAAAACGATGATACTGGAAGATTACAACTACGTCGTTATAGTCAGCAATCTAAAGACATCATTAAAAATATGGGCTATGACTTCAAAACTGGCCTCAGTAATGGGAGAGGAAGAAGAATGCCTGTTCGGATTCCTCATTCAAAATATGGAAGGACAAAATGCGGATTAGGTTATATTGCTCCTACTTCCTTTATCAATACTATCCATGAAGATCCTGAATCTGACGAAGATAAGAGATCTAATTCTTCCAGTACTACCTCTTGGGATTCTGATACAAGTATCGGCGACTTCCACCGCAACATTCTGTCTTCCAACATGGTTTCCGTCGATGGTTCTGAAGATGATGAAAACGAAGACGAGTTTGAAATCTCACCTGAATCAGAACAATGGGCCCAAAGGTTAGATAATCAATGGGAGTTCCGATTCGAACAAAAAGAACCTCCGACTGAAGACAAACTTGTTCAAATAGATGTTGGTAAAGAGGGATCCCCCAAACCAATATTCATCAGTGAAAGTCTTTCAGAAACTGATAAGCAAGACATAATCAAACTTATTCGTGAATACATCGATGTCTTCGCTTGGAGTTATAAAGATATGCCAGGACTTGATCTACAAATCGCAACTCATAAACTCAATATCATGCCAAATGCTAAACCGGTCAAGCAACAACAACGATGATTTCGTCCAGACATTATGGATGCAATTGAAGCTGAAGTCAATAAACTTATGGCCTCTGGGTTTATTAGAGAGGAACAACATCCCGATTGGGTGGCTAATATAGTTCCTGTCCTTAAAAAGACTGGCAAGATCAGAGTATGCATAGACTTCCGCGATCTCAATGCGGCATGTCCTAAGGACGAATTCCCTCTACCAATTTCTGATGTTATGATCGATAATACCTGTGGGTTTGAACGGATGTCATTCATGGACGGGTATTCTGGGTACAATCAGATTAAAATGTTTCCAGATGATGAGAAACACACTTCCTTCAGAACACCGATCGGTACATACTGTTATACAGTGATGCCATTCGGTCTCAAGAATGCAGGAGCAACTTATCAACGAGCTATGAGCACTATATTTCGTGAACATTTGTGGAAAATAGTCGAATGCTACGTTGATGATATTGCAGTCAAAAGTCGACAAAAAGAGGATCACATCCAAGATTTGAAGACTATTTTTGATCTAATGCGTAAGCATCAACTAAAGATGAACCCTACTAAGTCCTTTTTAGGCGTCTCTAGTGGCAAATTTCTCGGCTTCGTCATTACCTCGAAAGGTATATACGTGGATTCCGAGAAGATCAAAGCCATCCAAGAGATGCATCCTCCATGTACCTTAAAAGAGCTACGAGGATTTCAAGGAAGGATCGCTTATATCAGGAGATTCATCTCTAATCTTTCAGGACGCTGCAGACCATTCAATAAACTTATGAAGAAAGGTGTTTCTTTTGTCTGGAATGATGAATGTCAGAAAGCATTCGATGATATAAAACAATATCTGATGAGCCCTCCAGTATTGGTACCTCCTGTCTCAAGAATACCGTTCCTCCTATACACCCGAGCAATGAGTCATTCATTGGGTGCATTACTCGCTCAAAAGAATAAAAATGGTCATGAACAAGCCATTTACTATCTCAGTCGTACTATGACCGGAGCTGAACCTCGATATTCACCGGTCGAAAAAGAATGTCTAGCTATGATGTTCGCTGTCCAAAAGACACGACATTGTATCATTGGCCAGACCATTCATGTCATTTCCAGTATCAATCCTATACGAGTCATGATAAAGAAAACGAGTGTTTTAAATTCTCGATTGGCTAACTGGGGAATCTTACTTGCTCAGTATGATATGCACTATATTCCTCAGAATTCAGTCAAAGGACAAGCTTTAGCTGATTTTCTGGCTGCTCATTCAATTCCAGAAAATTCAAAACTCTATGATGAAATCCCAGATGAAGTCTTAGATTCAAACCAAATTGCTGAAGAAGATCCTACTTGGCGTCTATTCTTTGATGGAGCTTCAAGAATAGGTCCCAATGGTGACATTGTCACTGGGGTTGGAATCGTTCTTGTGTCGCCAGAAGGTCTTGCTATCCAAAGAGCTTATTCTCTCGATCAACCATGTTCAAACAATGTAGCTGAGTACAATGCATTGCTTATTGGTCTTCAACTCGCTAAACATCTAAATATTCAACATTTGGAAGCGTATGGAGATTCTAAACTCATTGTCAATCAGATAAGGGGTACTTATGAAGTTTGCCATCAAGATCTAGTTCCTTATCATAGATCGGCTATATATACGGCTTCTTCATTTGAAGGATTCTTCATCGAGCATGTCAGGCGAGCATGTAACACAGAAGCTGATGCTCTTGCTAATCTTGCGGCGGTGTTAGCTATTCCAATTAGACGTCAACAAATGATTGTTGTCTGCAATCGAGAATTATTTCATCTCGAAAACAATCTAACTTTAGGACTTCCAGTTGACATTGAAGAATCAATATCTCATGATGTCAATGCAACAAGAGGGTTTGGATTAAGTCATAAATCATTATCATCTTCATCTGATTCTAGCATGGAATTTATCTTCAGTAATTCTACTGAGACTCAGAATACGGATAAAGATTGGAGACTTCCTTTCTTAGATTTCGTATTGTATGATATTCTTTCAGATAATCCGAGTGAGACAGCATCTATCAGACGACGATCACTCAGATTCTATTACAATCATACTACAAAAACCTTGTATCGTCGAGCTTATGGTGGTTTACTTCTTCGATGTATTGCTGGTGATGAGGCTCAACAAATTATTCGCGAAGCACATGATGGAATTTGTGGAGCACATCAACCTGGACCAAAACTTCAAGACCGTATTCGACGTATGGGTTATTATTGGCCCACTATGGTATCAGATGCCATCGAATATGCAAGGAAGTATAAAGCTTGTCAAATCCATGCAGATTTTATTCATCAACCCTCAGAATTTCTACATCCAACGGCAGCATCATAGCCCTTTGAAGCTTGGGGCATGGACATTATCGGTCCGATCAATCCGCCGTCGTCAAAAGGTCATCGGTTTATTCTCGCAATAACTGATTATTTCTCCAAATAGGCCGAAGCTATTCTTTTATCTGAAGTCAAAACTTTCAATGTCATCAACTTTATCAAGCATCATGTCATCTATAGATTTGGTGTTCCCCGACGCATTATTCGTGATAATGGACCACAGTTCGTCAGCCAGAAATTTACTCGATTCTGTGACGATCTTCGGATCAACAATGTGGCTTCTACTGCATATAATCCGGCAGCTAACGGATTAGCAGAAGCTTTCAACAAAACCATCATCAAACTCTTAAAGAAGTTTGTCTCTACTAACAAACGCAATTGGAGTGAGAAACTCGGTGAATGTTTGTGGGCTTACCGTACTACAGTTCGTAATGCTACTAAATGTACACCTTTCTCTCTGGTGTATGGATGCGAAGCTGTTCTTCCATTAGAGATTCAAATTCCTTCTTTAAGGATAGCAATCGCTAATGAACTTACCACCGAGAATAATGAGCGTCTTCGACTTCAGGAATTAGAAGCTCTGGATGAAAAGCGATTATCTGCTCAACAGAATATCGAATTCTATCAAGCTAGAATCTCAAGAGCTTTTAACAAGAAAGTCAGAGTTCGAGCATATCAGAAAGAAGAACTTATTCTAACAGTCAGACGTCCTATGACTATGACTCATATGAGCAAAGGCAAATTCGACGCAAAGTAGGAAGGTCCCTATGTTGTGAGCAGAGTTTTTTCAAATGGAGCTTATCAACTCTCAGAACTGGATGGTCGAATTGTTATGATGCCTATTAATGGTAAATTCCTTAAAAAGTATTATGTATAAATATAAATACTTGTAAATCATCAGACAAAAGTTCAAGTTCATGAATAAAATTCAAATTTTATTTCATCATATGATAATACATGATATTAAAGAAGGTCACTATCATCCTTCTCTACATTTGGATGAGGACCGCTGCCGTTCTTCTCGAAAATGTGATCAGCAAAAGAGCTGAGAACTTCTTTGCTGGAACCCACGAGGAATTTGTAAGCAGCCATCCTCATGGCTTCTTCTTCTTCAGTCCTTCCTGGATCAAGCAGAAAGTCCAGAATGTCTCGTGGTGGTTTGGGTGCAGATGAACCTTCGCCTGATTCTAACTCCTTCGGCTGAACTGGATCGGCAGGGCGTTCTTCAGTACTCTTCTTAACCTTCGGGACGATTTCAGCCTTCTTGGATGCTTCTTCAGACGACATTTTTTATGTTGAAGAGTAGAAGTGTTCGTTCTTGTCAAATTTCTGCTATATTTATAGGCAGAAGTTCCTCAAATAATGAAGCATCATATTCATCCGACGGTTAGCCCGTTCATTAATGTCTGACGGTTCATCCGTTCAGTTATCACATTCATCCGACGGTTCGCCCGTTCATTAATGCCTGACGGTTCATCCGTTCATTTATCATATTCATCCGACGGTTCGCCCGTTCATTAATGCCTGACGGTTCATCCGTTCATTTATCATATTCATCCGACGGTTCGTCCGTTCATTAAATACTTGATGGTTTATCCATTCATGAAAAATTGAATTCAAAGATATTTTTATGTCTGAATTCTATTTTTTTCTAATCAGTATTAAACTAAGATCATTTCTGGTTTAATATCATCTGATAGAATTACAAATTTTGTTCGTATATTCTATTCTATTGAAATGTGTCATGTATTATTTACCCCTGAATATATTTTCTATAAATATATCATTACCAAAACAGCAAAACTATAAATCAGATCAAGAATTCTCATTTGTTTTCATTCAGAATCAAAACATTGAATACAAGCAAAAATAAAAAAGATTCATTTGTTAGGAGTTATTAACTCCCTAATACGATCAAGAACAGCATTCATTTTCTCTTCATGAGCTTTTCGAACTCTTTCAGCTGCTTCCACTGTGACATTTTGTTCATCAAAAATGATAATAGCAGATTGGAGACGGTTAACTTCTTCAATTTGCTCTGTCTGCATCTGCTCCCGTTCCTTTTGAAGAGTTTCACAGCGTTCGGCTTCAGAAATATAGGCAGCATTGACCTCAGCTTGCTCTATTTCTATGACAGCAATTCATTTTTGAAGATGAGCCAACTCCTCTTTTAACTTCTGCAGTTCTTCAGCTTTGGATGTTTTATCTTTCTCCAGAAGCTCTACTCTCTGACGAGTAGCTAATATTTCTTCGCCCTTTTCTACTAATTTCTCAGACGAAGAGGCAAGAAATGCCTCTAATGCAGCTTGCTGGGACTGGGCTTCATGCTCTAGTTGACTGATCTCAGCCACCGTTAAAGAATGAATGTCTTCCTTCTTAGTCTTCCAGTATTTTTGAATAGTTATTTCCAACTCATCCAGGAGATGTTCGAAGAAGATGCACTGAGATTCGCAACCAGCATGACGCAACGCCATGAGCGAGAAATTGATCATAGTTCGAAGCTCAGAAAAGGGCATAGTTTCGTCCTTCAAGAAACGTCTGGAATATGTATCTAGATATGAGTAAATGATCTCTGAATACATTCCCAGAGTTCTTGCTAGTCCAGTTTCAAACCCTGGAGTCGCTGTCATTATGGAAGAAGAAGCTTGAACATTCTCCATCCTGGGAACGGAAGTATGTGCCACTGGAGAAGTTGGCAAGTGTGAACTCCCTTCATCAGCATCAGCCTGGATAAGTGGAGCATGAGTCGAACTCATTGCTGCAGCAGTTCCTATTAGTCAAAGAAAAATAATCAGCATCTAAAGAAAAAGAAGCAGTAAAAACAGAATCTGAAATAAATTATACCAGGTTGAGGTTCATATTCTATGTGGTGCGGGAGCCTTACATCTTCTCGTAGTCGGTCCATGATGGTATCCGACACCTGCTTCATGTGGCTGCTTCCAGCTCCAGAATTACTGGGTGCTGGAGTGTTGTCCGGAGATTGAGCAGGTTCGGGGCTGAGTTCCATTCTGTTCCCTATGACTTTGTCTTCATCATAAGGAGTAGAAGTGCCAGCATGCCAATCCTCTCCATCTTCAGCTTCTTCTTCTTCTTCAGACTCTTTTTCATCCCCGGCTTCAAGATGAGTCTCTGATCCGGAGTCCATGATGTTCACATCCTCATCTATTCCTTGAGATGGATGAATCTTAGGAACAGTAATGATAGCAAGTTCAGTATTGACTGCCGGTTCAGTTTCCCTTAGAATATCAGTTCGAAGAACGATGTCTTTACAAACATTCTTAAACAAGTTATCAGCAGCTGATAGCTCAGACGTTGGCACGTCTTCATCGCCTTTGGCCAAAAAAATATTTTCTTCAGCCTGAGTTTCTGGAACTTCTGATTCTTCCATAACTTCTGCCGGGGCTGGTTCTTCTTCAGAATATTCAATCTGGTCATCCAATGCCTGGATGACGCCCTCTGTCCCATGCTCAAAAGGGATCATCCTCGTCTCTGAGGGTTCAATAGCTACTCCACTTGTTGTCGGAGCAGTCGTTTCCTGAGCTCGAGCGGACTCTACCTCAGTCTGTTCAGTTGAAGCTGCCGGAAGGTGAACATCATCAGACTCTGTTTTCTCAGTAGAAGTCGCTTCATTGATTTCTGGCAAGACTCCTCCACTCATAATCGTTTCTAGGAGTTTATTGCCCTTTATTTTGCCGACGGTCTTCTTGACATACCTGCCTCTCGACCTCCTTGTTATCAAAGGAGCATCGTCTTCATCTTCGTCTTTATCGGCAGCGTCATCTTCGTCAACTGAGATGCCACCTAAAGATGAAGTGGCAGTTACTGAGACCCCTTTCTTCTTCTTCTTAGATGTCGGAGACTTAGTACTCTTTTTGGAGACTGTCTCAGACTCATCACTTCTCTTTCTCTTAGAAAGGGATACAAATATGGGAGGAAGAACTTCATCAGGAAAATTTCCCTCCTGAAATAACTCATATAGGGGTTCAACCTCCGCTGTCTCATCTTCGGGTTCCGGAGGAAATTGTTGAATAACAGTTTTCTTCTTCGAGCTCTTCGATGGAGCTGGGTCGTCCTCCGCAACAAAAGTCTTCAGATGGAAACTCGGCTTGAAGGTGCTCGACGAAACATAGAAGCGAGCATATGTGTAAAGCATCTTCGTCCCCGTGCTAGATAAAGGATTAGGCATAGAGAATACAGCTTTGGTATCTCTAGCCGCAAAGTATCTCCAGGCTCGAGCTCCGTCAATAAGCCCTCCACGAGCAGAAAGGCAAGTGGTGGCATTCCCAACATGGAGTTGGTCATATCTGAATTATCTGGCAAATCGGCTTGGTAAATACGGCTCCAGATACATCATTTCTTCATGACGGTATACTAGATGAGAGGGTCGGATTCTCTGCAACCACTGAAAGGCTACATCATCTAGCATGTTCCCCATATCTCCGTCCACCATATTCAAGGGCATACTTTCATAACCCGGTGGTGGAGGGACACATTGAATGGACCAATGTGATGCTCGATTCAGAATATTTTTGCATTCTGAAAGGGTGTGAACTTTCCAGAAAGTTTCTCCTGAGTACTTCTCCAAGAAGAGACTGCCACTCCCTCCTGCTCCTGGAGGTATCAGACCGTCATGATGGAGGAGAAGCCAACCATATAGATATGTGAAGGGCATCTCTATTCTGGGGAATTCATCAGTCATCCTCCTCTGATCAGATAGCATGTTGGTTACAAAAATTCGAAGACCTGCATTCAGTCTACAGGTCATCGCTGATAATAAGTCCAAGTTATAACCATATATAAGGCGTACCGCTATAAAAATTATGCCTCTATGTATCCTGTCTAGAGAACTGGAGCCAGGAATGACGAATCTTCTTAACCAAAGAGATAGGAATCCGGCCAAATGACCGTTCCTTGACAGAATCTTTCCACTCTGTCTCACATACGAGCTGAAGGTGGTTCCAGCTTTAAACTCGTACCAGTCTTCAGTGATCGTAAAATCCTTGCAGTCATATTTCTCCAGCAGATAAATGATTTCACTCTCAGAGAGAGGTTTGAAGTTGTTAATTTGGTACCATCTCTTCTCGTTTATCTTTTTCTCATTCTTTTTCACGGTTCATGAAAAGGTAAGACATCCATTTCTGGATGTGGTTGCCGGCTTCATCTTTAGAACTCTTGTAATACAGAGTACATGTGCCAAAATGGCACATCATCTCTTCAAATAGATGTACCATCTCTGGGTTCTTTTCTGACAGAAAGTTCAGCTCTTCTGTCGTAGGCACATACTCTTCATACGGCAGGGTGCCTGAAGGCAAATGCGAGATGTATTATATCTCATGAAGGGCAAAGCCCATCTTCCCTTTGGAAGTCATAAATGTCCCCGTCCTGTGGTTATACCTCTCAACCAAGGCCAGGAACAGAAAGGGGTTGGGCCTGAAGCCGTAGGATGAATTGACGATGGCGTCATAAAGGTTTATCTTCTTCAGCTCAGTCTCAAAATTCTCCAAAGCCCCGTGGACCAAAGTCCTCCACCTCACGTTCTTCTGATTCATTAAGCCGTTCATCCTCGACGTCGAATCAGTGGGGTAGAATGCATTCTTGTTTGCCAAGAATTCATTTATGAAAAAGGCGTTCTGAATGGCATCAATATCGATGAGTCTTCAGGTGGTATACATCCCGGCTTCAAACCCCGGAACACTGATACATGATTCTATGGGGAACTGAAGAATCCTTCCTTTCTGTAAATGATACGGCTCGCCTTTGCCTGTTGATATTATGTTAAGTGCCAGGACATCTTTCTCGGATAACTGGCATGCATGAATCTCATGATAGATAAGCCCCTGGAAACCTTCGGCTAGTACATGGGTTGTTTTACATCACCTTCGAAATAAAAGCAGACCTTTTCTCTAATACCCTTTGGTTGTGATTTCTGTGCTATGGCATCCCCGAACAGAAATGCTGGTTTCTTGTGGGACACCAAATCAAGACTCTGAAAGGGTTGACCATTCATCAGACAAAGTAGGGTTGTATGGTCTTGATTTGCCAACAATGACAGTCTGGCTTCTGGAAGGTCAAATTGAGGAAATTGCACATGAGATAAATCATGTTTAAATGAAAAACTCAAGTGCCCTTCATAATCTACCTCCTCACACCGGATGTTCATTGAAGAAAATAAAAGAAGACAAGTCAGATATGTTTCAATAAAATCTATGTCTACGAGCCTTATGCGTGTATAGCAGTGTTCGAAGGAAATTTCAAAAGTCACGCAGACTTCAGATAGATATACTATCAAGACACGCTGAATGATTTATTCACGCAGGTGTTTAATTCACGCAAAGTTCAGACATATTAGAATGAAAGTCACGCATCATTGCCAGAATCATATTTAAGTGAAAATGACAAAGACACGCTGACAGATCAAGACTAATCTATCCAGAAGATGACTCTCAAAAGTCTGCGTGACTATTTCAATATTGACATCTCTGCCAACATTTGAAAAATTATGCAGTCATGAAAGCTGCGTGAATAATTCAAACATTGATATCTCTGTCAACATTTGAAAAATCACGCAGTCATGAAAGCTGCGTGAATAATTCAAACATTGATATCTCTGTCAACATATGAAAAATTATGCAGAGTCATCATGAAAGCTGCGTGACTATTTCAACATCGACATTTCTGCCAACATGAAAAATCATGCAGAGTCATGAGAGTCATGCTCATTTGCGTGAAACACAGAGCTTCGTAAACACGAAGATGTGAAGTATGGCCGACCCTAAAGAGGGGGCATACTTTATTAATATCCTTTGCCCTAAGAAGGGGGGATATATTTCTGAAATTCATTATTTGTTTTAAGATCCTAAAAATTCTATGTGGAGTTCATCTTCATCAAAGTCATCTTTATCAAGTCATCTTCAACAGTTCGTATTCCCCCATCACTTACGCTGTATAAGAGGATGCGTGACTTCTCGTCAAGGGAGTCTGTCAGTGGTGGCACGCGAGGAAGTCGCAGGGGCTTTCCCCTTGGCCTGAGAGTCGGCTTTCTTGGGAGCCATTGCTGCTGAGAAGGGGAAGAAGAAGTCGGAGAAGATGAAGTTCGTCGGGAAGTTGAAGTTTCTCCTCTGTGGATTCTCTCTCTCTAAGCAAGTAAAGAAGGAAAGAAGTGATTTATGGCTTATTTATAGGCTCATGAAGAATTCCAAATGGCACATCATTATTTGCCTCAATTTAGGAACTTGATACGGGATCCTAACTGCACAGAATCCCAACAGTCCAATCATTTCGGAGTAAATCTCTCTTTAAAGTCATCTCAGCGTGACTAAATTTATTTTATCATCTCGATTTCAAAGTATTTCGAAATAATTTATCATTTTTCGAAAACTTTGAAGGGGGTTTTGTAGGCCTAAAAAATGAAAGTCACGCTGAGTTGATCAGAACAAAGTCTAAAAGTCACGCTGAGTTGATCAGAACAAAGTCTAAAAGTCACGCTGAGTTGATCAGGACAAAGTTTAAAAGTCATGCTGAGTTGATCAGGACAATGTCTAAAAGTCACGCTGGAGACAGCTCATCATTTGTCAGAGCGTCATTATGACTGACAGCACGACAGTCGAAGAATGTCTCCTCGTATGCCACGTATGCACGAAACTCGAGAGATCACAGCCGACTATTGTGTGATTTTTGAAATCTTCTTCAATAAGAATCAGCCTTCATCAAGTTGGCGTACCAAAAGAGCCTATTGTCATTTAATGCAACTGACAAAAGGCAATCAATGTCAGAGATTTTGTGTCAGTCGAGGCACGTCGAATCAAGACAGCTGGCAGTTCTGACTCAAGTCTGCGTGTATTTCAAACTTCTATGTTCCTTCCTCAAGTTTGCGTGTATTTTGAATCTTTCTGCACCAAGTCTGCGTAGATTCTGAAGCTTTCTGCACCAAGTCTGCGTAAATTCTGAAGCTTTCTGCCTCAAGTCTGCGTGGATTTCATCCTCAACAAGCCTGCGTAGATTTTATCAAATTGGAGTACGTGGCAGCCATGCCACCGATCTCTCACCTGCGTGTCCTGTAACTTGCACACGACTCATGCATGATTGCCATGTGTCTAACAGTTACAGGCCATGTCCAGTAACTGCTTATAACCTTGCGTATGTTAAATCCTGCGTGATTTTCAACTATGCACAGGTTGTGAAGACAGTTATATTTTTCAGTTATTTTTGACTCTATAAATAGAGTTCTTTTCTCATTCATTGTAGAGATACATAGATATCTAAATTGCTGTTGAAATTTTGAGAGCTTTTCTTCTTCGCATCGTCTAAGGGATAAAGCGATCGTCTTCTAGATCGGATTCCTAAAGTTGTATTTTCCCAGAAACACAATACATAAAGTGAATTTATTTATGGAAAACAACGATAAGAACATATACTACACCATATGAACATAACATAGATGATTCATACTAATGTATGCTTGAATGAATTTTGGGTTGTGTTCTGAGCCATTCGTTCCCATACTTGGCAATTAAGCCATTCGACTGGCGAGGCAGAAACTATGTATCCGTAGATAAAGTTGACTGTCCTCCGACCCTCATCCCTCGGCAATGATGATACGACAACCTATCACTATATCTTATATAGTAGTAGATGATGTCTTAGTATTACATTATGTGAGTTTATCTTGATTCTGTTACATTCTTCAGATACTAGATACGATAAGAACATATACTACACCATATGTACAGAACATAGATAATTCACACTAATGTATGCTTGAATGAATCTTGGGTGTGTTCTGAGCCATCCGTTCTCACACTTGGCAAAAAACCGAATTATTTGTGAACACATGGCCGTAATGTGTCTCCGTGTCCCGAGGAGTCCAAATTTTGTACCTCCGCTACATGATGGTTCCTTTAGTTAGCTTGCTTATGTTATAATTATATTATTTGTGACTATCGATCTTACCAGATGGCACCCATGACCCGAGGAGCGGCATGTCGTTTGAAGAAAACAGTGAATGCTGAGGTGGCTCCTCCTACAGTTGAGGAGGAAGTGGCACCGGTTGCTAGTGAGACTGGGAGTTCTATTCATCCAGCACCGGTAGCTAGTGAGACCGAGAGTTCTCTTCATGCAGTCCTTGCAAGGGACGACATCTCTCCTCGTGCCAAAAATCTCGCTTTTTCGAGGTGGTTGCGTGAACGTATCACTGAGCGTTTGCGTGAGCAGCGTGGTTCTCATTAGCTATTAGTACTTATTTGTATTGGACTATTTGTATTGGGTTGTTTTTGTATTAGACTATTTGTATTGGACTACATATATGAATTAGAACTGTGTCAATCTCTGGATTATATTGGACTACGACACCGCGGTAACATAGTCCTTGCAGCCATTCGACTGACGAGGCAGAAACTATGTATCCGTAGATAAAGTTGACTGTCCTCTGACCCTCATCCCTCGGCAATGATGATACGACAACCAACCGGAGAGGATACTCTGAGAGATCCATCTGAGAGGGACGTATACTCTGAGAGATCACTTTTACAAGAATGATATCAGTAGTGGGATTGAGTGCTGGAGGAGATATTATCAGAGTATACGTCCTACTTAGATGGGTCTCTTACCGTTACTATTTTTTCTTGACAGCATGGTGGATGTGCTCCGTCCACAGATTCTTGCTCCGAGCCAAAACTTTGTTCCGGAGCTCAAGTGGACATCTTTGGTGTAGAGCTCGAGTGAGAGGATCCTGATAGCATGGTGGCCTCCTTTGTTAAAGTATCCGTGCTCATCCCACATTGGTTGTGGGACGAGCATGAATACTTTAACAAAGGAGACCACCATGCTGTCAGAAACCTCTCACTCGAGCTCTACACCAAGAATGTCCACTTGAGCTCCGGGACAAAGTTTTGGCTCGGAGCAAGAATCTGTGGACGGAGCACATCCACCATGCTGTCAGGAAAAAATAGTAACGGTGAGAGATCCATCTGAGTAGGACGTATACTTTGATAATAACTCCTCCAGCACTCAATCCCACTACTGATATCATTCTTGTAAAGGTGATCTCTCAGAGTATACGTCCCTCTCAGATGGATCTCTCAGAGTATCCTCTCCGGTTGGGTTGTGTTCTGAGCCATCCGTTCTCACAGAGGGTCCTATTTTGGATTCTATATTTTGTATTTTAGTTTCTGTATTTTGTATTTTGGTTTCTGTATTTTGTATTTTGGTTTCTGTACTTTGTATTTTGGTTTCTGTATTTTGTATTTTGGTTTCTGTATTTTGTATTTTGTATTTTGGATTCTGTATTTTGTATTTTGGTTTCTGTCTTTTGGCTCCAGCTCCATTTGAATAAATCTACGGTACGACATGGTGATCAGGACATAGTCTCTGCAGCCATTCGACTGGCGAGGTAGAAACTATGTAGCCGTAGATAAAGTTGACTGTCCTCCGACCCTCATCCCTCGGCAATGATGATACGACAACCTATCAGAATCCTCGACTATCTTTCGCTTCTTGTATATTAACCCAGATTCCAATCTCTCATTTCCCATCGGGTCCACTCTACTCCCAATCTCTTCCTCTTTTATACACGGATCTACAGAATCAATACCATCTAAGGAAGGCAAAACTGAATCAGCATTGTCTTCCGGATCGTCCTCATCAAGGCATAACGGGCTGCTCAGCGTGCCCAGCTTCTTCAACTTCTCGCTGGCTGCAGAGTCGAAATGGAAACGGGTCCTCTTTGTCGGCCCGGAGCTCTGACTCGCACTCGTCGCCGCGCTACTGGTTTCCCCTCCTCCTCTGACGCGGGTCATAAGAAGAAGAGGTACAAAATTTTTTCTTATGACCCGCGTCAGAGGAGGAGAGAAAACTAGTAGCGCGGCGACGAGTGCGAATCAGAGTTCCGGGCCGACAAAGAGGACCCGTTCCCATTTCGACTCTGCAGCCAGCGAGAAGTTGAAGAAGCTGGGCACGCTGAGCAGCCCGTTATGCTTTGATGAGGACGATCCGGAAGAAAATGCTGATTCAGTTTTGCCTTCTCCTCGCCTCCACCATGGCTATGGACCCATCTACTCCTTCCTACTTCCCTTCTTCTTATTTGACTCTCTCAGCCACATATGATATCCAGCTCAAGTGTAGAGTCGGGAGAGAAGAAGTAGACAGGAAGAGGAGGGGAAGCAGCACAGCCGGCGGCATGACCCGGAGGAAGTACAGAGGTTTCTTCAACATACATAGGAGAACTATAAGGATATATCTTTTCACAATATGTCATCTTGTCAAAGATCCTTAATGTGACAACCATGTTACCGCGGTGTCGGAAGACTAACATGTCATAATTTTCTAAGCCGTGTGTTTTTACATAATCCTTCCAACTCTTTCCTCCTATGTCGTAATCTTGCATTATTACATAGAACTGAAATCCGGTTGGAGGATTATGTCAAAATATACGGCTTATAAAATTATGACATGTTAGTTTTCCGACACCGCGGTAACATGGTTGTCACATTAAGGGTCTTTGACAAGGTGATATGTTGTGAAAAGATATATCCTTATAGTTCTCCTACGTATGTTGAAGAAAACCTCTGTACTTCCTTCGGGTCATGCCGTCGGCTGTGCTGCTTCCCCCTCCTCTTCATGTCCACTTCTTCACCCCCGACTCTACACTTGAGCTGGATATCATATGTGGCTGAGAGAGTCAAATAAGAAGAAGGGAAGTAGGGAGGAGCAGATAGGTTCAGAGCTATGGTGGAGGAGAGGAGAAGGAAAATGCTTGATCAGAACTTGAGGTGGAAAAGTTGTAACTTTGATAGCGTGAGAGAGGGAGAGGGTGGAAAAGATCTTCTCCTCCGACTCTACACTTGAGGTGGATATCATATTTTGGTTTCTGTATTTTGGCTCCAGCTCTATTTGCATTAATTTACGGTACGACATGGTGATCAGGATATAGTCCCTGCAGCCATTCGACTGGCGAGGCAGAAACTATGTAGCCGTAGATAAAGTTGACTGTCCTCCGACCCTCATCCTTCGGCAATGATGATACGACAACCTATCACTATATCTTATATAGTAGTAGATGATGTCTTAGTATTACATTATGTGAGTTCATCTTGATTCTGTTACATTCTTCAGATACTAGATACGATAAGAACATATACTACACCATATGTACAGAACATAGATGACTCACACTAATGTATGCTAGAATGAATTTTGGATTGTGTTCTGAGCCATTCGTTGATAGCGACTCCGAAAGTATGCGTCATAATACGTCGCTGATAGCGACAAACAGCAACATATTGCGACTACCTTTAGTGTAATAAAAACCAACGTCGTTGATTTGTCGAAAAACGTCGCTAGTTTTATTAGTTCAGCGACGTTTAGCGTCGCAAAGATTATTACGTCGCCGAATATTAAACGAATACCGACGCAAAGATTATTGCGACATATTTGCAGACGTCGCTAATTTCTGATAAAAAGGGTTTCCTCGGTTTGACTTTTCATTTCTCCCTCTTCTCAAATTTTTTGTTCCCGCCCCTCTTCCCCAACCTCGACCACAGCCCGACCCCCTTCCCTCCGGCGCCGCTCATCCTCCTCCTCCACCGCGAGCCCCTTCTCCTCCCTCCGGCGAGCCCCTATCACTATATCTTATATAGTAGTAGATGATGTCTTAGTATTACATTATGTGAGTTCATCTTGATTCTGTTACATTCTTCAGATACTAGATACGATAAGAACATATACTACACCATATGTACAGAACATAGATGATTCACACTAATGTATGCTAGAATAAATTTTGGGTTGTGTTCTGAGCCATTCGTTCCCATACTTGGCAATTAAGCCATTCGACTGGCGAGGCAGAAACTATGTATCCGTAGATAAAGTTGACTGTCCTTCGACCCTCATCCCTCGGCAATGATGATACGACAACCTATCACTATATCTTATATAGTAGTAGATGATGTCTTAGTATTACATTATGTGAGTTCATCTTGATTCTGTTACATTCTTCGGATACTAGATACGATAAGAACATATACTACACCATATGTACAGAACATAGATGATTCACACTAATGTATGCTAGAATGAATTTTGGGTTGTGTTCTGAGCCATTCGCTCCCATACTTGGCAATTAAGCCATTCGACTGGCGAGACAGAAACTATGTATCCGTAGATAAAGTTGACTGTCCTCCGACCCTCATCCCTCGGCAATGATGATACGACAACCTATCACTATATCTTATATAGTAGTAGATGATGTCTTAGTATTACATTATGTGAGTTCATCTTGATTCTGTTACATTCTTGAGATACTAGATACGATAAGAACATATACTACACCATATGTACAGAACATAGATGATTCACACTAATGTATGCTAGAATGAATTTTGGGTTGTGTTCTGAGCCATTCGTTCCCATACTTGGCAATTAAGCATGTGAAATAGAACTGATTATGTTTAGTTTGTCTTACGAACCAGATTTGGACATTGCTAGAATGATTGTTGTAGACTTGGACATTGTGTAAATTTTGGGTTGTGTTCTGAGCCATTCTGACAACCATATTTTGTGTGATTGTTGTAGACTTGGTTATAGGGACTGAAACCCGTGTACAGTGAGAAATGGACATTCTGTGATTGTTTGGATCCTATTCTACAGTGAGAAATGGTTAGCTTTTTAAAATGCAAGGAGAAATGGACATTCTGTATTTTATTTTATTTTTATTTTTTTTGCAAAATTAGCGATGTTTACCCACGTTTACCGACGTCCTCCGATGTAATTATGTGTCGGTAAACGTCGGTAGATAATTAATATTATCCAGTCTACCGACGTTTAGCGACGCCATTATTTGTCGCTGGACGTCGGTAAAACGTCGGTGTACGTCGGTAATTAACCCAAGAAATTCCCAGGATTTACCGACGTCTAGCGACTTTGTATATGTTACTAAATCACCGACGACTCGACGGTAATTCGTCGGTACATTTACCGACTTGTAGCGACACTAAATATTACGTCGCAAAGAGCGACGACACGACGATGTACGTCGGCATTATACCGACGTATAAATACGTCGGCGAACGTCGGCAATTGCGACGTTTGGCGACGTTTATATGATCAGCGACTTACATTTCCGCGACCAGCCCAAATCGTCGGTAATTTCGTCGCGAATTATTTTTAGCGACAAAATTGTTATTTTAGCGACGTCTTCAGGCGTCGCTAAAACGACTTATTCTGGTAGTGATGGGACAAATCTTTTTGATACTCAGACACCCGGAATACAGATGCCAGTTCTTCAGCATAAGGGTCTTTCCTCAAATCAACTGCAAAAGAAAATTCAGAGTTAGACTTCTGAATAGATTTTTTTTTCCAAAAAATACCCTACGCAAATCATAGATGGTGCAGAGGAAGGAGAAATAATCCTCAGCCGGCACATGCCAATTCTCAAGTTAGATGGCGCATCACATCAATTAGCGCATGGTCTGCAGATAATGATAGATGGCGCACCATGTTGAGATTCTGATAGATGGCACATGGCATCATTGGTTCAGATTTTTAGCCCAACACTGTGAAAGAGGTGGCGAGAGGTGTAGATGGCACAAAGCATCGACCAACACTCTGAAAGAGGCGGTCGATGTTGGCCTTGGTCGCGCTCTACGCGAATGGCACCTTCTGTTGTCTTCTCCTTTCAACTTTATTACCGTTCAGTGCTGGGTTCCCATCTTCGGCTCACGCCGACGGCATGAAGTGCTGTGGCACCCTCAGCGGGGGCACACGCGAGGTGGCTTCGACCACTCTCTTTCCCTTCTCAACTGCAGTAGATTTCTTTGGGGCCATTTTCAATCGTCAGAAAGCTTTAAAGAATTCAAAAGTTTGAAGAAAGTAGGATCTCGGGAGAAAGAGATTGCAAAATAATGTGTTGTTCTCTTTCTTTTCGGCTATTTATAGCCAAAACCCAGCTGAAACTGTCGCGTGATCTACGCCTGAAAAGTGGGTCGATTATGATATTGCTCTATGCCAAGCACTTCTTATTCAAAGTGTTTCAAATTTTGAAGTTGTTCAAATTTGAAAACTTTGAAGAGGGTCTTGTAGAAGCCTATAAAGTATCCTCAGCACCCTGTGCCACTCATAGAAAGTGCCAATATTCAGATCAGCAATTGGCGCCAACTATCAGATGGCGCCAGTCATCAAGTTGCGCTGCCTGCCACTTGACTACCTTCTCGAGAAGCTAAACCGTTATCATGACTGACAGCACGTCAGTCGAGAAAAATCCGTTCGAATTTCGAGCACGTGGCTCTCGAGAAGATTTTGTCAGACATGTCAGATCCACCATAAATGATCATCAGTTGTCCTGTACCATCTGCAGTTGACGCATGATGATCATTAGTATCATATTAATTAGTGGAGCACTAAACAGCAATTAGCGCTTGGCGCCACTCAGCAGTTGGCGCTACCTGATCAAATCATCTTGATGTAGTTAAATTACGTGGCACACATGCCATTAATCTCGAAGAACGTGAATGTGACACTGCTCATGACCAAGCACATATCAATCATAGCATGCTACGCGTCCAAGCAGTTAAACTAATCGTTCGCGCCCAGGGGTAAATGGTGTGCCACTTGCAGTGTGCGCTAATCGGAATAACTGGCTGACAGTTATTTCAGAACTCTATAAATAGAGTTTCAAATCACCTGCAAATGATCACTAATGATCATAATCTTCTGAGCACTTGCTGCAGCACTCTCCAATAAAGGCTTTGTTTTTCGACATCGCATCGTCCAGAGGATAAAGTGATCGTCTTCTGATCAGATTCCTATAGTTGTACTTTCCCAGAAATCAATTGTACTCTTGTACTTTCTTTTTTCTAATTTGTAAAGGAATACTTTTTGTTTTTGCAACCAACTTTCATCTAGTATTTAAATTTCTACATGTTCTAATCATATATTACACCTTACTTTTAACTATTGTTTTAAGAAAAGATATGTTTATCTTTTGATACAAATATTGTATATTTTCAATATCGCACCTTTATCGAAATATTAATCTTATCTTGACATATTTATGAAATCATAATTTTAAACAACAATTGGATATGCACATGACTACCAAATTTTGAAAGTCATAGTAATAAATAGGACTACCAAAATTTTGGTTAGAACTGCTAAAATTTTGCCAATCCTATCGATTGTTAGGAGTGCTAAAATTTTGACATTCATGCCTTGTTCCTAATGAGACTATATCAACTTTCATCGTTTCAGAACACAATGAAAATTTTATCTAACAGGATGATAAAGTCTCATTTTAGAGTATCTACTACAAGATTATGGTTGGGGGAGGAAGAGAAAAAAAATGAAAAGGGATGTGTTAGAAAAGAAGGAGAATAGTGTCGTCCTGTATCAAATTTTTGACTACCAAAAAAAAAACTTATAGTTGGTTTGGCGGAATCATGGGTTGGAAAAGGAAAGTTATTCTTTTCTGGATGCCAAAGAAGAGTACAAGGAAAGGAAACGCATAGGACATAAAACTAGGAGGGAAAGTGGTCCTCCCAAAGTAAGGATTCATTTTTTTGCTATAGGGAATTCAATTTTTCTTCTAACTTTCTTGTTCTTTCCAAATATTTGAATGAAAAATTTTCTTCTAATTTTCTTATTCCCCCCCCCCCCCCAATTATCCTCTCCAAATATCGAAATAAAAAATAGATAAAAATTATAATTTTTCAAGAAAAAAAACAAGAAATTGATTTTCTCTCCTTTTCTTTTCTTTCCTTTTCACGAACCCAAAGAGGCCCAAGTGCATTGCTCCCTAACATACTATTTCTTGATAAATTTGGTAGTGCACTTAACATCTACCTATACACTTGTCTTAAAAATTTAATATTATATTAGTAATTGCCACTGCACCGAAAACCTAAAGTCGCCTGCTAAACTCTTAGGCTTCCTTTGGTTCACGGAAGGAAAATTGATTCCCTTGTAGTTTTTAGGGGAATGGAAAAATAGAATTTCTGTCATATTTTTTTTCCATTGTTTGGTAAAACAAAAAACTTATCTAGGAAAGACCATTTTGTTGTGAAACCCATTTTATTCACCATTATGTCATGAGTTACACATGACCCTTGGGGTCATGTAACTCATGACCCTTGGGTTATGTAACTCATGACCCTTGGGTGGCCCATTAGCCCTATATATATGGCCCTTGCCATATGATGAAGAGTAAGGAATAAAAAATACTATTCTACAAGATCTCGTCTCCCTTCGAACACGTTATCAGCACGATTGCTGAAGCAAGGAGAATCGACGTCCAGATCTCGACGTCATCCTTCCTTTTTCCCGACCAGAGGCTGGTAACACTTCTTAAAAATTTTTTACAAATTAATTGTTTGAATGAAAATTAGCAATATATATATCTAACAATCTAATAGTGATATTCTTTATATTGCTAACGTTCAAAACAAATTTGCTTCTTATTAAAACAAATATTGTTCATTATACAACAAATTGACTTATTGTTAGACCAACTTGTTGTTGAACAAATTGCCTTGCTGTTAAACCAATTGTTACTATTTTGTACAACAATTTTTGTTACTTGCTTGTGTACTCATTACTATTTACTGTTCTGTGTACATCTCATTGAAAAAAAAAATACTTACTGTAATATTGACAGAGAATATAAAAAATGTTGGTATGTTGCAAGAAATTGTTTTGTATTGTGCCAACTATCTTGGCCTCTCAGCTTCTAGAATGATATACCATGCTAAATTAACATGCACTCACATATTTATCAGCTACCAGTAGTCGAGTAAGTCCAGGCGTCGTCTACACAAACATGGAAATAAAAAAATATTTCTGTAGTCGCACAGTCATGAACTGCATGTTTATAGAAGATTGACAGCGGAAAATTTTATACTTTTCCATTGTCGCCTTTAAAAAAAAAAAAAAAAAAATTTTTAGCCTATCACGTTTTCATCAAATGGAGTAAGTCATTTACTTTTATCAGAGTTTGGCTTAATACTATATCAAATTGGTATACCTTAAGTATGTCAAAATTAGTTCCAACTTTTGAATGTGACATAAACAATTTTCTAAGTCACTTCAGAGTAAAGCAGTGAGAAGAAAAGTGTTTATTATTCTTCAGAGTATCATGCAATCATATTGATAGATTACATATTAGCTTCTGGACTGAACTGTTTTATTAAGCACCGTGGTATTTTTTATTATGAACTTTGTATCATTTATGATTATGCATAAATATTTAATTTTAATTTATGCATATTTTTCACATGATAGATAAAATGGCCAAAATAGCGAGTGTCAATTTTGATGTACTAGATGCTGCTGGAAAAAATTATTTGAGCTGGCACGTGGACCTGAAGTTCCACTTACGTGCCCAGGGCTTATTAGCCACAATTTCAACTCCTCTTCCATCGGCTCCGGCCACTGGTACGAAAAATACAGCAGACACTGCTGTGGTTGTTTCTACAGTGAAAGCCTCTGATATAGATAAGGCGAAAGCCATTATCTACATCAGGAGGCACATTGATCGGACCCTGAAGGCCGAATACCTCACTGTAGAAGACCCAAAGGAATTGTGGACTGCACTGGAGGACCGCTATAAACATCAAAAAGATGTAATCCTTCCACATGCAAGGTATGAGTGGGAAAACCTTCGACTTCAGGACTTTAAGTCCGTAGCTGAGTACAACTCAGCTCTCCATAATATCACCTCACGCCTGAAGTTGTGTGGTGAAGAAGTCTCGGAGTATCGCATGTTGGAAAAAACTTATACATCCTTCCACGAGAAGGACGCAATCCTCATACAACAGTACCGTGAACGAAAGTTCACAAAGTACTCTGAATTGCACTCCACCCTGATGATGGCAGAGCAAAACAGAGAACTTCTCTTGGCCACTCATAACCTACGCCCTGCAGGCTCAGCTCCTCTTCCAGAAGCTCATTTTTCTTCCAAGAAGCAGAAGAAAAATAAGGTCAGATCTAACATAGGGAATGCCCATAAGAGGCCGGCCAGAAGTCCACCCCAGAACAATTTTCATCCCCAGAGCAGCAAAAGTGGGGTAAAAAAAAGTGGAAGAAGACCACAGAACTGATGTCCATTCCCAAGAAAAATTGGGAGGACAAATGCCACAAATGTGGCATGACTGGACACTGGTCCAGAAACTGTCGCACCCCGCGACATCTACAAAATCTGTATCAAGCGAGCCAGAAGTCTCAAGCTGAAACAAATCTGGTAGAAAAGCAGCCGTCTACTCAGTTCTCGGCGAAAGACTTCGAGAACGACGACCTACTCGACTAGAGCCACTATCTTATTTCATGCTTTTAAAAACTTGTTGCCGCATTTTCATATTATGCTTCTCTTTTAAATTTCTTGAAAAATAATATTTATTCTTACATTTGACAAAGAAAATTTTACGAAGTCTCTCCGAATAGGCTCACCTATTTGGGTATGATGTCAGAAAGAACTTGGGGCTTGGTTCTTAAGAGGTCCCCGGTGACCCTCCTCCCTCATTTTCCCGCCTAGTCATATTCACGTAGAGCTACCGAAAGGGGATGACCGAATATTATTTTTTTTTTTGCTCAAATTGTATTTATAAATTATGCATTTTTGCAAGCAACTTATTGACCTCTCTATATCGGTCCGTCGATCGATATAAGAGAATTTTTTTTAAAACAAAAATTGTATTTCAAAATTGTTGTTTTAATTACGATGGTTTGTTGTTGTTTTTTTTCATAGATCTATAGAAGAAGTGTGAATGCCTTGTGGACAGCGCCTCGACGCACACAATCCTTCGAGAAAAAAACTATTTTTATAGGTTAAATGATTATGATGGTCCTGTTATTACGATATCAGGACTATCAAACATAATAGAAGGATCTGGTGAAGCAATGATATTGCTCCCAAATAAAACAAGACTAATAATAAAAGATGCACTATTCTCTCCTAAATCAAATAGGAACCTCATAAGTTTCAAGGACATTCGTTTAAACGAATATCACTTAGAAACAAATGAAATAAATGAGGCAGAATATCTGTATGTTACTCGTCTAAAAGATGGTTCAAAAACTATCTTAGAACGATTCAAGGGACTCCCGTCGGGTCTCTATCATACTCATATTCAATCAACAGAAGCTAACATGATTGTGCACCAGAAGTGTCATTCATCGCCAAAATTTAAACTTTGGCATAATAGACTGGGTCACCCAGGATCAGCTATGATGAAACGAATCATGAGCCAATCCAGTGGACACAACCTGCAGAACCTGAAGATTCTTCAGAAGTATGATTACTCGTGTCTACCTTGTTTTTAAGGCAAACTTATAACGAGACCATCCCTTTTGAAAGTGGGACTAGAGTCTCCTAGCTTCTTAGAGAGAATTCATGGAGACATTTGCGGACCTATTCACCCCGCAAGTGGTCCATTTAGGTACTTTATGGTACTTATAGATGCATCTACTAAATGGTCTTATGTGTGCCTTTTGTCCACCCGCAACTTAGCTTTTTCTAAGCTATTGGCACAAATAATTAAGTTGCGGGCTCATTTTCCCGATAACCATATCAAAAAATTAAGACTTGATAATGCGGGTGAATTTACTTCACAGGTTTTTCAAGACTATTGCCAAGCAACTGGCATCGAAGTTGAACATCCTGTAGCTCATGTTCACACCCAGAACGGGTTAGCAGAATCTCTTATTAAGAGATTACAATGGATTGCTCGTCCATTGTTGATGCAGTCACAGTTGACTGTGGAAGCTTGGGGTCATGCTATATTGCATGCCGCATCACTTATTAGAATACGGCCTTCTGGAGGTCATATTCTATCTCCGATGCAGCTCGCTTATGGTTCACCTCCAAATATCTTATATTTGAGAGTTTTTGGTTGTGCTGTTTACGTCCCCATTGCTCCCCTACAGAGGACCAAAATGGGTCCACAACGTCGATTAGGTATCTATGTTGGGTTTGACTCACCCTCTATAATTAGATACCTAGAACCCCTGACGGGTTACGTATTTAAGGCACGTCTTGATGACTGTGAGTTTGATGAAGGATTATTTCCTAAACTGGGCACACAGTCTAAGAAGCCAGAAGCTTCTAAGACAATTTCTTGGGACACAAAAACTTTGTCTCATTTTGATCCGCGTACAAGTCAATGTGAAGATGAGATCCTGAAGATATTACATCTTCAGAACACTGTACATCTACTTCCGGATACATTTACTGACAACCAGAAGATTGTCAGATCACACGTCCCTGCTGCCAACACGCCAGCTAGGATTGACATCCCCAAAGATGGATGCAATCCGCCGACAGCAGAAATGGCAATACCTCAATTAAAAAGAGGACGCCCACCAGGTTCGAGAGACAAAGTCCCTCGTAAAAGAAAAAATCCTGGAGAAATTAAGAAGATCCAAACACAGGATGCTGAGCTCAGATCAGCTACCTCTCCCCTCCTAGTTTCCCCTGAAAAGGAACAAACAGAAGAAATATCATTAAATTATGTACGTAGTGGAGAGGTACTGAACAGAAAAAGCACAGTCGTCGACGACGATTTTTCGTTCAATATTGTCGTTCACGTCACTGAAAATGACGATGACATCGATCCACGGTCTCTAGCAGAATGTAAACGCAGAGGCGATTGGCCAAAGTGGAACGAGGCAATAGGAGTAGAGCTGGACTCACTCTTGAAACGCGAAGTCTTTGGACCTGTAGTCCAAACACATGAAGGTGTAAAACCTGTGGGATATAAATGGATCTTCACAAGAAAAAGAAATGAACACAACATAGTTGTGCGCTACAAAGCTCGCCTTGTAGCACAAGGTTTCTCCCAGAAACCGGGAATAGATTATGAAGAAACATATTCTCCGGTCATGGATGGAAATACCTTTAGATTCCTGATCAGCCTCTCTTCTCTGAAAAGCCTAGAAATGCAGCTCATGGACGTTGTGACTGCATATCTTTATGGCAATATAGATAAAGATATCTATATGAAACTCCCTGAAGGATATAAAATTTCACCAGAGAAAATAGATAGACCTCGGGACACCTATTCTGTAAGGTTACAAAGATCATTATACGGTCTTAAACAATCAGGAAAAATGTGGTATAACAGACTAAGTGAGTTTCTTGCTACGCAAGGATTTACTAATGATAAAGTCTGCCCGTGTATCTTTATAAAAAGATCGGGAACAGGATTTGTTATAGTCACCGTTTATGTCGACGACTTAAATCTCATTGGATCTCCTGCAGAGATCACTGAGATATCTGAAAGCCTTAAGACAACTTTTGAAATGAAAGACCTAGGCAAAACAAAGTATTGTCTTGGCTTACAGATCGAACACCTAAAGGGTGGTATCCTGTTACACCAATCTACATATACACGAAGATTACTTAAACAATTTCACATGGATAAATGCCATCCCCTTAGTACACCAATGGTCGTTCGATCATTGGACGTAAAGAAGGACCCTTTCCGTCCACTGGAAGAGGGGGAGGAATCATTAGGTCCTGAAGTACCTTACCTAAGTGCCATTGGGGCACTACTCTATCTGGCTAACTGTACGCGTCCTGATATAGCGTTTTCAGTTAACTTATTAGCCAGATACAGTGCAGTGCCCACAAAGCGCCACTGGAATGGAGTGAAGCATCTTCTGCGCTACCTCCAAGGGTCTATAGACCTAGGACTATATTACCCGAATAGCGGGTCTTCCACTTTACTTGGTTATTCAGATGCAGGTTATAGATCAGATTCCCACACAGAGAAATCACAAACTGGATTTGTGTTTACTTTCGGTGGTACGGCTATCTCCTGGAGGTCCGTCAAACAGACCAGTGTGGCTATCTCATCCAACCATTCTGAACTCCTGGCAATCCATGAAACAAGCAAGGAGTGTGTTTGGCTTCGCTCCGTCATTCAGCACATTTTGGCATCTACTGGCCTGAAGACTGATGAACTTGAGCCTACTACCCTTTTTGAAGATAATGCAGCATGCGTAGCTCAACTTCAGAAAGGATACATGAAGAGTGACAAGACGAAGCACATATCCCCCAAATTCTTCTGGACGCACGACCTTCAAGAGAAGGGACAAGTCAAAGTACAACAAATTCAATCTTGTAATAACTTAGCAGATTTGTTTACCAAAACACTGTCACGATGTACTTTTGTAAAGCTTGTAAGAGGAATAGGGATGCGGCAACTAAAAGATTTGCAAGCCTGAAGCTTGTATAGATCAGGGGGAGTAAAACTATAGGATTTTACTCTTTTTCCTTAGGACTGATGGTTTTTTCCACTGGGTTTTCCACAGCCAAGGTTTTAATGAGGCAAACCAAGTTTACTCTGGATCCAGCAGTATCCACCCCATTAGCTTATTGAATCCTGAAGTATTTCATAAGTGGATCCAAGGAAATGGATGAATAAGGGGGAGTGTTGTGAAACCCATTTTATTCACCATTATGTCATGAGTTACACGTGACCCTTGGGGTCATGTAACTCATGACCCTTGGGTTATGTAACTCATGACCCTTGGGTGGCCCATTAGCCCTATATATATGGCCCTTGCCATATGATGAAGAGTAAGAAATAAAAAATACTATTCTACAAGATCTCGTCTCCCTTCGAACACATTTAATTTTCTTTCCAGTGTTTGGTTGGTGCATGAAAGAAAAACAAAAATATATCAATGTTCCAATAATATCTTACCTTTTAAAATAAAAATGACATTAGAAAAATCCAAAGGAACCCAAAATATGAGAAATTAATAGTAAAATAAGCAATAACACATGGTTAGTTTTGTCATATTTTTTTATAATAAATGTTGAAAAAGGAGGAGGATAAATCAATCCCATGGGTCATAAATGGATTCATATTCTCTTATATTTTTTCATTGTCAGGAAATTAATTTTTAAATTTGTGGTTAACAAATAAAGAAAAATAATAATTTTTTTTTTCTGATTTTTTTAAATCCGTGAACCAAACGTGGCCTTACGGTCATCTTGATAATCCATAAATATTATTTCTTGGTTCTCGCCAAACCTTTTTGATTTCACATGCGCTTTCTGCTAAGGATCAACTCCGTAACTACATCTAGTCCTGCAAATTTGTTCTTTTCTCGTTTCTCGGCGTGGCCAGTGCTGGTTCATGTGACTGGCATGTGCAGCCATGCATGGATTCAAGCTTATCAGCGGCTTCGTTTGTCTTAGGCGTTCGCGGAATGGAAGGGAAAGGAAATCAATTCCTTGTAATTTTCTTTCCTTTGGAAAATTTTATTTTCCATTGATTTTCCTTTCCGATGTTTGGAAACGCCAAGGAATTCGGAAAGGAAAGTGATTACTTCAATGTGGGAAAGTGATTCCTTGCTTGGATGGATGGAATCACTTTTCCCCCTAATTTTCCTTCCATTGGGAATCACTTTCCTTTCCTCCTCAATTCCTTTGACACCCAAACATAGGAAAGTAATCACTTTCCTTTCCCAACCCGAAGATTCCGTGAACCAAACGAGGCCTTATAGTTCTTCACTCTATGTGTCGCACGTGTCAATCGGTTTCATCGGTGGCGCTCTTGTTCTGTTCCCCTGCTCTCTGTCCACACTTCCATTTTCGCTGGTGAGTACACGTACGCAGGACGTGCAAGCGAACCTCTCACTCGAACGACTTGGAGTTAGCGAGATGGCAGAGGCGGACGCGGTGGCGGCTGGAGTAGTAGTCGGCAGTGGCGAGACAAAGAAGAAGAAGATGATGAAGGTTTTGGTGGCCATAGATGGGAGCGAAGGGGGCTTGTGCGCTCTCCGATGGGCTCTCGACCATCTCTGTGGCGACGTAGCGGGCTCGGAGGTTGTGCTCTTGCTTTTGCACGTACAGCAGCCGATCCCACACTTCATCGCTCCTGCATGGCCAGGGCCAGGTATATATTATGTGTTCCTTCCATGGCTGGTTACATATATCAACTAATCCAACTATTTGATTGAATTATTTCGCTTTCACCTATTAACTTACACTTTTCAAAACAAATATATATATATTCTATAAAGTATTTATTAAATATAGATAACAATTTTTAAAACAAAATACCATTAATTAATTGTTCTTAATATGTACTCTTTGTATCTTGTAAATACAGTAATATTTATTCTAATCTTTATTAAGATAAGGGTCGGCACTGAGCTGTTGGCGGTCCGAGACAAAACTTTCAAAATGGACCCCCAAATATAATATAAAAAAAGTATAAATAAAATAAAATATTGTTATAGTCAAGATTTGAACCAAGGACTTTTTAAATATAAGTCTAACATTATAACCATTACACCACAATATTTTTTGATTAAAAAAATGCACATAATACATACTAGTTCTATTATAGACAGTTCCATGTTGGTGTCCCCTTTCAAGGGGTCCTGTGCTGTCGTTCGGCCTGTCCTGGAGCAGGGCCGCCCCTGATTAAGACTAACTAAAACTCAACCGTTATCTATAAACAGCCTTGTGGGGGGGAGCCCCATGCACACTCGACCGTTGGATCGAGCGGCAAACCCCTCCCCCCACCCCCACCCCCCTCTCCCGTCCGTTGGATCCAACGGTCGATGGCGGACGGAGCTTCCGCGGGATCCCCCGCGGGACATTTGATCCGATATATATATATATATATATATATATATATATATATATATATATATATATATATATATATATATATATATATATATATATATATATATTGCGACTTCGAAACAGCTCAAAAATCAGCAGTCTAAGTCACACACACACACATATAAACCATTTAATTTTAAAAAATTACTAAAAATTATAATCTTAAACTTTTTTTTCATTTTCTTCTGCATAACCAAATACCATCTTTTTTATTTTTCTTCCGCATAACCAAAAACCTCCTCTTTTATTCACATATATCCATAAAAATTACTTTACGTGCACGTGTTTTTACTAGTATATATATAAAAATGACAGTTTTTGTAATTACTAGCTAATCCTATTAATTAACTTTAACTAACAATTTTAATTAGTTAATATATGCATGAATATATGTGGAAAACAAAAATATTTTACGGTAAAGTTGATCACTTTTTCTATTGTATAGATATATATTATTTGATATCCGTATATTATTTAGAAATATTAAAGGACAGCTTTCGTAATTATCTAGCTGTTTTTATTGACTTTAACTAATAATTTTAATTAGTAAATATGTGCAAGAATATATTTGTATAAAAAATTTATGGTAAAGTTAAACTTTTTCTATTATATAGTAGTATTGATATATATATTTTATTATATAGTAGTATAGATATATAGCAGAATAGATAATTAGTAATCTGAACCTTGGTAATATTTGTGAAGCAGCAGTTCATGCGAAATCGTCTGTGGTGGTGGATACCATAAGGAAAGAGCAAGAGCAGAGTACCAACCGTCTACTTGCTCAGGTGATGAAAATCTGCACGGAGAAGAGAGTAAGTTCCCTTGCCTTTTTTTAAGAAAAATACTTCAAAAACAATTAGATATTGGTTCACCATAAAGTATTAACTTTCTAAATTCAGTAAATTACTTGTATATATATATATATATATATATATATATATATATATATATATATATATATATATATATATATATATGTGTGTGAGATGCACACATATCCGAGCATGTACAAATTGTGTGCGTTTTAAACCGAAAAGTCCCAAAAATTTAAACTTATGTATGTATGTATTACTAATGTAAAATTTCTATTTTTAGATTTAGGTTTCTCTATTTTTAGAGTAAGTTAAAAAAAATCCCTTCTTTAGTAGCTGTACAGGATTATTGAAATGTCAGAAATAGTCCTGCCATCAAGATATGGATATATTGTGCATCAATAAAGTCAAAATAAGAATCATACCACTATAAACACGGCTGTTCTAGACGTTATCATTCTATACTAGGAGTTTCTCTAATGAATAAATCATCAGAAATTATTCTAATCCCTATTGTTAATATGGTATCATAGGTTTGGCTGTAACTATTCTGTCGCTGCAAGGATCTTTGATCCTCTCCTCTCTCCTCCTATCACGACCGACCGATCCCACTCCATGGCCGCTAGATCACCTCTCCCAAGCCCCAAATCCACCATCCCGTCGGCTTCCTCCTCCCTTGCGCCGCCGACATGATCTAGTTCCTATCTGTGCTGCATGATCAACAAACCACTATTACACAAACTCCAGAAAAAGACATTTGAGCACACACCGACCCAACCAATTTATTTTAAATTTGAAGGCAACAAGTATAACCATCGGTCGTTTCTTATGCGAAGTTTCTTAAAAAAAAAAGGTTTATGGAAATACATTATTGATAGTAGAACTAGTCCTAATAGATACAAAAGATGATAAACTTATTGATTGGAGAATCAACAACAACAAAATCCTCACTCGGATTGTAAATACTTTTACTCCATCAGTTAGTATCAGTTAGTATGCAATTTGCAAGATTCGAAACAACAACAACAAAACTTGAATTTTTTTTAGAACACATGTTTATCCAAACTAATTAATTTTGCTCAAAATATAAATTAGAACCAGGGCTGTCTCAAAATAAAAATAAAAATGGGGGCCCTAGGGGAGAATTCAATATGAAAATCTTTCTTTGAGAGAGTTATGTTTTTAATTTTTTTGTAAAAAAAAAAAAATTGAATTTGAACTTCATTTTTTTGCCTTTTGAGTTACAAATTCATGAACAATTTTTTTTATATTCAAGATTACTTTTTTTTTTTTGCCGATGATAAATTCTCCCATAGCACCTTTTTTTAGTTTGAGTAAACTCATCTACTTTTTTTTCCCCACTCATTTGATACCCACTTTCATATTTCCTTGTAATCATTTGTATGTATCTAATTAATAACAAAAATATTAAATATATTATTAAAAACAGAAAGATAGCTATAAAAATATGATCAATTTTTAATTTGAATATTCAAACAAACATTTATAAAAAGTACAAAATAATACAATCTGGAAAAAAAAAAACACCGACTGACTGGAAGCTCTGTAAGTACAAGCAAAAACGTTTCTTAATATAGCATTGTCTGGTGTTGGCTTATTACTTGCACTTACAGTCTTGCAAAATGTAATAATATTCTAAGTTTATAAATTTAAAAATAGGAGATCTATTTTTTCTAACCTTTGGAGAAAGCGTCCCGAGAGTGGAAAGTGAAAACAAAGTTAAAAAAAAATAGTTGTTAGTTGTATTTTGCCTAGAAAAAATCGAAAGTATGTACATTTAATAATTAATTGTATATGCTCTATATACACAAGTGTATAAGTTAGGCAGTGGTCTAGGGATGAGCGTTCGATTTACTCGGTTTCAATCGAACCGGAATAATCAAAATCGAATAATTAACTGCAATTATAAAATCCGAAATCGAAACCGAACCGAATTAGCCAAAACTGAAACTGAACCGAACCCAATAAGCAATTCGGTTTGTTCAGTTAGAATATTTCTATTGTTTAATGGGACGGGCCCAAAGTTGGGATCGTGGTTAAATTATATTAAAAATAGTAATTTTTATACACACATTGTTACATTTCAAAATTGCATGCAAAGTTGGACGAGTTGTTAAATTATCAAAATTGAGCTTCAACATATATATATAGAATTGTTATTTTCAAAATATACAAATTTTTAATCACAAAATATGCATAAAATTGAGAGTATTTACAAAATTGCATAAATCTTATTCGGCTTTCAATTTTAGACCAAAATCCAAAACCGAAACAAAAACCGAATAATTTTATTTAGTATTTTCAAAACCGAAACCGTGTCGATTTGTTCGATAGGTTTGATTTTCGGTCTAAAATCGAATAATGCTCACCACTACAGTGGCCTCACCTGCGTAGGGGTTGAGCCAGCCCGGATTAGAACATGATATACGTTCATTGAAAAAAACAAAACAAAAGCAATTGTCAATTCCAGAGTTTTATTAAGAGAGGTCTATTATTTGGGATCAAATGGCTCTTATGGAACCCAAATGGACGTTTGATGCTGCACTTTGGTTCAAATTTCATGAAGAATCAAGATTGGTTCATCTTTTGATTCCTCTTTGTGTTGAATTTGAAACTATCAGGACATCCATTCTTCACCGAGCACCTCTCTCCCTATAGTTGATGTTGTAACACTATCAGAGCTAATATTTGAGGATTCTCGTAAAGGTCTTATTTCAAATATAGACCCTTTAGTCTTGGTTGTCTCTGTTCGCCAAAACACAAATTTTCGAAAGGTAAATTCCAAAAAAAATTTATACTTTCTCCATGACTTATCAAAGGTACATTGCAACTATTGTAAAGAATTTGGACACATGGTCAAGAATTACACTTCCCCGACATCTAGAAACATACGAGAGAAAAAGAAGAAGAAATCTACTACTTTTATGACAACCTCTACATCACCATCCATCGAACATAGTACTCTATTTGTTGCTGATATTCAGAAAATGATCAAACATGCTCTTTCTATTGGTAACAACTCCACTACCACCTATGCATTATCAACCTCTTCAGGTATATACTCTACAAGCTGATTTTTTGACGCTAGTGCATCAAACTATATGACTTATAATTCAATTTTTTGAGAATTTAACTCCTCTTTCCTCATATCCCATAGTTTATACTGCTGATGGTACTACTATTAATGCAAGTAATGTTGGCTCCATTTAAACATATAACCTGACTATTTCATATGTTTATCTTGTACAAAAACTATTAATGAATCATAGACAATTATCTGATCAAGGATTTGAACTTCGCCTCTTCTCGTTGTGTCATTCATGACCACTCAACAAAGAAGCAAGTTGAAACATTCCGTAAAGTTGGTTGCAGTTTTGTTCTGGACAAACTTCTTCCCATCCTCCATTGGTACCTTATTTATTGCTCCAACAATTTTTTTATCACCTTTCACGGTTTGGCACTCTAATTTGTTGGACTGTATCTTGTTTTCGGTTGAGCGCTCAAATGGAAGGTGACAGTGTAACAGTATACTGAAAAGCAGTGCTCTGAGTATAAGTGGGAGATTGTTAGGGTTATATACTAAAAGCATCACTTTTGTAGTAATCATATTTCCTTAAATTTTGAATGAGAATCATATGGGCAAATGTTTGCATATTGTATTTGTGGCAAATGTTAATGCAAATGTCTGATATTCTATATTTTAGATAATTTGGTGTGTGGTGTCATACAGAAGATCATATTATTAGTTCCCTATGGAGTATATAAATAGTTCACAACCTAGATGGACTTGGACAATCTATTGGAAATGTTGTAGTGTAATCTGGTATTAGTCTATCTTGACTATAGGTTTACACTAGTACACTTTGTGTGTATTGAACAGGACCACTTGAGATTGTTCTCTTTGTACTGACTACATAAGAGAACAAACACCTCTGTTATTATGGATGCTTGTGCTCTTAATCCGGATATAATAACGGACATGTATATACAGTGTGCATTACTTTGACTCATAAAAGAGTGAGATTCATTATGGATCAACAACCTCTATGAATTGGGTAATAACATTGTATGTATGATGGGCTGTTGATTATAAATAGAATTCATGTCTGATACATCGGGTTGATGATGTCCCCTTAAGGAGCTCATA
>JANAVB010003200.1:19240547-19441977 GCA_029216955.1 Iris pallida
ATAGTAGTATTGATATATATATTTTATTATATAGTAGTATAGATATAGAATAGATAATTAGTAATCTGAACCTTGGTAATATTTGTGAAGCAGCAGTTCATGCGAAATCGTCTGTGGTGGTGGATACCATAAGGAAAGAGCAAGAGCAGAGTACCAACCGTCTACTTGCTCAGGTGATGAAAATCTGCACGGAGAAGAGAGTTCCCTTGCTTTTTTTAAGAAAAATACTTCAAAAACAATTAGATATTGGTTCACCATAAAGTATTAACTTTCTAAATTCAGTAAATTACTTGTATATTATATATAATAATATATATATATTATTATATAATATATATATATTATATATATATGTGTGTGAGATGCACATATCCGAGCATGTACAAATTGTGCGTTTTAAAACCGAAAAGTCCCAAAATTTAAACTTATGTATGTATGTACTAATGTAAAATTTCTATTTTTAGATTTAGGTTTCTCTATTTTTAGAGTAAGTTAAAAAAATCCCTTCTTTAGTAGCTGTAGGATTATTGAAATGTCAGAAATAGTCCTGCCATCAAGATATGGATATATTGTGCATCAATAAAGTCAAAATAAGAATCATACCACTATAAACACGGCTGTTCTAGACGTTATCATTCTATACTAGGAGTTTCTCTAATGAATAAATCATCAGAAATTATTCTAATCCCTATTGTTAATATGGTATCATAGGTTTGGCTGTAACTATTCTGTCGCTGCAAGGATCTTTGATCCTCTCCTCTCTCCTCCTATCACGACCGACCGATCCCACTCCATGGCCGCTAGATCACCTCTCCCAAGCCCCAAATCCACCATCCCGTCGGCTTCCTCCTCCCTTGCGCCGCCGACATGATCTAGTTCCTATCTGTGCTGCATGATCAACAAACCACTATTACACAAACTCCAGAAAAAGACATTTGAGCACACACCGACCCAACCAATTTATTTTAAATTTGAAGGCAACAGTAACCATCGGTCGTTTCTTATGCGAAGTTTCTTAAAAAAAAAAGGTTTATGGAAATACATTATTGATAGTAGAACTAGTCCTAATAGATACAAAAGATGATAAACTTATTGATTGGAGAATCAACAACAACAAAATCCTCACTCGGATTGTAAATACTTTTACTCCATCAGTTAGTATCAGTTAGTATGCAATTTGCAAGATTCGAAACAACAACAACAAAACTTGAATTTTTTTAGAACACATGTTTATCCAAACTAATTTTGCTCAAAAATATAAATTAGAACCAGGGCTGTCTCAAAAAAAATAAAATGGGGGCCCTAGGGGAGAATTCAATATGAAAATCTTTCTTTGAGAGAGTTATGTTTTTAATTTTTTTGTAAAAAAAAAAAATTGAATTTGAACTTCATTTTTTGCCTTTTGAGTTACAAATTCATGAACAATTTTTTTTTATATTCAAGATTACTTTTTTTTTTTTGCCGATGATAAATTCTCCCATAGCACCTTTTTTTAGTTTGAGTAAACTCATCTACTTTTTTTTCCCCACTCATTTGATACCCACTTTCATCCTTGTAATCATTTGTATGTATCTAATTAATAACAAAATATTAAAATATTATTAAAAACAGAAAGATAGCTATAAAAATATGATCAATTTTTAATTTGAATATTCAAACAACATTTATAAAAAGTACAAAATAATACAATCTGGAAAAAAAAAACACCGACTGACTGGAAGCTCTGTAAGTACAAGCAAAAACGTTTCTTAATATAGCATTGTCTGGTGTTGGCTTATTACTTGCACTTACAGTCTTGCAAAATGTAATAATATTCTAAGTTTATAAATTTAAAAATAGGAGATCTTTTTCTAACCTTTGGAGAAAGCGTCCCGAGAGTGGAAAGTGAAAACAAAGTTAAAAAAAAATAGTTGTTAGTTGTATTTGCCTAGAAAAATCGAAAGTATGTACATTTAATAATTAATTGTATATGCTCATACACAAGTGTATAAGTTAGGCAGTGGTCTAGGGATGAGCGTTCGATTTACTCGGTTTCAATCGAACCGGAATAATCAAAATCGAATAATTAACTGCAATTATAAAATCCGAAATCGAAACCGAACCGAATTAGCCAAAACTGAAACTGAACCGAACCCAATAAGCAATTCGGTTTGTTCAGTTAGAATATTTCTATTGTTTAATGGGAGGGCCCAAGTTGGGATCGTGGTTAAATTATATTAAAAATAGTAATTTTTATACACACATTGTTCAAAATTGCATGCAAAGTTGGACGAGTTGTTAAATTATCAAAATTGAGCTTCAACATATATATATAGAATTGTTATTTTCAAAATATACAAATTTTTAATCACAAATATGCATAAAATTGAGAGTATTTACAAAATTGCATAAATCTTATTCGGCTTTCAATTTTAGACCAAAATCCAAACCGAAACAAAAACCGAATAATTTATTTAGTATTTTCAAAACCGAAACCGTGTCGATTTGTTCGATAGGTTTGATTTTCGGTCTAAAATCGAATAATGCTCACCACTACAGTGGCCTCACCTGCGTAGGGGTTGAGCCAGCCCGGATTAGAACATGATATACGTTCATTGAAAAAAACAAAACAAAAGCAATTGTCAATTCCAGAGTTTTATTAAGAGAGGTCTATTATTTGGGATCAAATGGCTCTTATGGAACCCAAATGGACGTTTGATGCTGCACTTTGGTTCAAATTTCATGAAGAATCAAGATTGGTTCATCTTTTGATTCCTCTTTGTGTTGAATTTGAAACTATCAGGACATCCATTCTTCACCGAGCACCTCTCTCCCTATAGTTGATGTTGTAACACTATCAGAGCTAATATTTGAGGATTCTCGTAAAGGTCTTATTCAAATATAGACCTTTAGTCTTGGTTGTCTCTGTTCGCCAAAACACAAATTTTCGAAAGGTAAATTCCAAAAAAATTTATACTTTCTCCATGACTTATCAAAGGTACATTGCAACTATTGTAAAGAATTTGGACACATGGTCAAGAATTACACTTCCCCGACATCTAGAAACATACGAGAGAAAAGAAGAAGAAATCTACTACTTTTATGACCCTCTACATCACCATCCATCGAACATAGTACTCTATTTGTTGCTGATATTCAGAAAATGATCAAACATGCTCTTTCTATTGGTAACAACTCCACTACCACCTATGCATTATCAACCTCTTCAGGTATATACTCTACAAGCTGATTTTTTGACGCTAGTGCATCAAACTATATGACTTATAATTCAATTTT
Organism: Iris pallida; assembly: GCA_029216955.1. Taxonomy (NCBI): domain Eukaryota; kingdom Viridiplantae; phylum Streptophyta; class Magnoliopsida; order Asparagales; family Iridaceae; genus Iris; species Iris pallida. The sequence goes on from JANAVB010003200.1 coordinate 19,243,824, forward strand.
TTGAGAATTTAACTCCTCTTTCCTCATATCCCATAATTTATACTGCTGGTACTACTATTAATGCAAGTAATGTTGGCTCCATTTAAACATATAACCTGACTATTTCATATGTTTATCTTGTACAAAAACTATTAATGAATCATAGACAATTATCTGATCAAGGATTTGAACTTCGCCTCTTCTCGTTGTGTCATTCATGACCACTCAACAAAGAAACAAGTTGAAACATTCCGTAAAGTTGGTTGCAGTTTTGTTCTGGACAAACTTCTTCCCATCCTCCATTGGTACCTTATTTATTGCTCCAACAATTTTTTTTCACCTTTCACGGTTTGGCACTCTAATTTGTTGGACTGTATCTTGTTTTCGGTTGAGCGCTCAAATGGAAGGTGACAGTGTAACAGTATACTGAAAAGCAGTGCTCTGAGTATAAGTGGGAGATTGTTAGGGTTATATACTAAAAGCATCACTTTTTAGTCATATTTCCTTAAATTTTGAATGAGAATCATATGGGCAAATGTTTGCATATTGTATTTGTGGCAAATGTTAATGCAAATGTCTGATATTCTATATTTTAGATAATTTGGTGTGTGGTGTCATACAGAAGATCATATTATTAGTTCCCTATGGAGTATATAAATAGTTCACAACCTAGATGGACTTGGACAATCTATTGGAAATGTTGTAGTGTAATCTGGTATTAGTCTATCTTGACTATAGGTTTACACTAGTACACTTTGTGTGTATTGAACAGGACCACTTGAGATTGTTCTCTTTGTACTGACTACATAAGAGAACAAACACCTCTGTTATTATGGATGCTGTGCTCTTAATCCGGATATAATAACGGACATGTATATACAGTGTGCATTACTTTGACTCATAAAAGAGTGAGATTCATTATGGATCAACAACCTCTATGAATTGGGTAATAACATTGTATGTATGATGGGCTGTTGATTAAAAGAATTCATGTCTGATACATCGGGTTGATGATGTCCCCTTAAGGAGCTCATAAGGATTGTCATGTAAACCCTGCAGGTGGATTATATCCGACATGACAAATAAAGTTGAGCGGTACTACTACTTAAATAAAGATGTCGAATCAATATAGTTGTCAGTAACTTAATTTGATCGACGGATATATGATATCTTAACATGGGGAGCCAAACGAGCATATAATAAAAGGAGCCCACAAACATAATTTAGGATTAGGGAGGTAGTGCAACAATAGCTCATTAGTGGACCGAGCTATTGTTAATGGGCTTGGATTGTGTGTTCGGGCTGAACACGGGATATCCAGATCCGTTAGGAGGTCTAACCCTACTTTTTCCTCATGGTCGCTGCCGTAGCCTATATATATCCTCTATTCTGTGGCCGCCAGATTACTGATCAAAAATCTGAAACTTTCTCTAAATTCGTGATTCACGTAAGGAGAGAAAGTGAGGCTGCCAAGGAGAAAAAAGGTTGGGAGATCGTCGCCCACATGACGTCCAACTCGAGGAAGGAATACGTGCAGAAGATCTTGGGGTCGTCCGCTCGAGATTGCCAGAGCTCTTCTGAAGTTGACGTGCTCTCTCTGAAGAAAAGGCACGGGTTGTAAACTACTATTTCACAAATAGTGGATTTGAATCCTGAGCTAGAGTTCTCAGGCCTGGACTAGTCCTCCACGAGGGAAACCAGGTTAAAACTGCTGTGTTCGTATGCTCTTCTGATCTTTATTTACTTCCGCATTTCTCTCTGATTTATTTACTATCTTGATAGTTGTTTTGTGGAGGTGATATAGAGTTAATTTTTATTTGGTGATTATTGACACAAACTCTATTCACCCCCCCTCTAGAGTTGCCTACACTTGTGTTTTCAATTGGTATCAGAGCAAGGTCTCTATTGTTAGGCTTAACATCCTTAGAGTAGATCCTTGTTTATTTGTGTATGGCATCATATTCTTCCTCCTCCGATGAAGAGGGTTTTTCTTCTAGTAGCATAGACAATCATGTTTCTTCTAATGCAATAAGTGCTCTAAGTGGAAAGCCATGGCTAACCATTCCTTTAAGTGTGCTAAGGCTTTTCATTCTACAAATGAAGAACTTGTAGAAAAGGTTATTCATTTAGAAGAAGCTAATGAGTTTTTGAGAAATGAAATCAATGATTTATTATCTAGACTTGACTCTCAAAACTCATCTTGTGTTTCTTTAAAGAGTTTGAATGATTCTTTAATTTTGAAAATCAAATCTCTTTCCTCATCAATAGAAGATCTTAAGAAGCAAGCACATGAGCTAAATCATTTGCATGATTCTTCTATTGACTCTTTAAAGAAACAAAATGATGATTTTATTTCTAGAATTGCTTTATTTGAAAAAGAGAATTATGCTTTAAATGCTAAATTTGATTCTCTTACTTGTTTGCATAATGATTTGCTATTAGAACATGATATTCTTAAGACCAAATCCATGCATAGGGATTCTCTTACTTGTGTGCATAATGATTTGCATATACTCTTAAGACCAAATCCATGCATACTCACTCTAGAGATATTCATCATTCTAGTATGTCACATGCTCATAATCATGCTCATTCTGATACATGTGCACACACTATATTAGGTGCTTCTATTGCTCTCGCATTGGACACATGAGTGTAACTTGTCCTATTCGTAGGAGTTTTTCTACCAATGCTAGAGTAAATAGTATATGGGTCCCTAAAGCTAACAAATGTGGATCCAAGTTTATTTGGATACCAAAGTCTTCGCCTAATGTTGTAGGTGGAGCCTCTTGTATTGGGATATAGCACCAAGGAGCGTGTTGGTGGTTGCAAAGCTCAAAGGTCATCTTCCAAGCAATTGCACCAACACAAGTGTGGCCACTAGAGCCACTTTGGTAACATGCTAAACGATTCCCTCTAAATGGTTTATATTTGTTGAATCTAGCATGTTTCTCTTGATGTCTTGCTACTAGCTTACATTGATATCCTTTAGTTGCTTTTATATAAATCAATGTGAGATATAATACTAGCATGCTTAGTTAATTTTCTTATTATTTCTTTTATCTAGCATGACTAGTTGCATAGCTTTAAATGATTAGTTCACACTATGTAGTTTATCACTCATTTTCTAGTAGTGTGACACATTTACATATGCATGCTCGCTATTCTTTGTCTTTATAAAGCATGCATATCACTCTAGTTCATTAGAGCTTGATTCTTGAATTTTGTTTTAAAGTTTGACTCTCCATTTTTAATGTTTTGAGATCTTCTTGCCGATTTGTATTTAATATATCATTGGTTTTTGTGAATATATGTGTTTAGCACAAGCTTTTTATCACTTGATAAGTATATACTTATACTTCTTTTAATCTTGTGCTTGCATAATATATTCATTATTGATTCTCATATTTTATTTTGATTATCCTCTTGAGAATCAATTATGTCTTTGCCTAATAAAGTCTATTTATATGTGTTTTGAATTTGTGATAGTTTTTCAAACATTCACTAAGGATACATGACTATATTCATTAAATCTCCATTTACATGTAGGTCATGTATTTCTTATATTGATATCTATTTTTGTATAAATATCTTTATGTGGGCATATGAGTTAAGCTCAAGTTTTATATTATTTTTTTTGAAGAGTATTTATTCATACTTGTGCTTACATTATAATTTAGCTATTGATTCTTTGACTAAATTTGTGTTATCTCTACTTGAATCAATTAGCTTATTCCTCAAGTCTTCTTTTGATGATATCTTATTGGCTTTTATTTGTTGACTTTATGGATACATGTCTTTCACTCTTATTTTGATCTTTTTCGCTTAACCAATTTTCAGCCTGATTCCAGTTCTGTCACCAGAATCCGGAATTCGGGCCGAACTCTGCCCTTACCAGAGTTCGGGCCGAATTCTGCCTGGTTGTTCCAGAACCGAAACAGCCTCAGCCGTTGATCAAATTATAGATCCAATGGCCATTATTGATTCCAAATGTTGATATTTATTTATTTAAATGCCTTTAAGTTGGAATGTTGAGAGAAAATGTTTATTAGTGTTTGTTCATGACTTTTATGGAAGTTCTTTTAAGAATTGCTTGGTTTTGTGCTTTACCTTACTTGTTGAGATCATCATACTTATTTTGAATATGAATCTTCTATACATTTATTTTCATAAAGTGTATGAAAATATTTGTTTTGAAAATACTCTTAGCAAATTTTTATGATCATTCTTTGATTGTTATTTGGTTATTTACCTTTCTTATACTTAGAATTTTTGGATTTTGATGTTGTTTGATGATACTGCGTATATTCTTTTAAATCTAAGTTCTTAAAAGTAAAGAACATTTTGGGAACAAGTCGAAAGGGTCCTTCTGTCCTACAGGTGTAAATAGCCTGAAATGACACGGTGCACTAGCCTTCAGACTACCGCTAGCTGGGAACCGGCCCCTACAGCTAACCCAAAGTGATCAATACTTTATAGACTGAAGATTTATTAAGGTCTATATGCAACCATTATCTAGTTCTGGATCCACCCCTGAGTTCCAGAATACTTCATCATATCTAGCCCTATTTTTTAAGCTATAAATACTTTATTATTATTGCCCAATGATATTTTTGTAGCACATGAGAATACATGTAATTGATATCATACTTCTCATGTCTTTAGCTACTATGGGTTGAACTTTTACATTGAGATTTTCCATTTCTAGAGAATACACTTATTTCAAATGGCTATAATATTTTGGATTCTCTAGATCAATCTATTATTTCATTATCTTGGGTTAATTTCAATATTTGGCAAAGAGATTTGCTCTACTGTGTTTTCATGAACATCTCTTTTGTGTTTTACTTGATAAGAGTCTAATTCATTTACTTGCTATTTTATACTCTCATCCTTGCTTAGCAAAGAGATATAAATCATTTTGATCATTCAAAATGTATTATCCTTATTGTGAACTCTATGCTTAAGCATGTATTTTGTTTTTGTGTTAGTGACTTAAGATTTAATGAGCACATTTATCATGTTAATGGCCTATCTCATTAATCTTAATTAGTTATGTAGCTAGCTTGCTTATTTGCGATATATTGTTAAGCTACATAATTTTTGTTCACTTTCACTCATCTAGCTATCTTCTTGAATTTCAATCTATATTGATATGCTAGTTTACAAAAACAAAATTTATGAATGTTCTTGATGAGATTTGATTCTATTTTTAGATACATATGTTTGGTCTCTAAAATTAGCTTGACAAATTTTTTATTTTATCTTGTTTGTGATTCATCGCTTTAACTTCCTTCCATACTAGTCATTGGTAAGCATCTCTTAAATTTCTCTCAACTTTTGAGTCATGATTTTATCATATTATCATTACATTTCTTTGGAATAATTTGCAATCATTTAAATAAGATTGATTCTTTTCTATATTTTCCATTGGTTTGTTTATATGGTTTTTAGATGGAATTTATGACGGATCATAATTATTTAATGGTTTACTTTATAAATGATCCTAATGATTGAGTAGTTCTATATTATCTAATTATGTGGTTATCAAGTTAATTTATTACTCTACTTTGACTACTCATGGATTATCACATATGCTCTTTGCTATTTGAACTTTATTGGTTTCTCATTTAGTATTAGCAAGGTTGGATTATTACCCGTTGATGGGTACATATGTGGTAAAAACATGCATAGTCCTTGTAAAGCAATAAGTTGGTTGATCATTTCTTAATTAGATAATCATGGACATGATATTTGAGCTTTATTATTTTTGAGCTATATTTTGACTTTCCTCATGATTGATTTAATTGACTTTCTTCATGATTGATTTAATTGACTTTATTCATGATGACATTTTTCTTTAGTTTTATTTTTATCTTTTGAGCTATATTGTGATTCTCATCATGATTGTTTTTAATGGACCTTATTTCTTTTCATGATGATATTTTTCTAATATTATGATATTTTTCTAATGGTCTTTATTATTCTTTTTCATAATGATATTTTTCTAATGGTCCTTATTATTCCTTTTCATAATGATATTTTTCTAATGGACCTTATTTCTTTTCATGAAGATATTTTTTTCTAATGGACCTTACTATTCCTTTTCATTATGATCTTTTTCTAATGGTCCTTATTATTCATTTTCATAATGATATTTTTCTAATGGACCTTATCTCTTTTCATGATGATCTTCTTCTCAAAAGGTAACATGCACTGATCTATCATATTCCAATATGATATTCTTCTATATAGGTTAGTGTATGTCGTCTTTTGATTACATGTGCTAAATTGAAATATTCTTTTCATCTTTAGTAACTATTAGTGGATATATCTTTTTGACTAAAAATGATATTTTTCGTTCTATGATAATTTTATAGCCTTATATCATTTTTTTTGTCATAAGTTATCATTTTGTAGACGTTTTTATAGCATTGAGAAAGGGGGAGAAATCTATAGTTGATTTATCCCTATATCTTGAAGTTATCATTTTTTTTTGCTATAAGTGCTTTGGAACTAGATACGCATATTTTAAGGGGGAGCGAATAAATTGGTTCAATTCATTTATACCCTTTAATATGTCGTATACGTAGTTCATTATTGATCCTTTTTTTTTTTCTGATATTTTGTGAAAGATTTATGAGAGTTTATGCAATTGTTTTCATCATATTATCTCTCTCTTTTATATGAGTCATCTCATTTCATTTCGTATTTATCTTGATGACGATTGTGCTTTCTTTGATTTGGTTTTCTTTGTATGCTTCATTTGGCTTTCCTTGTTGAGGACTTATCCAATATTCATGATTTTATCTATACTGGTAATAGTTTGAGGGGGAGCATTTAAGTCGATTGAATTTCTCCTTCTCAAATATTTTTCTCCTTTACCTTCATGTTTATTTTAAAGAGTATTCATAAAGCATGATATGGTAATTGAGTTCAAATGCATGAATTTTGGATAAGCAAATAGATTTGTAAATAATGAGATTATTTTATATCAATTGCCTTATTTTACATTGATCATTCGTTTACTTTGTTCCACAATTTATCGGTGGACAATTGTGCTATCATAGTTTTATTGATCAATGTTTCAAGTTTATTTATTTCAATTGCTATATTTTACATTGATCATTCCTTGATTTTGTTCCACTATTTATCTGTGGACAATTGTAACTATCATAGTTTCATTGATCAATGTTTCAAGTTTTCATATTTCAATTGATATCAAGTTTGTATATTTCAATTGGTATCTTTCTTCTTTGATATCTATAGTTTCATTGGTATCTTTCTTCTTTGATATCTATAGTTTCATTGGTATCTTTCTTCTTTGATATCTATTTTTTTTTGCAATTATCTAATCCTTATGGTTTTTGACTGAATTTTTTTTCTTCCAAAAGTTTTTGGATGTCTTTCTTGGATTTCATGTAATACTATGTTTTTGGATATCTTTCTTGGATTTCATGTTGGTAAAGTATCTATTGATTATTTTCAAATTCTTTTAGTTTTACCAACTATTTGTGTTTTGACAAGTTACTTTCTGTATGGCACTCTACATTTGGTATGTAGTTTCTATACTTGTCTTTACACACTTCTCCCATTGTTCCTCATTTAGTATATCTTGATCATGATGTCTATGCCTTCCTCCTTATGCTTGAGTTCATTTTATCTCTTATTACGGGGGAGCTTATTTTTTTTATCATGACAAAGGGGGAGAAATAAGTTTAAGTTAGCACACTATCCTCTCGTAGTATGTGTTTATTAGTGATATATGCATCTATCATATCTGTCTTAAACTTAACCGATTTGCCATAATCAAAAAGGGGGAGATTGTTGGCCCAATGATTACATTGTGTTTTCATTTTCCGCTGCAGGTATAATTCGTGAACCCTAGTTTTCGCCTATGAAGGGTTAGAACACGTATTAGATCTGTTTAAACTTTCTATCGATCAATACGCACACCAAATGAAGGGTCCTGGGAATCCCCAGTTCTATCAGACAGTAGAGTTGGTAATTTAGTCCCACGTCAGATAGGATGTAGTATCATGAGGTGTAGATAATTGGGATTAGTTCAGGTCTTACATGGAAATTCTCTTTTAAGGCATATGGGACCAATTCAACATCGCACATAGGCCAACTCCAATTCAGGTCACACCACGTTCCCAACAAGTGGTATCAGAGCCCAAGGTTACGTGGCTGGTTTAGACGGCTCTAACTGGTTGAAACAGATGGTGTTGAACGTTCAAGCGTATACACGGATATAGGGGCTCTCTTCTCAAGGTGGAGTTGGAGGCAACTACATGGATTGGCTTCAAAGGTGGGTTTGACACGTCCAAGATGGAGTAAGATGTTGTGGATGATGAACGTATCGGTTTGATTCTATGGTCGAACGGATCGTGATAATAATATGTTGGATCTCTTGGGTGCCCGGATGGCAAGAACGAACAAAAATGTAGCAGGGGTACTAAGGTTGTTGGGCTGACGGAAATAAACAATAGGTATCTGGGGTGCTAAAGGTTATTCGGCTAGCGGGGATGGACAAAAATGTAGCATGGATGCATAGGTTATTCAGCTAGCGAAAACGAGCTAAGGTAGATATTGTTTGAGTATCTCGTTTCTGGTTGAGCGCTCAAATGGGAGGTGACAATGGAGTTAGAAATTTAGTCCCACATCGGATAGGAGGTGGGATCATGAGGTGTAGATAATTTGAATTAGTTCAGGCCTTACATAAGAATTCTCTTTTAAGGCCTATGAGCCCAATTCAATATTGCACCTTATGGGCCTACTCCGGTTCGGGTCACACCGAGTTCCCAACACCATTGGGTCATGTTTCTTTTTCTTGACTTCGGTATATGATGAATAAAGGACTATTGTGCACTGTCTATTTAAATAAAGAACCTCATTATGATGCTTGTAAATTAGCTACCAACCAGATATTCCTTTTAATAATAGTATAACGTCTTATTCTTCATCACCTTTTAATATTGTGCATTCTGGTATTTGGAGAAAAGCTCCAATAAAGTCCATAGAAGGTGTCGAATATTATGTACTTTTTGTTGATGACTAATCTCGCTATACATGGACATATGATTTACATTCTTGTTCAAATTTTCGTAAAGTATATATTAAATTTTACATAATAAACAAAGCATTGTCTCAAAAAATATTAAAAATTTAATGTCGGACTGTGAAAGCAAAACATATATATATATATATATATATATATATATATATATATATATATATATATATATATATAAAAGAGGGATCCGCATTCCCTTATTTTTTGCATACCCAAAAATCTCCCATGTTAACAACTATTGGATCTTGTTTAAGTTATCTAATCTTAACCGTTAATCCATTCAAATCAACGGTTAAGATTGGATGACTTAAATAACATCCAACGGTGCATAGTATGGGGATGCGTGGGGATGCAAAAAATCGGGGATGTGGATTCCGTGGACAACGCTACCCCTTAATTTTTAAGAAAAAGAATATATATTTTTTAATATATATATATATATATATATATATATATATATATATATATATATATATATATATATATCCAAAAAAAAATATATATATAAAAAAAAAAAAATATATATATATATATATATATATCCAAAATATATATATATATTATATATATATATATATATATATATATATATATATATATATATATATCCAAACATTTTCTTAATTTTTTTAAATCTTAAGGGGTCGGCCTTCCTCAATTATCATGCACTCAAACGCCTGAACAAAATGGTGTAGCAGAATGCAAACACTGTCATATAGTGGAAACTGCTCAAACATTACTTCTCTCATCCTTAGTTTCTCATACTTTTTGGGGAGAGTCTATTCACACTTCTACTTATATATAAATCGTATCCCTTCTTTACTCACTAACGGAATATCCCCCTTTGAATGTCTTTATCAGATCCCTTCTGATTACTCAGAACTTCGAGTCATTGGATCTACCTGCTTTGTCCTTCTTCCCAAAAGAGAACAAGATAAACTCAATAAGAAAATAACCATGTGTGTATTTTTAGGTTACGATATTCAGCAAAAAGGTTACAGATGTTATGATCCCTTTTCTTGAAAACTTTCTCTTGACATGTTACGTTTTGGGAGAAGATACCCTTTTATTCTGTCCCAAAATATCAAACACACACACACACACACATATATATATATATATATTATATATATATATATATATATATATATATATATATATATATATATATATATATATATATATATAATTCACTTCCATTTCATGATCCTTTTATTAATTCACCACCTGAAAGTTCTAAACAAACACCGCCACAAAATCATCCTACATAGTATATCGAGCTTGTAATAGCACCACCATTAGACTACGTGCACAATGTTCTAACATTATCTCTCAAGAGAATAATCCAACAATTATTGAGCTAGTCTCTCCAGAATCTAATCTCGTCACCTCAATTTCAACTCGACATGTTCCTGATAAATACCAACATGCTTATCTGACAGATTATCACTGTTATCTGTCTGTTCTTTTTATCCCTTCATGAACCAACCACCTATCGTGAGGCCTCTTTTGGCTCACTTTGGCAACAAGCCATGACAGAAGATCTAATTGTTTTACAAGATACTAATACAAGGGATCTTGTTAATCTTCCACTGGTAAATCTGTTGTACGGTATAAATGGATTTACAAGATAAAAACAAAGCCAGATGGTTCTATTGACCAATACAAAGTCCGTCTAGTTGCAAAAGGTTTTACCCAATAATATGGTATTGACTGTAAATTTTTTTTTGCCCAAATTGCTAGTATGACTTCTATACGAACCTTGATTGCAATTGCTTCTATTCGTCAATGGAAATTACATCAAATGGACGTCAAAAATTCCCTTCTTCATGGCGACCTACACGAGGAACTTTGTATGAAACCACCCCCCAGGTCTCCCACACTCTCCTGATCATTGGGTTTGTAAACTTCGTCGTGTTCTATACAGCCTCAAGCAAGCCCCTCAAGCTTGGATTAGAAAGTTTTGCACTGCCATCATTAATTATGGTTTCACCAAGAGTACAGATGACTCTGCTATATTCTTTCACTCTAATGTAGGCATTGTAATTATTCTAGTCATATACGTCGATGATATGGTCATTACATTAATGATTTAAAATGTATTCATACTTTAAAGTTACACTTGAGCACCTATTTTGAGATGAAAGATTTAGGTACTCTCTGTTACTTTCTTGGAATTGAGGTTGATCACTCTTCTAATGGTTATTTTCTTTCTTAAGTAAAGTATGCATCTGAAATACTTCTTCGTGCAAGTTTAACTGATATTAAGACTGCAAATACTTCTCTTGAATTGAATGTCAAGCTTCATACTACTATGTACCGCCAGTTTGTAGAAAGTTTTAATTATCTCACTACCACTAGACTAAATATCAGTCATCCAACTCATAAAGTAAGTCAATTTATGTCTTTACCTCGCTATGTTCATTATGCAGCTATTCTTCGAAACGCTACTTGAAGGAAACTTTGTATCAATTACTACACTTCTTCTCTACCTCCACGTTTACTCTTCGTGCTTATTCTGATTCAAATTGGACGAAAGATGTTAAAAGATCATTATTCTACCACTTGCTTTTGCATCTTTCTTGGTGATTCTCTCATTTCTTGGAAAATCAAGAAGCAAACAGTAGTTGTCCGCTCAAGTATTGAAGCTGAATATAGAGCTCTCGCCCACACTACGTCCGAGATTATTTGGTTACGACGGCTTCTTCAAGACATGGGCGTCGATCTTTCATCATCTACTTCTCTTTTTTGTGACGTTAGGAGTGCTTTTCAAATAGCTCATAATGATGTCTTCCACGAGCGCACCAAACACATTGAAGTTGACTGCATGCTATTTTGTCTGGAATCATTTTACAAAAAGAATAATCCACTAACCTACATTTATTAAGAAGTTCAAATTGCATTTTTTTAGAAAATCACAATCCCTTGGCTCGGTTCAATTTTCTAGTATCTAAATTTCATATGTTTTCTAAACCAACTCGAGTATGAGAGGACTATTAAAAGAACAATCATACAGCTATACACAATTACACAGTAGTTCTAGCCGTTGTAAACATTCTATCCTAGGTGTTTTTCTTTCTTTAGAATTCTATCATTGTACACTTTTCATATTCAAAAATGCTTCCCAAAAAATTTGGGTGATATCATCTCCCATTATGTGGCAGATGACATGACAGGTGACATGGCACAATTTAACAATAAAATTAATATTAAAATTAAAATTAATAGTAAATTAATAAATTAACATGATAATTAAAATTAAAATTAAAATTAAAATTAACATTAATAGTAATATTAACATTAACATTAACATTAATATTAACATTAATATTAATATTAATATTAACATTAACATTAAAAAAATTGGGTAATTAAATTTTTGGGTTAAAATTTGTCATGTCAGCTGTTATGTCAACTGTTATGTCATCTGTCATGTCAGATGCCATATAATGGGAGATGGTATTACCCAAATATTTTGGCAGCCAAATAGCATAATTGTTTCATATTTTTCATTATGAACTGTAAATTGAGGCTTACCTTTAATGAATAAATTCATCATAAAGTATTCCAATTTCTCTTGTTATCAAATAACACAATCTAATAAACGGAAATTTGTTGATCCCGCTATCTACAGGTGACAGCAGAAACACTAGTCATGGCTGGCGATCCCAAGGAAATGATTTGCCAAGCGGGAGAACAAATGGGAGTCGATCTGGTTGTAGTAGGGAGTCGTGGTCTTTCCACCATCAAGAGGTAATTATAATGAATATATGTGTGATCAATATAGCTGGTATATATTCGCAACATCTTGGTTGACAATTTGTCATTATCTCATGTATCTTCTATTTGGATAATATCTTCTAATGCCAGAAAATATAAAACACAAAAAATTGTCAATATCTTGGGTATTTCTCCTATTTGCATGACATTACTAAATATTGGCATTTAGGAATCTCACTCCACTGAGACTGAGGATGGGACAACCCCTTTTGCATAGGATAAGATTCAGTTTTGGATGATTATTTCAGAGTTGTCGCAATCATTATTTGGTTCGGTCTTCAATACAAAAGTTCTAGAGAATAGTTTTTTCTTTCATCCATGTTTCGAAACAGTTCATTTAGAGGGGGTATTGAAGAAGTTATGACCATCTGAAATAGCCTACATGTTTATATTCTGCATGCATTCAGCATGCATGCAACATTGATGTACTGTCTTTCTCCATGCATTGGGAGATGGAAGAACGAATCTTGGGAGAAGGAGAGGCGGCCCTTTGGACTTCTCCACGCAATGAATGATGTGTACCCAAGAGGCATATCATCCCTATAACTAGATAGGGGAGATGGTGAAGGTTGAAACAAGAAAACAACAACACACAACTTGTAATCTTCACACTTGTAATCTACCTCAAGTGAGTTTCTGAGAGAAAGTGATACACAACTTGTACCAACTTGAGATAAAACCCTTAATTTGTGATATTTTATTTGATTATGGTGAAAATGGCAAAGACGGGACGGACGAAGGATTCAGACTCAAATTGAACTGATTCTCGATAAATCTCGTTGTGTTTTTTTTTTTTTTTTTTTTTTTTCCTTTTTTCCTTTTCTTTTCTCTTCTATTTTTAGTTTACTCTCGTATCAACACAAAGACAGAAAATATCTTCTTTTTTTTCCAACAGAAAGCACAACCAAAATAAGCTGCAGTTCGAACAACTCAACCCCGGACCGGCCTGGTAGTTAGATATCTTGTTTAATTTATCTCACAAAAAAAATTCTTATTCATTTTTGGTCATAATGTTGCAGGGCTTTCCTGGGGAGTGTAAGCAACTATGTTGCTCATCATGCACCATGTCCCGTTCTCATTGTGAAGCCACAGAAGCAGACTCGAGAGGAAGCTGCTGTACGCCCACATGCGTGAGAGTGAGTACAATTACCGCAAGCTGGACGAGGGTGCTACGTATATGTAGTTGTAAATCCTATATATAAATAAAGTCGCGCAGTAATAACAGTAAACATATCCAAAGCTAATTTTGGTTAATCTTTGATTCTTATTGTGGGTAGGTCCCATCGACGGATCTAGTAGTACTTTTCAGCCTATCCCAAAAAAATTTTCTTTTCCCTTTTTTTTTTCATATAATTTTTTTAGTAAGTTTGTCAACACCGAGCCTACTCAAACTCACTCTAGCCCACACGAGTATACATTTCTAGATTCGCCCCTGGTCGATCCGAAGGATCACCACGAAAATGATCTCAAGTGGATGTTGGAATTATTCAATAATTAAGGGGCCACACATGTAAAATTAATTGTGTTTGGGCTATCTAAATAATTAAGCCAAATTAAAGTGGTTTATTTGAAAATTGGCTTAAGGGTATAATTGTCATGGAATTAATGTGTAGATACCGGGGATAATTCTAATTTGATGAGGGGCCTAATTAGAAATATCAAAACATATAAATATATGTATTCATTAGGGTTATGGTCCCCAACTTATACGGCCACAAAAAAGGAGATTTTCTCTTTTTCTCTTCTGCATCCCCATCAACAGAAAGAGAGGGACAAAGAATTCGGATTTTTTTTTGTCATTAAGGGTCGTAGCAAGTTGGAAGATCGAACCCAATAAAGAGACGTTCGCTTCAAGATCCATCAAGTCTAGCAATGGATTCAGGTACGCTTCCGCAATTTAGTTTATGTTCTTCATCTCATGAATCGACAGGACACAATAAATTTTTCTAACAAGTGGTATCAGAGCCTCTATGTCTGATTTATGAGATCGAAGTTTCAGAATTATTTTTTTGTTGATTTTCAAGAACCCTAGATTGTTTCATCTAATTTAATTTATGGTTCTGATTGTTTGATCAAAGTTTACGTGATCCAACGGTTTATAATATAATATTTTACTTGTTTTCGGCCTTTCCGCATTGAAATATGGATGTTTCGAATTTTTTTTCTTCTTCTGACATTCTATTAATGGCATCAGTTTTTGGAATTGTCCCCAATTTTTTTTCTTTTTAATGGGTGTTTTGGTTAATGCGGCTAGGATTTAGGCAAACCATACGTGGTAGTATTAGTGGATACATTAGTATAAAGTTCAAGACCCCCAGAGACGCAATTGAATGTACAAAGTGATAAAGATTGCAACTTTCTGACGAATCAAACACTCATTCGTATGGTTATTGTTATTGATCCATTAGTATTAGTGGTTTGAAATGGGTGTACTCATTTTAGAACGTTGCATCGATTTGGATTGAGAAAAGCATTGTTTTGTTCCTTTACGATAATGTTGCACGGACACGGATAATAAAACAAATCGGTCACTGAACTTTTTGTGTGTTTTATTGTATTTTGAAGCGTCGGTGTCGTATCCGATTCGTGTAAAAACTAATTATATTAGATCCAAGAACTTGTCACAACTACTCTATCAACTTGTCACACACGTCTGGGCTCTAAAGAATTATACATGTCAATGATGTATATATCTTCAATAGAATCTAATAATATAATTTTTTTTTAATATTTTCCTTCTAAGCTCAGATTCTGATGTTGTATTCGGTAAAATTTTATATTATGGCTTGGTGAATTTCTTTGTTTGCTTGCTAATAATTAAAAACAAATTATTTGATTATGCTGATTGCTATCAGTAATCTTTTTGTAAATTTTTCTCTAGCTTCGGATACTAAGAATTCGGTATTTTGGTAATGGCAAGTTTCGGATATAAAAAAATTATTAGTGCAGAAAGCTCTGATTAAGTATCAATATGGTTTAAAGCTTTCAAAGACACTAAGTTTAGAATAATATCAGTTGAGCCCATATTGCAACTTATGTTTTGGATGTATATATTTGTGACATACAGAATTAAAAATATTTAGACTTTTGGAATATCTGCATTTTTTCAATGATCAAGATTATTGGAATAAGGATATCAAAATTTTGTAATGGTAGTAACTATCATACCAACTCATTATTGTTCATGACACTGTTGGCATTTTCTATTGAAAATATGATAGTTACCATGATTATTTTATTTGACTTATAATATTTAAATATGCATGTACATAAATTTTTGGACATGATTCGGTTTTGTAAAATTTAGTCAACATTCAAATTTTTGGGTGCCTTTTGTGACTAACAATAGTCGTCTAATATTCTAAATAGACCCATTGAAACAAGATGTCGCCAAAGTGACCTCTCTTGTGTAGATAGTCTATGAGGTATGTTGGATGTTTGTGTGTGTAAATTCATGCGAGTATTAGCCGGCCCAAAGGAAGGTTAATATTTGGCCGAATTGCACACATACTTGTGGTGATAAATGTATGACAATTATAAGGTTTACATGTGAATAATAACCCGATCCAAAGATATGCTTATTATTTGACATGATTTATTGTCAACGTTTGATCATTACACCAAGAATACCACTTGCAGTTAATATCACTGTCCAAAGACTTGATATTAATAATGTACTAGGTATCTTGAGATGGGGTTCACCATTATTTGAATTTGTTTGACTATATTTTATGCTTTGGTTATTTATTATAGCATGTTTATTTTTGTTGCTTTGTTCTCTTTACAGTTAATGTTGTTAAAATATCTGCCAATAAGATTTTAATTTTCATGTTTAATAGAATAAATTTTAAGGGCAAAAAGAAAATGAATACAGTAGCTGCTAAGGGGTCCAGCTTAAAGAAACAATAATATAAAACTAAGGGTTATTCTTTTGTGATAAGGCAGGACACAGAAGGAAAAAATGTACAAAGTACCACGCATGGCGTATAAAAAAAGTACATTTCTAACTTTGATATGTTCTAAGGTTAATTTAGATTTAGTACCTAGAAATACATGTGGTTAGATTTTGGTGCTACTATCCACATTAGTGTTTATAGACAAGGTTGTCTGAGCTACCGAAAGTCAATTGATGGTGAAAGATACATCTATGTAGTTGACGACAAATCGGTAGAAGTGGATGCAATAGGACATTTTAGGTTATTTTTAGGAACCTGTTATTATCTGGATTTGATAGAAACTTTTATTGTACCGCCTTTTAGATGAAATTCAGTTTCAATTTCCTTAATGGAAAAATCTGGTTATCATTGTTCATTTGAAAATAATAAGTTTAGTCTATCTTTAAATCCAAATATTATTGGTAACGGATCCTTTAAGGTTTATGATCGCATATATTCAGTTGAAACTATTGCAGCTTAAATGAAACCTTGCAAGTGAGTCATGTGGTACTAAACACAAAATTAACAATAATAAAAATTTAGCCACATTATGACATAAGAGATTAGGTCACATATCTAGAAATAGAGTTGAACGACTTGCGTCTAACGAAATTTGGATTCCATAGACTTTATAGACTTCAATGTCTGTATTGAATGTGTAAAGGGAAGACAGACCAAAGTTAAATTATAAGCAGCTACTTCATTGACTATGCTGACAAATCGAGGGGTTAATAATTATACGGTCCCACACTAAGAAATTTTTTTTTCAGACAAGAAGTATAATATTTTTTAAGGATGTTGAGTTTGGGGGAAAAATAAAGTCAGGATCATTGTTTTTTAGAAGGAATCAATTACGATTCCTACTATCACTTTTGACGATGTGCAGGATTCTATACCTATCATGATCAAGAAGTGAATTCGGAGCCTCAATAAGACAATATTGAATTACCTCTATAAGCCGTTGTTGAGATACCTTAACAACGATAACGTAGCGGCACCCCATTCAAGATAAGGTAATTATTCCTAAGGAACAAACTCAACAACCTCAAGAACCGGTAATATTAAGATGGTCCACCAGAGAAAGGAGAAATATAATTTTGGATAATATTTGTCATATTTCTCTAGGAACGTGAGGAAGACTGTGGATACTGGAAGATGATCTAATTGACTTCCGTTAGGCCATAAAAAGTTCCAGTTCTCAAAGTGGATTAATACAATAAATAAGGAGTATAAGTCCATGCAAGATAATAAAGTTTAAGAACTTGTCCCATTACCAAAAGGTATGAAGTCCATTGGTTGTAAATGGACATTTAGAACCAAGATGAATTCGAAGGGTCATATGGAGAGTTATAAAGTATGTCTTGTAGCTAGTAACTTTACTCAAAATTTTGGGATTGATTTTAAAGAGTTTTTCTCTTCGGTATCTTTGAAAAACTCCTTTAAAAAAATCATAGCACATGTTGCACACTTTGATCTTGAATTACATTAAATGGATGTCAAAACGATATTTTTCAATGGTAACTGTCACGCCCCGATTCGTTAGAATCGATAGTCGTCCCCCGGACGTGATGCCGTGCAAGCCTAAGTTGCGCTTGCACAAGGCGGTTCATAAGGTTATCCGAAACAACAGCATATTAAGAGTACGCAGAGAAATTGAACACATTGATTTATAAAAGGAAACTTGCATTTTCATTGATAATATGTTAGATTACAGACTCGGTTACAAAAGAGGCCTCGCGGGCTTACAACCGACATCGATGAGATAGACATTCCATACATTTACATCCTTTTTTACAAACATCAAAATGACTCTCTAAGACCTGGGATCGGCGAGAGTTTGTGACTCATGCTGCAGTTGGGTCGGAGTCTTCAAAATGTTGCAGAGCTAGCCTTCGCTCTAGCAAGGCTTCAAAAGAAAGGAGCGTCGCCTTTAGTTCCTTGGCACGCTATCCTGGTCCCGAGTACCTGTTGAGAGCGAGGGTCAGCACTTTACACTTTGTGCTGGTGCGTGGCAATTTAAATCCCGTGCTCTCATTTGTTGAAGAATTCAAGTGAGCGTGCATGCAAATATTTAATGAAGTTGCTAGCCATCCTACTCAATTCAAACTTATATTTGAAAGCACAATCGAATAATAATGTATGATCTTACCCCCGGCAGAGCGCGCCGTCGTAGCGTAAACTTACCATGTTCTTCCCTGTCATGTTGATAAATACGTAATTTAGTGTGTTCGTGAAGGTCACTGGCATGACAAGCCATCCTGGACATATAGCTTGGTAGACAGAGGTCCTTCAGCACGGGTAGCGAGCCCCGTTGAAAGCCACTACCTACCGTGGCATGCATCCGGCATAGCTATCCGTGTTTCTTCCTAGGCCGGAACGGTCCCGTGGCCTCGGGATACCGTCCGAAGAAACAATCGCCCTTGTCGACAAGTTGTCCATGACCGTGCTAAGTTAATTTGTTATTTCAAAGCACTTCTTATAGTATCGTTGCGACATTCATTTAAATCGATTCATCCATTCTTAGCACGGTTCTATATGATTTGATAACTGCAAGCACGATAGTATTATATGACAAGCATCTGTATGTTCGTGTTCGTGGGACATCGTGTGACCGTTCATCGGAATATCATTCATGTCGTTGCATTACATCTAGCATAGCATATGTCTTATATTGATAATGTATTAGAGAAGCGGGTCGAGGGGAGAAGGGTCAGCCACTCACCTTAGTATTTACTTGAGGCAAGAAACTGGTTGGCCGCGCTAGACGTTGCCTACGCGATCACCTGAAATCGCACGAGCAACCGATTAGAATACTGTGTTATTCAAGGAAATTCGATACGAATGTGAAGTTCGAAACGTAAGCCATGAAAACCATCGAAAATATTCTCGAAAATGTATTCAGAAAACAAAGCCAAAACCAACGCAAGCGGCGTGAAAAGCAGAGCAACGGGAGGTCTCTCCCGACTCAGCCGCAGAGTCAATCCTTGAGGCGCAGCCCGCTGAATATGGGACTTGGTTCCGAAGAAACCATTCCATAACGGGGAATGGATCTTAATTCAACCGTTTCTGTTCGATCGATTCGATCGATCCCGACCTATCGGTCCCGACCGAGTCGATAGCGACAGTGTTCCTTTCTCGCGCACCCCGTGGACGAACAACGGGGCACGATGTAGCGACGGGGCACTACACCATAACCAACTAAGAAAAAGTTTCGTCCTCGAAACTTAAGAACAGAACCTACCTCTACGAAAATAATGAAGGAAACTTCTCCTTCATCTCTGACTCGAGTTCCCATGTCGACTCTTCTCCTGCATGGTTCCTTCAGAGTACGCGGACGAGGGGGATCGCCCTATTCCGCAACAGCTTATCCTTGCGTTCTAAGATTTGAACGGGCTCTTCAACGTAGGATAAGTCGAACTTTAGCTCCAGCTGGCCAAAATCTACCATGTGGCTAGGGTCGTGTACGTACTTCCGTAGCTGGGAGACGTGGAAGACATTGTGCACACCTTCAAGCGCCGACGGTAGGGCAATTTTATAGGCTACTGGGGCGACCCGCTCGAGTATTTCGAACGGCCCAACGAATCTCGGACTCAGCTTTCCCTTCGCGCCGAACCGAGTAACTCCTCGCATGGGCGACACCTTCAGGAACACATGATCGCCTACCAGGAACTCAAGCGGTCTTCGATGGGTGTCGGCGTAGCTCTTTTGCCGACTCTGTGCAATCTTTAGTCTTTCCCGAATTAGCTTGACCTTTTCCACAGTCTGTTCCACCAGCTCCGGGCCGAGTATCTGCCGTTCCCCGACTTCATCCCAGCAAATGGGCGATCTGCACTTTCGGCCGTACAAAGCTTCATACGGTGCCATTTGGATGCTGGACTGATAGCTATTATTGTATGCAAATTCCGCCAGCGGTAGGTGGACGTCCCAGCTTGATTTGAAGTCAATTGCGCAGAGCCGTAACATGTCTTCGAGAATCTGATTAACGCGCTCCGTTTGGCCGTCGGTCTGAGGATGGTAAGCTGAGCTGAACTGCAACTTGGTACCCAGTGCCGACTGAAGACTACTCCAGAACTGCGACATGAACCGTGAATTCCGATCAGAGACGATGGATACGGGAACTCCGTGCAGCCGTACTATCTCGTTAAGATAAATCTGCGCCAGGCGATCAACGCTCCAAGTAACTTTGATGGCAATAAAGTGCGCTGACTTGGTTAGTCGATCGACGATGACCCAGATGGCGTCGCTCCCCCGTGGTGTCTTTGGCAGGCCAACAATAAAGTCCATCGTGACATGATTCCATTTCCACTCTGGAATGTCAAGGTTCTGCATCTCCCCGTCCGGTCGCTGATGCTCAGCTTTCACCTGCTGACAGGCCATGCATTGCGACACGAAGAGCGCCATATCTCTCTTCATCCCGTGCCACCAGAAGGTCGTACGGAGGTCCTTATACATCTTGGTATTGCCTGGATGCAAGGTATATTTCGCATAATGCGCCTCCGACATTATCTCCTTTCGTAGTTCTGAATCATCCGGAACACATAGTCGGCCATTCATTCTCAGCACGCCGGTCTTATCTTCCGCAAAGTCGGTCACACTACCTGTCGAAATTCGCTCGCACACTTTCTTCAGGTACGGATCATCCTTCTGAGCGGCCGTGATCTTTTCCAGCAAACTCGGCTCTAACTGCAGCTGCGCCAGCCGTATATCCCTGAATCGAACTCGGAGATCGATGCCCATTTCTTCTAGATCTTGAAGTAGTCTGCGGTTGATGGATAGCGAGGCAAGATATTTCCGACTCAGAGCATCCGCCACAACATTTCCCTTGCCCGGAGTGTAGTCGATCGTCAAGTTATAGTATTTGATCAGTTCGAGCCAGCGCCTCTGTCGCAAGTTTAATTCCTTCTGAGTGAAGAGATACTTGAGGCTCTTGTGGTCGGTATAGATCGCGCATGCCACACCATATAGATAGTGACGCCACAATTTTAACACGAACACAATCGCCGCTAACTCCAAGTCGTGCGTAGGATAGTTCTTCTCGTGCGGCTTTAACTGTCTAGAGACGAAGGATATCACTTTGTTTCGCTGCATGAGCACACATCCCAAGCCCTGGCCGAAGCATCGCTGAATATCTGAAAACCCTCTGGCCCATCCGGAAGTGCGAGTATAGGTGCCAAAATTAGTCGCTGCTTCAGCTCCTGGAATGAAGCTTCACAGTCATCCGACCACTCATACGTGACTCACTTTTGAGTGAGGCGAGTCAGTGGCGATATAATCTTCGCGAAGTCTTTCACGAAGCGTCGATAGTATCCCGCCAAACCAAGAAAGCTTCGAATCACACTAGCAGACGCAGGACGCTTCCAATCAGCAACAACTTCTACTTTCTTCGGGTCGACTGCAATGCCTTCGGACGAAATGACGTGACCAAGAAAGGATACGCTGCTAAGCCAAAATTCGCACTTACTCTGCTTCGCGTACAACTCATGTTCTCGAAGTGTCTGGAGCACGGCCCGTAGATGTTCTGCATGCTGCGCCCTGTCCTTCGAGTAGACGAGAATATCAACAATAAAGGCTACCACGAATTTATCAAGGAAGGGTCGAAACACCCGATTCATCAGATCCATGAAGGCGGCATGAGCGTTCGTCAGGCCGAATGGCATCACCAGGAACTCGTAGTGGCCATACCGAGTGCGAAAGGCGGACTTTTGCACGTCGTCTGACTTGATCTTGAGTTGATGATAGCCTGAGCGGAGATCAATCTTCGAAAATACCGAGGCGTCTTGCAGTTGATCGAATAGGTCGTCTATGCGGGGCAATGGGTACTTGTTCCGGATGGTGGCCTTGTTGAGCTCTCGGTAATCGACGCACAAACGCATGGACCCATCCTTCTTCTTTACGAACAATACGGACGCTCCCCACGGTGAAACACTAGGCCGAATAAACCCTTTATCGAGTAACTCTTGTAGCTGGACCTTGAGTTCCTTCAGCTTGGCGGGAGCCATTCTGTACGGGGCCTTAGAAATCGGTCGAGTATCGGGAAATGTATCGATGCTGAACTCGATTTCTCGATCGGGGGGCATGCCGGGTAGCTCGTCCGGGAACACATCGGGGAATTCTGCCACAACGTCGGTCTGACCCGCATTTGCACCATCCTGTCGCTTGTCTCGGACGGACGCCAAATAGCCTTTGCACCCAGAATGCAGCATCCTCCGAGCAGAAATTGCCGAAATCAGCATGCAGGTCGACGACGCCTCACCACACGAAAAGCAGAATTTAGGCACCCCTGAAATGCAGAAGGTGACCGTCTTTCTGGCGCAGTCTATGGTTGCGTTGCACGGCCCGAGCCAATCCATTCCCAGAATGATATCGAAGTCCTTCATGTCTAGGACTATCACGTCAAGACCGATCTTTTGACCGCCGATACAGATAATCCCGTCGGCGCAGGCTAAATTAGTGAGTATCGGTGTGCCCGAAGGTGTGCTCACGCTAAGGTCGAGGTCTAGTGATATTATCGAAAATTTGTGCTCGACGGCAAAGTCCGTCGATATAAAACTATACGAAGCACCTGAATCAAATAGTACACGGGTAGGCACATTATTAAAACTAAGTATACCTGTCACGACCGTATCTGACGCAAGTACTTCATCTCGAGTCATGGCATAGATGCGGCCCTGGGCATTGGGGCGACGGTCTTGGCCATTTTGCAGTGCGGGTTGAGGTGCTCGAGGTGCCGGAACCTGATTCCCTGGACGGTGCTGTGGATGCTGAGGCGCGTCTAAGTTGTTTCTTCTACGCTTCAGGCAATCTCCATGAAAGTGACCCCTTTTTTCGCAAATGAAACATCCGCCATTTTGAACTTCACAGTCGACGGCGAGATGTCCGTTCCGGTTGCATTTTGTGTAGTGAGGTCCCTGGTTCCGCGCCTGGGGTCCGCCCTGGGGCCCGTTGTTCGGACGCTTGGTCACGTTGTTTCCTCCTGCGTGGCTAGGGCGTTTGTGATTGTAGGTATGCACAGCGCCGGCAGCACCTGGAGGATATTGGCGTTCAAGGCGGAGGGCGTGGTTGAGAGACTCTCCCATCATTTTGTATTGTGGAACGGACACATGGGCGTAGATGGATTGTCGTAGACCCACTTCGAACCGTCGTGCACGACTTGCCAGGGAGGGCAGGAATTCTCCAGCAAACTTGGCTAACTTGTTGAACTCCGCCACATACTGCCACACCGTCATGTTTCCTTGCTTTAGCTGCATGAATTCATTTTCCTTCTCTTGTCGAATGGCTATGGGGAGGTACTCGATCTCGAACGCCTCACGGAAGGTGGACCAAGAAATTGCTGCTGTCTCGTCGTCGAGTCTGATCGCTCGCTTTTGCACGGCCCACCAGTCGTGCGCGTTCGACCGGAGTAGAAGTTGAGCGCATGCGACTTTCTTGGACTCTTCGACGCCCAGCAGCTCGAACTTGTCTTCTAGTTCCACTAACCAATCGATCGCCAAGGAGGGGTCTTCCGTGCCGTTGAAGGAAGTACGACAACTCTTTGTGAATTTCGACACGTCGAAGTTGGAACTTCTCGGTGCTGCAGGTGTAAGCTCGGGTGCCTCCGGATCGACTTTACTTTATCTGACCGCAGGCTCGGTTATGGCAGGAGTTGTCGTGGAGTTGTTGTTGTTGTTGTTGGCCACCACCGTCTGAACGATCTGCTGGAGTGTATCACGCTGCTTCTGCTGCAACTTGAATTGTGCTTCGAATCGGGCCTCGAACTGAGTTTGACGTGCCTCCGCCTGCCGTCGATGTTGCTCGTTCCGGCGTTGACTCTCCTCAGCTTGTCGTTGTTGCGATTCCAGCATGCGCAACATCCGCTCCATGGCATCGTTTGAGGGTCCGGGCCTCGAGCTACTCGAGCCGCTCGAAGCACTTTCTTCGTTCGCCGTCACGTTCACCGACGTGCCTTCTGGGATTTTGAAGGCAAAATATATTAGTCACCAAACTTATTGCGGGCTCACTCGTATGGAACGACATATCTCATCGACACAGGACCAACGATTTTGAGACTAAAAACTCGACACTGGAGGCCAAGGACATAAAGCCGTGCTCTGATACCATTATGTCACGCCCCGATTCATTAGAATCGATAGTCGTCCCCCGGGCGTGATGCCGTGCAAGCCTAAGTTGCGCTTGCACAAGGCGGTTCATAAGGTTATCCGAAACAACAGCATATTAAGAGTACGCAGAGAAATTGAACACATTGATTTATAAAAGGAAACTTGCATTTTCATTGATAATATGTTGATTACAGACTCGGTTACAAAAGAGGCCTCGCGGGCTTACAACCGACATCGATGAGATAGTCATTCCATACATTTACATCCCTTTTTACAAACATCAAAATGACTCTCTAAGACCTGGGATCGGCGAGAGTTTGTGACTCATGCTGCAGTTGGGTCGGAGTCTTCAAAATGTTGCAGAGCTAGCCTTCGCTCTAGCAAGGCTTCAAAAGAAAGGAGCGTCGCCTTTAGTTCCTTGGCACGCTATCCTGGTCCCGAGTACCTGTTGAGAGCGAGGGTCAGCACTTTACACTTTGTGCTGGTGCGTGGCAATTTAAATCCCGTGCTCTCATTTGTTGAAGAATTCAAGTGAGTGTGCATGCAAATATTTAATGAAGTTGCTAGCCATCCTACTCAATTCAAACTTATATTTGAAAGCACAATTGAATAATAACGTATGATCTTACCCCCGGCAGAGCACACCGTCGTAGCGTAAACTTACCATGTTCTTCCCTGTCATGTTGATAAATACGTAATTTAGTGTGTTCGTGAAGGTCACTGGCATGACAAGCCATCCTGGACATATAGCTTGGTAGACAGAGGTCCTTCAGCGCGGGTAGCGAGCCCCGTTGAAAGCCACTGCCTACCGTGGCATGCATCCGGCATAGCTATCCGTGTTTCTTCCTAGGCCGGAACGGTCCCGTGGCCTCGGGATACCATCCGAAGAAACAATCGCCCTTGTCGACAAGTTGTCCATGACCATGCTAAGTTAATTTGTTATTTCAAAGCACTTCTTATAGTATCGTTGCGACATTCATTTAAATCGATTCATCCATTCTTAGCACGGTTCTATATGATTTGATAACTGCAAGCACGATAGTATTATATGACAAGCATCTGTATGTTCGTGTTCGTGGGACATCGTGTGACCGTTCATCGGAATATCATTCATGTCGTTGCATTACATCTAGCATAGCATATGTCTTGTATTGATAATGTATTAGAGAAGCGGGTCGAGGGGAGAAGGGTCAGCCACTCACCTTAGTATTTACTTGAGGCGAGAAACTGGTTGGCCGCGCTAGACGTTGCCTACGCGATCACCTAAAATCGCACGAGCAACCGATTAGAACACTGTGTTATTCTAGGAAATTCGATACGAATGCAAAGTTCGAAACGTAAGCCATGAAAACCATCGAAAACGTATTCAGAAAACAAAGCCAAAACCAACGCAAGCGGCGTGAAAAGTAGAGCAACGGGAGGTCTCTCCCGACTCAGCCGCAGAGTCAATCCTTGAGGCGCATCCCGCTGAATATGGAACTTGGTTCCGAAGAAACCATTCCATAACGGGGAATGGATCTTAATTCAACCGTTCCCGTTCGATCGATTCGATCGATCCCGACCTATCGGTTCCGACCGAGTCGATAGCGACAGTGTTCCTTTCTCGGCACCCCGTGGACGAACAACGGGACACGATGTAGGGACGGGGCACTACAGTAACATTAATGAAACAGTTTATATGGTGCAACCAGAAAACTTTATGTCGAAAGATCCAAAGAACATGGTTTGCAAATTAACAAAATATATTTATGAACTCAAGCAAGCTTCTCGTCAAAGGTACTTCAAGTGATTATCTCGTTTAGTTTTGAGATGAACATTATTGAAGATTTTGTGTATCACAAGTTCAGTAGGAGTAGAAATAATTTTCTGGTTTTGTATATTGATTAAAGTATTCAATGCAAACCAGATGACACCTCTCGTTAAAGGAGACAAATTCAGTCTCAATCAAGTGCCCTAAGGTTAGCATTTAAATTAAGAAAATACAATAGATTTTCACCTTCATGGTCAGTTGTAGGGAGTCTAAAGTATGATCAAGTATGTACGCGTCAGGATATTGCGTACATATTAGGATGTTAGGCAGATATTTAAGCAAATATGGATGGATCATTAAGTAGCAGCCAAACTACTTAAGTAATTAATAGAGAACAACGAATTATATGCTCTTTGTAGGAGATCGGATAATTTTGGAGATCATAAGGTAATCTGACTCCGATTTTGCTGGATGCCAATACAACAGGAGATCCGCATCAGGTTATGCTGACTAATGGAGATATATTTTGGATGAGTGTCAAATATGCACTCATAATTTCTTCCACCAAGGCCTGTGGGTCATCTATTCAGGGAATATGGTTGCAAAATTTTGTCACAAGGCTGCGCCTACAGTACGGTGTTGAAAGACCACATAAATTATGATGTGATAATAAATCAGCAGTACTATATTTTAATAACAACAGAAACTTGTATAAGGCAAGGATATTGACATAAAGTTTCTAGTTGTGAAGGAAAGAATTCAGAATGGTTAAAGTGTCCATATAGTACATTAAGACAAACTCCATGTTAGCGGATCCGCTCACAAAAGTATTATCACCCAGGGTCTTTCATGAGCATACTGCTCATATGGGTGTTAATTAAAAATATGACAATATAGTGGGAGTTTGTATTTTATGTATTTGGATGCTATTTGATTTTGGACACATTTGTGTATTAAAGTATTTTGGATATTTATATGATCAGATATATAAAAATTTAGTTCATTCTGTTTTCATTATGTTAAAGTATTGATCTCACTAAAGTTAAGGAGGACCAGTTGGAAATAGACATGTATTGATCACATTGCGTATAATTTTCATGCTATGCATCCATGATTGATCTATGTCGTTTAGCTATATTGGTATATGTGACCACTGATGGTTTAGTTACGCTATATGTGATGAAGGCCGCTTTGATCCTATGTTGATATGGTTAATGGACGAGATTGTCCGGATATACCCTAAGGATTAAGATAGCAATTTATTAGCTCACTAAGGTTAACACAATTATAAGGTTACATATGTGGCCCAGTGGGAGATTGTTGGAATTATTCAATAATTAAGGGACCACACATGTAAAATTAATTGTGTTTGGGCTATCTAAATAATTAAGCCAAATTAAAGTGGTATATTTGAAAATTGGCTTAAGGGTATAATTATCATGGAATTAATGTGTAGATACCGGAGATAATTCTAATTTTATGAGGGGCCAAATTAGAAATATCAAAACATATAAATATATGTATTTATTAGGGTTATGGTCCCCAACTTATACGACCACCAAAAGAAAGTTTTTCTCTTTTTCTCTTCTGCATCCCCATCAACAGAAAGAGGGGGACAAAGGATTCGAATTTTTCTTTGTCATGAAGGGTCGTAGCAAGTTGGAAGATCGAACCCAATAAAGAGACGTTCGCTTCAAGATCCATCAAGTCAATCAATAGATTCAGGTACGCTTCCGTAATTTAATTTATGTTCTTCATCTCGTGAATCGATAGGGTACAATAAATTCTTCTAACAGTGGAAGCATATTGAACCTTTAGGGTTGTCTTAATCCAAAGTTGTGTTGGACTTACTTCTGGCCGATGTTCAAAGTGGGTCGGAGTGACGACTATGGAAAAGAGGAAGAGGAAATACACTAACATTTTGGTTGCAAGGATTGGCAAGTAAAGCTCAAATCTCTTCTTCCACCAGCTCAAATATGTGGTTAACTTTGGCAAAGTTCTTCATTGGTTGCATTAAAAGGGAGAGTTATACAAATAGATGAGAGAGATCAATTAAAGGATTAGTTCATGTGGCAAAACCGGAACTCAGATCCAGCTCCAAAGCCTACACTACTAAAATATTGGTAATTAGTGAAGGAAATTAACATCGCTAGATACTATATTTCTATCACTAATGTAATTTACCGACGGATTACCGACCGAAATAGGATGTCAATAACTATAACGTCGCTATGACAATTCCGTCGGTAAACCATCGCCATAGCGATGGATTACCGACGAAATTACTGACTCATCATAGCGACGGATTGGCAACGAATATAAACTGTCGGCAAACGCGGCGACAACTTAGCGATAGAATACCGACGAAAGTTTGTGAGCAAAAATAATAAAATTTTCAGAACCTTAGCGACAAAAATTTCCGTCGTTGACTCGTCTGATACGCTTTTGGTATCAGACAGAAGGTCAGCGACAGAAATGTCCGTCGCTAATTCGTCACTGACCTGAAAATATTTTCAGAACTCCGTCGCTAATCAGCCAGTAGTTAGTCGCTAGCTTACAAAATTTTCAGATTTTCGTCGCTATTCCATCGCTGGGTAGTCGCTAAACTTCTTATTATTGCCAGACTAAATTGTTCCAGCTTTGCACAAACCTGTGATAGATAAAAACACCAACATAACCCCAATATACATTACAGTCAAATGATATACATTAAATATAACCCCAATATATACAAAAATTAACCCAAGCACCAATATATATATTAAATTGAACTCCAATTGCCTATCCAAACAACTCCAATAGATACAAGCTCGTCCAGTAGTCGTAATATAGTACATGTGCATAAATGTGTTCAATAATATATAAACTCATCGATCAAACTCCTCAATCAAATACAAACTCCCTAAATTAAGTTCATACACATCGTCAAATACAACCAAAAAATAAACAAAAAATAAACTGATGGTAGAGGAGGTGGAGGAGGCATAGACGGCCTTCCGCATGCATATAACTGCCCCAGGACCAAGTGACAATCCGCTGTACGTCCTGGGCAGGAACATCTGGAAGAGTCGACGGCACGACAAGAGGCGCTATTGTCGGAGGAGGAGCCGGTGTAGTAGGCGCTGTGGTCGGAGGAGTAGTCGTTGTCGGAGGCAGTAAGGTCGAAGCTGGAGTCAGTGAAGTGGCAGCAGGAATCAGACCTGCTGTTCTTAGAACTCCTCTCATCTGGGTCACCTGACCCTGTAGGCACACCAAAATCTTTGTAATCTGCCACAAATTGTAGGTGTCGACAGTATCGTCGGTCTGTGCATCTACAGGTGGAGGTGGAGGTGGTGGAGATAGAGGAGCTCTGGAATAAACGGACGGCTGGGATGCCAACGAAGTGCTATCGTACATGCTGCCCCATTTCCCTCTACCGACGGCTTGTATCCACAAGTCGTTCCTCACAGCCGACGTCGGTGGCTGACTAGTCCCAACTCCCCCCTCGACAGTCCCTCCCTCACCGACTCGACTCTCTAAAGTCTCATACATCTCCTATATTTATATATGTGAATAGATTTAGAGTTAATATTCATATTTTAGTTACTATTAAGTGTTGTTATGGTTATGTTCTCATACGTCTCCTAAATTATTTTTGATTTATAATGCTACTTAGGGTTATAATTTAGAGTTAATATTTATATTAGAGTTCGGACTAACTATTTCGCTAAACTAAATATAGATAAGTACGTAAAGACAAAGAATAAATGTAATTAGAAATAGGACTCGAAAAACTTACATAAGCTTTGGTCGTCCGATCATCTACGAGCTTCCCATCCTTCTTTCGCTTATGGGTACGCTCGAAAACTTTAGAAAAGTCCACGACGTTCGGGTCTCCGTCTGCCCTGGCGAACTCCTCGCACTGTAACAATTAAACATCAATTTATAACTAAACATTCAATTTAAATAATTGAAGAAATAACAACTAAGAATACTCACCAGCCGTAGAATATTTTCGTAGCCTAATTCGAGTTTTCGTATCATCATCTTCGCCTTGTAAAATTTTTCTGGAAAGTCCTTCGCCCATTTTGGCAGCAACTCTCTAACAAACTGAATTATCCGATCGTAGCATTCCTGCGGTAAGTTAAAATCAGACTTGAGGTTCAATAGCCGGTTCACCACCGACAGGACATAATGAGAATCATAACCCGGATAAAATGGAGTATCGACATGGTTGAATATATCATAGAACTCCTTTGTGAGGCAAGATTCGGATCCTCTGAATCAAAACTTGGACCGGCACAAGCCGCATCAAATACCAACTAACGTGCCAAGTTTCGATACCGATGTTGGAAGTGGTTACCAAGAGTGGGGTCTCCCACCTCCGTATTGAAGGAGGACTGATATTGCGGAACAAAAGGTTCTCCTTGAGCCGTCCACTCATTGTAGTTCAGTACGAAACCCTTCTTGTAGAGGTGCTCTCTAACGAGATCTACCTCTTTTAATGGTATATTACGACAATTTACACAAGGGCATTTTATGAGCCTTCTGTCCATGAAATAAGGTTGGCTACTTGCGTATCTTAGAAATTCCTCGACGTCTGCCTTGAAATCATCCGTCAAACCATTCTTGCTCTCATGTCGTCAACTGTACATCCATGAACGGTCAACTAAGTATCGACTCATTGCTCAAACCAATTCTGCATTAAGTACCATATATGTTGTAAATACAAGTAAAAATTAATTTAGTATCTAATTGTAATAACCAAGGTTAACAGTATCAGTATTTGGTATCAGACCACTCCTATGAGTATCGATATCGAAATCGGTATCAAACCATTCCTTTGAGTATCGATATCGAAATCGGTAATATCAACCATTCTTATGAGTATCGATATCGAAATTGGTATCAGACCATTCCTATAAGTATCGATATCGAAATCGATAATATCGACCATTCCTATGAGTATCGACGTCAAAATTGGTATCAGACCATTCATATGAGTATCGATATCGAAATCGATAATATCGACCTTTCCTATGAGTATTGATATCAAAATTGGTATCAGACCATTCATATGAGTATCGATATCAAAATCTGTAATATCGAAATCGGTATCATATCATTCCTATGAGTATCAAGAAGGAATCTAGAGAGAGAGAGAGAGTATGAAGCTCTGCTTCACATTTGGTTCTACATTTTGCTCTGGTAGAGGAAGCCATGAGATTATGAGAATGAACAAAAAAGATGTTTTGAATATGAAGCTCTGCTTCACATTTGGTTCTTATTAGTTTTGGCTGTATCGGATGAGTATCGGCCTATCGGTTTGGTATCGACCGTATCAAATTGCTATTGGCCTTATCGAATTGGTATCGTCCTATCCGATAGGTATCGACCATATAGGATTGGTATTGGCGGTATCAGTTTGGTATCGGTCGTATTGGATTGGTATTGGCCTTATCCGATTAGTATCAGCCGTATCATATCGGTATCGGCCGTATCCTTATATTATAGTATTGACAACCCTATAATCATAGAGTTAAATAATATTTTGAATAATAATCGGATATCATAATCCAATATTAACGGATTTGATATCTTAATGTCCGAAAATATTCGGATATCCGATTCCAATTTTACGGATTTTGAATAATTTATGAAAACCCAAAACCCTACCTATTCCCATGAATCTAAAACCCTAGCTCTGTCCGTGTCTGTGTCCAAAACTGTAGCTAATGTTTACATATGTATCTTCAACCGTGTCCAAAATCTAAAATATAAAAATATTAATAAAAATACAGAGAGAGGGTTTAACGAAGATGAAGGAGGAGGGGGGACGTAGAGAGGTGGTCTGACCGGAGCACCGGGAAGAGGCACTGTAGAAGGGGCCGGAGAGGAGGGTAGTGGGGGATGTAGAGGGGGGCGGAGAGGGGGGCAGATAGGGGGGTGCGGAGAGGGGGTCGAGAAGAGGGGCGGAGAGGGGGGAGGAGAGGGGGGCGCGGAGAGGGGGACTATAGAGGGGAGGGGATGGAAAGGGCGAAAAGGGGGCACGAAAGAGGAAGACTGTAGAGGGGGCACAGAAAGGGGGAGAAGAGTCACCGCTGGTCGCCGAGCTCGGAGAGGGCTTGCCGTACCACCACCACAGTCATCGGAAAGGAGGAAAGTTTGGGGAGAAATGAAAACTTTCATAAAAATTTAAGAACGAGTAACAAAGGATTACTGTCACACTTTTACTCGCGGCTGTTCGACATAAGAAAAGGTTAAACAAAAATTTTGCTTTATTGAACGTATAAGGTATCTGTGTACAATGAATGAAGTCCCAAACAGGATATTCTAAATACAGGGAGAAGCAGTTTCTGGAAAGTGTGACGGTGGAGATCGAGCACTGCAGCGGCTCCTTTACTCCGTTGACGATCTTAGGACGAATCAACCTTGCTCTGGCTCTCTGGCGCCTTTGATGGAACTCTGGGGTGACCGATCAAGAGGCTGTATGGAGGAGAAGTTCCCTTGGAGGGGGTTGTTCTTCGGTTTGTTGCTTGGTGGATTGTTCCTTCTTAGATGAAGGTTGTCGCTCTCCTTTAAGTTGAAGGAGAACTCCTTCTATTTATAGAGAACCGAGCACATATGCGATATGCATTAGGGTTCCTGAGATATAAAAGAATCTCTTTATTGCACGGTACGGGCTTCTACCATGCTATCACGTGGTGAACATCGAGATTTTCCTCAATCGAGATCTCTGGTGGTTATCAACATAACCGAAGGAGGTTACACGTGGCGCATGCCGATTTGCTTGCTCGGATACAGCTGAGTAAATCTTGGGATTTTGTTCTAAATTTGGAGTCTAGTTGATCCTAAGATTTAAATCAATCTGATATGATATCAGTCATGATTTAATCCCAATATTTTCTGCAAGAGGCGATTCAAACAAACCAATTGGGGTGGACCCATGCTTTTTGTGCCTCTGGTGAGAACTAAGTACTGCTGTGCTTCTAGAGCGACGAGTAGACCGTTCTTCTGGAGACGACGAAGCCTCTGTACTTTCAGGCGACGAGTGGACTTGTCTTCGAATGACGACGAGACTTTTGTGCATTTAGAGCAATGATAAAGCTGTATTTTGGAGTAATAGAGTCACTATGCTGTAGGCGACGAGTAGGCTTGTGCTTCAAGTTGGCAAGGTTACTGTGCTTTTGGAGTGACATGCTGACTTGCATTGGTTGCAGTAGGAGTTCCCAAGTCTCTTGTAGAGAAGTAACTTTAGCTTCTGGATTGGAGAAAATGACTGCACCGTGGGAATGGAGATGGTATGAATATCACTATCATGTGCCTCATGTGGATGCATATAAGTAGCTGCGCCTCTGATCTTTGAAGGCGTTGGCTTTGGAGAAAAGGTTATAACACCCTTGTGTGTCTGGGGTTGGTGCAGGCATGTAGCTGTTACGCCCCAAAACCAGAATACTGGTAAGTAGGGACGGACTAGGCCAGCTACGTAATACCAAAGTACTCCAAGACTCTGAAATAACGTATAAGCTCTTAAGACATGGGGTTACTACTACAAGCCAACAGTAAATCCTAGGTCAAGCGATCCTAGGTATCTCAATCACAGACAAATATACAAAGTACAAGAAGTATGATCATCAGACATAAAATAGTAAAACGTCACAAACTATATATACATGGATGATCATGAAGCTAGTAATATAAAGTGAAAAACTAGAAAGAGTAATAGTCATACATGATAAGCTATAGCTATAGTCTATAATACACAAATCATGTTTAGGCTCGTAGGCTAAATGTCAAGATCCAAAACATGAGCTAAACTCATGCTCGGAGGCTAAACGCCACAAAATAATAATGTACATAACTAGTGAGAGAATAAAATAGAAAACCCACTAAGGTTCTCTGGTGCTCCGGGTAGTCACCGTCGAGTAGATGGTACGAAAGATCCTCTGGGCTCCTCTATCAGATCTGGTCAAACAAAACCAGTGGGGTCAGACCCCCAATAGCAAGTACCATAAAGAAAGCCAAACTATGAACTAAAACCAGCAATAACTAACATAGCAATAGATAGAGGCATAAATAAGTAAAAATGGATCAAGACTCGTGCACTACCAATGCACTTATCCCAAGAATAAAAAAAGGCAATAAGCAAAGCAACCTGGAGCATAGGGTGAATAAAATGTGACATAATATAAACTGTAGATATGTAAGGTAAACGGAAACATGTGAACATGTGAAATAAACTGAGCATGTAGAGAATGTGAGATATCAGAACATATGAGCATGTGTGATAACTGGACATGTGAGCATGGGAGACAACTGGGACATGTGAGCATGTCAGATAACCGGGCTATCTAAACATGTAGGATAACTGGGACATATGGGCATATTAGAACTACATAGAACGACAATGATAAGATAACTTAGAAACTATTCCGGAACCCAAGTTACAACCCGTAAACCAGACAAGGACCGGGATTGTAACCCTTCTCCTGAACAGAACTTTGTCTCTAATCATTGCAAAGGCTAAGGATCATGTATAGCGTATGAGTACTGAATAGGACGACAAATGACAAGATGACTAAGAAACCATTCCGGAGCCCAAGTTACAACCCGTAAACCAAATAAGGACCGGGGTTGTAACCCTTCTCCTGAACAGAACTTCGTCTCTAATCATTTATTGACAAAAGTAAAGCATAACAATAATGTACTGAAATAAACATACCTTTCTTCCGTGATGAACTATTGGCACCAGTCCTATATTTTTTCTCTGTGGACCGAGGAGAAAGATGGATACTGCCTAGACAAAACTAGACTGGAATGGACTCCATCCATCAATCACGGCCAAGCAATGAGTACGACTTGATACATTAACTAACTAGGGCTATCACAAGCCTAGTTACTAACAAGATGCACTCTTGAGAAATCCAATCCAGTTACCTACCCTGCAGACTACCCGACTTATCCAGGCCAAAAAGAAAAGAAAGTAATGTTAGATACATCGCTCGGAAGACAAATGTATCCTAAGATCAAATAGTGGGTACATTGTCTAGGAGACAAATGTATCCTAAAGATATATAATAGTGGGTACATCGCCCAGGAGACAAATGTACCCTATAGACATATAAAAGGTGTAATACTCGATGGTGCACTGGAAGTGTGCTCATCATGACAGATAGCACCAAATCCATTTAGGTTGGGGTCGGGACAAAGGTCTTACAGGTAACTAGAAAATTTTCCCCTCTCGATGATCTAGATAATCAAGCTAATTGTTTAGTCCTTAACATTTTTTTGTTGGATTCTGGGTGTGGCGTTCCGCAGAATCCATCCTAGACATGATATGCAAGACTTGACAATACAAGAAAGTGCACTATAACAAACCACAATAAGAAAATATAACAAGCTGGAAGCTAGGGGTGCGCTACGACGAGCCACTATAGAGAAAATAGGGAGTGAGTCATGAAAGGCCACTATCATGTACGTAAGAAAAGACATGTACAAGAGTGCACCACGACGAGTCACTATCTAGTAAGCAAAGAAGACATGTAACATGAGTGCGCCACGACGAGCCACTATCTAGTAAAAAAAAGGCATGTGTCAAGAGTACGCCACTGTAGACCACAACAATGAAATTCACATGGCATAGACTATAAAGTACAATTGATCCGGGAAGGCATGGCAATACATATCATAGCATATAACAAAGAATCTAAAGAAAAGACATGTCATGGCATGTGAGAAGGAATAAAAGTGAGTACGTGTACTAGTGTCAAGTGTACATAGGGTGTATAATTATTCTTTAACAATACGAGATTATCTAATCATGTTAAGAATTTATTACAGTCGAAAAAAAATAAAAAACGGCCAAGTACAAAAAATGTGCCAAAAGATCAAAACTATGATTGAAATTATCAATCGCATATTGTGAACTCCAATTAAGATGAAACAAGAAGATTCTCGAAGCCAAGACAAAGACCTACAACTTTCATGTTTTGAGTTTTACAAGATTATATCTACAAAATAGCTTAAACGGGCAACAACAGTCATTTAGAGTGATTCGCACGCGGGCAAAAAGCGCATGGCATAAGGTACAAGGCGTACAAGGTGCAAGGTACACGAGGTGTAAGGTGCACGAGGTTCAAGACACGTAAGGTACGAGGTACGTGAGGTATAAGGTGCACGAGGTGAACGAGTTGCAAGATGCGCGGACCAAAAGGTACGCAAGGTGCACGGACCAAAAGGTACAAGAGGTACAAGAAGCACGGACCAAAAGAGGTACGAGGTGCGCGGACCAAAAGGTGTGCGAGATGTACATGGTGTGCGGACCAAAAGGTGCACGAGGTGTAAAGTGCGTGAAACAAAATGTACGTGAGGTGCAAGGTGTACGAGGTATAAGGTGCGCAGACCAAAAGATGCGCGAGGTGTAAGTTGCGCGGACCAAAAGGTACACGATGTGCAAGGTGCACAGACCAAAAGGTGTGCGAGGAGCAAGGTACGTGGACCAAAAGGTGCACAAGGTGCACGGTGCGCGGATGAAAAGATGCACGAGTTGCAAGGTGTACGGACCAAAAGGTTTACGAGGTGTAAGGTACACGAACCAAAAGGTACGAGAGGTACAAGGTTCACGAGGTGTAAGGTATGGACCAAAAGGGACGTGAGGTACAAGTTGTGTGGACCAAAAGGTGCGCGAGGTGTAAGGTTCTAGGACCAAAAGGTGCGCGAGGTGCAAGGTGCGTGGACCAAAAGGTATGCGAGGTGCAAGGTACACGAGGTACAAGGTTTGCGAACCAAAATTTGTGTGAGGTGCAAGTTACGCAGACCAAAAGGTACACGAGGTGCAAGGTGCACGAGGTCTAAGGTACGGACCAAAAGGTACGTGAGGTGCAAGTTGTGTGGACCAAAAGCTGTACGAAGAAGGTGGGCGAGATGCAAGGTACCGGGACCAAAAGGTGCACGAGGTGCAAGGTACACGGACCAAAAGGTACGTGAGATGCAAGGTGCGCGGACCAAAAGGTGCGTGCGGTGCAAGGAGCGCGGACGAAAAGATGCACGAGGTGCAAGGTGCGCGGACCAAAAGGTGCACGTGGTGCGCGAGGTGTCATCCTAGCAGCAAGCTTTTCGCCATGGAGTTTTAGAAACTTCCAATGTCCATAACTTGGGTTAAAGGACTCGTAATTGGGCAAAATAAAGTTCTAAACTGAATGAAATTGAATTCTCTACAACATGGAACAAGTATTTTTTGAAAATAACAAAGTTTAAGAGATCAAAACTAAGAAAAACCAAAAAAATTATAAACTTAAATCTACAAAAATGTAACCATCAAAACCAAAATTTTCAAGTTCTAAGGAGGCTTAGAATCAAGCAAGGAAGACAATAAAATAGACAAAATAACAAAGTAATAATATTCAAGATTTGGCAAGATGTACTTGCCTTGGGTTGGGGGAGGAGTAAATGAAAAAGAAGATAAAGAAATAAATGAAGTAATGAAGAGAGAGAGAAGTTAGTTTTTATACAAAATTCTTCTCATCTAAAACCAGCCGAAATCAAGCCATGTTGAACCAAACCAAAATAAACCAAGCCAAGATTAAACCAAGTCAAGGCTAAGAAAGGAAAGTCAAAACACGGGTCACCTGACAAATGTCAAAATCTCGTACACGTATACTAAAAATATGTATAACCAAAAATGGGAGTGACAAGCATGCCGTCTGTATACACTGGTATACTGGTGATATGTCGGTCAAGGAGAAAATTTATAAGTTAGAAAATTTTAAAATGTTTCGAAAACCAAGAAAATATGAAATACAATACAAAATACGTATCCGTATATAAGTACTGATACTGTGAGACAAGTCTCACAGTAGCTGCACCTCTGGAGTAAAGACATTGGTTTCTGAAGTAAAAAAAAGACGGGGCCTACCACCATCTTGCTTCTAAGGTTGGCGCAGGCGAGTAGCTGTGCCTCTGGCTTGAAGGCTTTGGCTTCTGGAGTAAAGAACGATAAATATTTGCTCTTTAAGGACTTTCCTCTTAATTGTCAC
This sequence comes from Iris pallida, assembly GCA_029216955.1. Classification (NCBI taxonomy): domain Eukaryota; kingdom Viridiplantae; phylum Streptophyta; class Magnoliopsida; order Asparagales; family Iridaceae; genus Iris; species Iris pallida. The sequence continues at coordinate 19,282,454 of JANAVB010003200.1, forward strand.
CATAATATGGGGAATTCCAAGGATTTAAGACTGCTACTCATCGTGCTGAGTCTTAGGTTCATCCCATTAATGTGAGAATTCTGACCGTCGCCATGTGGCATACACTCTAGGCCATTTTTGGTCCTATAAATGGAAAAGTTCTCCTCTGAAGAGTTGTTGTCTTCTTCTTGGCATCCTTCACTACCATATAAGATCCAAACTTAACTTCGAGCGACGATCGACCATGTATAAGTTGGCTGCTGGTTGAGGCTTTTCTCGTTCATAGGAGCCATATTCTTATAGAAGAACTATGTGTAGAAGGAGCCATTGCTGCCCTCAAGAAGTATGTAAATGTCCTCCTTAGGGAGTTCAACTCTGGACGACGTCTGGAGGATCTGCAAAATCTAAGCCACGGGTTTGAGATTGGTTTCTCACTCGATGAATAGTCGGCCGTGCTCTGCCCTGATCATTGGGAGCAGTGGGGCTTCGCCGTGCTGTGGTTCTGGGTCTTCCACTGCTTCAGTATATATTGCAGCTCTAGTTTGTCTTGGTGACAAGAGGGTTGGCTCTAATGATGCTATGAATCAGTGGAGAGAAGACTTTAATGGAGGTTGTATATCTCTGTTCTGGTCCTTCTGCCCACGACGATCAGACTGTGAAGGCTACCCGTCGAAGATGAACCTTCTTTTATATTCATAGAAATTTCTATTATCATTTTTGTAAGAAAGATCTTGTAGTCGATCCCTGTAACTGAGATTTAGGAAACTTATTTTTATGTACTTCTGATAAGTTCGTGTAAAAGACCCTTGTTGCCATGATTAATAAGAAGATTATTTTCTAAATTTTATCCTGAGAATGTCTTCATCCTTAGCTGGTCTGCGCATCCGACTACCTGCGGCTATGTGATGTTAGGTTGGTAGTGAGGACACTAATTTGTGACATATATCAACCATTGTAAGAAAGGGGTAGGTGATGAGAGCACCATTGTACGCCTTGCATCACTTGTAATTTTTTATGCTTCTACAAGACCCCCTTCAAAGTGTCTCGAACTTGGGTCAAACTTGGGGCACTTTGAAAAGAAGCATGACACGTGTCTTTTTTGTAGAGGACATAGCCATCACCTCCTACGGATAGGCTGATGCCATGCTTAGGCTCCAGCGTTAAAAGCAATAAGCCGTCTCCTTCTTAGGCGTGATCATGACTCCTCGTATTATGCGAGCGTTCATCATGTCCTTTTTTCCAAACCCACGTCATCCAAGGCATTTTGCGTTCTCTTGCGAATGTATCCCTTCCTATAAGTCAAAATTTTGGAGGAGAGAATCTTTCTACCCTCATCTGTTCTTCAGAGGCTAGTACCAGAGCCCTTTCTTTCTTCAGACGCTAGCTTTTCCCGCCATGGCCCCCAAGAAATCTAAAACCCTAAAAATACCTGTAGTTGTCTCTCCGAGAACCCTTGGTGGCGTAATCAGTTCTTCTCGATCTACAGCGAGGGGTAGCCTTCGAGCAGGACCGGCGATACCGTCCGGGATCTCTAGCATGGAGAAAACGGCGAAGAGGGGACGAGCAGTCATCAGATTTGAGACAAATAGTTGGCCTCTGAGGCCGTTGTCGTCGAGCAACTCTCCATTGAGGGAGAAGTACGGCCTCCTGTTGTCGGTAAACACCTGACTTCATTTCTTGATTTGCGATGAATGGCCTGATTTCTACGATACAGTCTTAAAAAAATTATTGGTGCTTTCGTCTTGCCAATGTTGTTTTAAGAGAGCACAAACCTCCAATGCCTAACTTCTTGTCTTTCTGGCATCTCTTATGCAATCCCTGTACCTTCAACTTTCCTTGGGGACCTCCTCTTGGCTTTAACCGTAGACAATGAAGACAACGGTGCCAGGGAGACACTTGCCAATTCTACTGCTCAGCAACTCATTTCAGGCCAACCAAGAAGTTATCTGGCCATGATTAGGGAGCAGGGACTTACCTGTCTCTGTCATATGATGGACCAAGGTCGGTTGTCAGGTACTCGTAACACTGTCGAGATGTTGAAGCCTCGTTTTTTGTTTGGTGACAAGTTAGTATTCGAGGACGCGACGTTTTTAGAAATCACAAAAACTGGTATTTCGAAAACGTCGGTGGTTTTTCGTGTCTCTTGTTTCTCATCTTCTACCACTTTCTGCCTTCTTCAGCCTATCTGAAATGCGTAACATGCACTGGGATCTGACACCCAAGCGCTAGGACCTACTAATTGGCCGTATTGAAGAGGAGGTCTATTCTAACCCAAAGGACTGCTTTCATGCTGTGCCTGAGGGTTTAAATACCATGCTACCTGTCCTGCTCCCCAGTCAGGTATCTGAAGCGTTCGCTACTGAGGCGCACCCCTATCGTGCTTCTCTTTTTGCCAATAGGTTACTATTTGCCTACTGTACTTACCCGATGGGTGACTTTTACGTCGATGGATGGATCCATCCTGAATTAGAGTGGAAGGCATTGTCCCTTTAGGTAATGAGAAAGTTCAAGGGGGACTTGAAGGAAGCGGGTATTTACCACTGCGTTAAAGCCTCCGTGCACGAAATTGCTGTCAACCGTGCTCTTTTCCTCGTCCTGCTGGAGATGTTCAATTATCATACATGAACGTTCTTCACGCCTTACGGTGAGTTAGGTTTAGCTCTTCACGAGATGCGTGCCCTATCCAAGCTACCATGGGGGAGTTAGCCTTATGAGGATTATACTCCTTGTAAGGAGGAGTTCTTTGCCTTGGAGACCGAGTATCCTGCTATGATGAATGTGTACAAGGAGCTATTCTGCCACTACCAAGTGTGCGGGTACCAAGACTAGGCATATGACCTGCCCCAGATCTAAGCTTGGATCAATTATATCTTCATCCGGGTTCCCTCGATGCCGGGGATGCTCTACTATGCCTCGTGCCTAGCGTATACTGCTGATGAGGTAGATAACATGATGCGTGCCGCTGGGGTATCGATTCCGGCTGTCGATGCTGAGGGTGGTCCTACTTCTAACATTCACAGTTTTTCAGCCAGAATTTGGTCTTAGTGAGCCCGAAAGCGACCTTGGCAGCCTTCTTGATGGTGTGGCTGCGGATGGCCGTAGTGCCGAGGGGTTCTGGTCCCGTTGGCCAGATTAGCCAGGATCTGATCCTGCCTGTCGTGGGGCTCACTTTCAGGTAACCTTTGTCATTGTTACCGGCGATGGTGATCAACCTGATGCACGGTCTGCGGGAGTTCTTCCAGAAGATTCTTGATTGTGAGGGTAGTGACGAGGACTTCCCGTCAGTTGGGCTCCCTTATCACAACCTGATGGGTTGGTTGGCTCTGCATCGTCCCGGTCTGATAAAGCCCGATAAAATTTTGGGATATGAGGCGGGGGATGCAACTCTGCGCAATTACGAACATGCGGTGTGGGTCCCTCGGGACCTTCCTACTTGTCGGTGGATGTTGGATCGGTTGGGAAAGTATGCCATCTATCGGGTTCTGCCCTCCTATCGTGGCTTTCGTTCCAACGAGAAGTTGGTGGATGAGAACCTGACCCTTGGGGCGTTCTTCTGGTTGCAGTCCATCCATCCTTCCCACCTGGTGTATAGGAACCAAAACCGGGTGTTTTTGGAGCCTTTTTACCCAGTCATTTTGCCCACCAATTTGGCTATAGCCAAGCGAAGATGGGTAATTCGAACCTCTGTCTTGGTCATGAAGGTAGTCTCTTAGAAGGTGCTCGGACCTGGTATTATTATAATGCCAGTCGTACGGGGGCAATATTTACTGCCCCTCCTTTACAGGGGGTGGGAGTCTTTTATACTCAGCTGCCTAGTTCTACTGTGTATACAACACCTTTTCGCCGGAGTATGATCGTCAGCATAGTCTGCTTAAGGGGACGAAATTCGAAACCCCTCCTTCACCCTTTTCGCTTCCATCCGGGACGGTGCCTTCTGAGAGTGAAGCCAATGATGGTTCTAGTTCGTCTGCAGAGGAGAGAGAGAAGGAACGAACTCTTGGTAGCTTGCGAGGATGCCCCCTCTTGCCTGGGGAAACTTCCCCTTCTGCAAAAAGAGCCAGAATGACCCATGCGCCTGCAAAGGGTACAATGACTCACTATGCTGGGTCTTCCTCCGGGGTAAGTCCTTTTATTCTTCGAACTTGCCCATTCTTTTCACATCTTATGATTGTGCAGTTTGAGCAGACGGGACCTTCTTGGTCAGAATGGGGATTTTTTTAAGAGCCTGCACCTGATGCACCTCAAAACATAGGGGCAGATGAGGGGGACGCTATCGCTGCTCGTTCTGATTCAGGAGGGATTCCTCCTCCTTCCTCCTTGCGCGCCCGTGCTAGAGTCGATGCTCTAACTGTCGGGCAGACGACCGATGATACGACCATCGAAGCAAGGGCCCAAAGAATTTCTGCAAGGCCAGTCTCGACGGTCAAGGTGGTTATAGAGACGGCCATGCCCCCCGAACCATCGAGCGTCTCATTGATGGCTCCTTCTCTGTCCGCTCTAGTACAGGGGCAGAGTTCGACTATTGCCTTCGCTCCTGGTCCTTGGGTTGCAGCTTCTCCAGTGACTTCAATGAGTCTGGCTGATAAAGAATATTATGCCCAACTTCTGCTGCAGGCTATCCACAACGCTTTGACTAGTAGTATAGAGGGTGTCTTACACGGTTAGCCATTGGCCGGATGGATCCGGGACCTAGTGGAAGGTCAGTTGCAGCTCTTGTGCAATTATCCAGAGTATGAGGCTCAGTTCGTTATTACAAAAGGATTGTTGGCTGACTTAAAAATCGTTGCCCCAGAACTCCACGGTCTCGATCGCCCCCTGCCGATCTTAGCTGTAGCAAAACTGTTGAAGATGGTTTCTAAGGAGTCCCGCCAAGAGCAGATGCGTCGGGCTCTCTTCGATCGACTTGTAGAGGTCGAATCAAAGATTATCGAACTGGCTGATGCCGAAGGGGTTCGAGTCCGTCGTCGTACAACCAATAAGGAGCACTGCAGAGACCTGCGGGAAAAGATTTAGAAGTTGACGGATGCTCTGGTCCTTGCTGAGGATGACCTGAAGGAATCAGATAACCAGGGAGAAGTCCTTCGCTAACGTTCGGAGACTCTAACTCGGGAAAATGTGGACATCAATGCCCATCTGGCCGAGTTGACTGTTGTGCGTCAGGCCTGGATCACTATCGGAGATGAGACTGTCAGACGCTAGGAGGCCGAAAGGTAAGCCCAAGCGTCGACCGCACAGCAGAATGCTCATCTGAGGAGCCGGCTGGAAGACCATCAGGACCAGTCTTCCCAATTTTGACTTCTTGCTTCTTCTTGTCCCTCAGTTTATGAGAGACAATATGTATTTTTGTAATAGAAAACATTGCCTTCTTTATATCTGAAGTTTTTTATTTTCCTTCTCTGTTCTGTCTATCTTCATGGTTGTGAATCCTATACAGAGATGAGAATTCCCTCAGAGGGGATAGCTTTATTGGGAACGGGGTATTTACTCAGAGGTAATTTGGACATGGAAAACACGAGAGTTTTTGTAGAGAAACTTTCCTTAATCAGAGGTGATATGGATATGGTAAGGATAGGCTCTCCTGGGGTATAGAGCGACTCAGAGGTAATATGGACGTGAAGGATTCTATAGTTGACAATTGTAGGAAATTATCAGGAAATGGTACATTGCTCAGAGGTTATATGGACATGGCAAGCATCTTTCTACTAGAATAACAGTTCAGAGGTAATATGGACGTGACTGTTTTCTAGGGTGTTATGACAACTTTGGGGTTATCATAACAGGGTGATTATTCAGAGGTAATATGGATATGGTAGACACAATATATAATAACATTTTAGAGGTAATATGGACATAAAATGTTTATAAAAATTATGACAGCTTACCGCTACTATGGGAAGAGGTGACTACTCAGAGGTAAAGAGGACATGGTAGACACAACTTAGGACAACATTTCAGAGGTGAGAAGGACATGAAATGTTTTCCAAGAGAGTTACGATGAACACTAGTTTATCATGTCGGAAGTCAGGTCAGGATGAACCCACATGACTCGGCCTTAAGGTATGGAGAATGGGGTGAGCCCTTGAGCGTTGTCCCATGCTGGTGGAAGGTTGACTACTTCTACTGTCGCCTTTGGAACAGGGACGACGTCGTCTTGCTCCTCTGGGCTGGAAAACTTCCAAACTAGAGAGTAACCATATTGGCCGTGACGGTCTTCTCCTCATAATCCAACGATATGACGTTGGCGTTGATGAGGCACTGGATTTTCCTTTTCAACATATAGTAATCTCGTGTTGAGTGGTAGACGTACTGGTGGTAATGGCAGTACTTGGGATGGTCCAACTTTTCTACTTTATCAGGACGCCTGGGTGTCGGGATGGACAGTTTGCGACTCTTCGCATGCATCTCGAAGAGCTCCAGCGTATCCTCGGCTTCTGCATTTCTACGGACTTGGGGTTCACGGATGCTGAACCTTTAGAGATGTTGACGGTCATGGCCTGCTTGCCTTTTCCGTCTTTTAGGTTGCTGCTGGACGAGCATCTTCCCTTGACTTCAGGCGCAGAAAAGTGTAGCCCCAGGAGCTGCGCGTCCTGGGCTTTCCTCTGTGCAGCGTCCGCCTCTGTAATGAAAGGCGTCCACTCCTTGCAGGGAGTACTGTACCACAATTTGATTGCGTGTAGCATGTTCTTGCGACTTAAGTCCATAAGCATGGGCTCAGGCATGTCGAGCGGTAATCTGAGGGCTGCCTGGCAGAAGTGCTCGATGTATGCACGGACAGGCTCCTTCTCCCTCTAAACAATCTCTATGAGGGTCGACATCATCATGTCCATCCCTACTTCGTAGAATCGGTCCACGAACAGAGTCTTCAGGTCTTCAAATGACGAGATACAATTGTCTAAAAGACTGTAGAACCATTCATAGGCTACCCCCTGCAGGGCAACTATGAATATGTTGGATAGGAGGGCGTCATCCTTTGGCAGGTGCCCAGTTATCGAAGGAAAGTACCCTAAGTATTGTCGAGGAGACCCCTTCCCCTCGTAAGGTATGCAGATTGTATTTGGAAGGGTAGACGATGTTATCCCACTCGACAGGGTATGGCTGTCGAATACCCATCTTCTAGAGTGTTGCTTGCTTCTCCTTGGCATCATGACGAGCATACAACTCCTTAATGGCCTGCTATATCTTAGCTGACAATGCAGAACCTGTAGCCGATAGGGTAGACGAGGAGGGTCCTGCCTGGTGTACGGCAGGCAGCCTGCTGGATCCGTCATTAGTTGGCAGATCAAGCGCAGGTATAGAGGTAGCGGGGGCCATATTGCTCTTGAGGTAGATTATGACCGATGACAGAGTCTTCATGGTGTCCTTCAGCGTATCTATCTTTGTCTCGAGGGCTTCGATACGTCTAAGAGCTTCGTTGTTATCTTCCTCGTTGCCATCGGCCATAAATAAAGACCAAGTGTGAGGATGATTCGAGGGAGCCATGGATCCTTCGTTCTCTCGCTCAGATGCCTGAGCTTCGCCGTCTTGAGGATACATCGTAAGAATGTGACTTTCTTCGGACTTAGAACGGTTGCTACCCCCAGTCTGGTGACTAGCTGTGCCGATGAAGGCATCCATGTCGTATTGCACCTCCTCAGACCGTAACACAGGGTTGTCATGCATGGTAGGAAGCTGGCTACCCCCAGTATTTGGCATAGCACCCAATGCAGATCTGGAATGGGTGCCTTGGAACACACCTGCAACGGGTATCTTAGCTTTGCTGCTCTCCGGCCTCCTCTTCGGTTTAGCGACGGATACGGAAGGATTCTAGGAGGGCTTCATAAAAGCTCTGGAACCCTACGCCGTGTAGCACATGACGATACGGGGTTCATCTTCTCTATGGCTCATCGACCCCCTGTTGATCCTTTGGCGTGGGGTCGACGTGGAGTGAAGTCTCTGGAAGACGGAATGCCCGCTCGATGATGGTGCGGCCGCCTACTGGCAGCAGCAGTTGATGGTAATCTGGGTGCAAGGGTTCCTTGATTTAGGCACGTCTTGTGCCACAGATTCTTCTTCTGCTTGGGAGAGGGTTGGATCTTCTGCCACGGTACCTCCATTGTACGTGCAGGGAAGCTGTAAGTGAGTATGGTCAGAGCGGGTCTGGTGGGGAAGCCTCCTGTCGCTTCTGCGGGAAGGCTGCTCGCGTAGCTCTCTCTCCGTGGGACGTACCCCCTGGCTTAGATTTCGGAGCCATGGATCCTTAGCTCTCAACGCGAGCCTCTGGTCTGCCATAGGTGCAGTGCGCTTATTGCAAGAAGCACGAACGACCTGGGATCTCTTCCTACTACCCCCAGCGGGTGAGTAGTATTCAGAGTCCGCCGAAGGCTCGCCTGAAGAAAAAACGATTCTGTCGAAGACAGACCTTCTTACCGACAATGCTCCCGTCGTTAGGGGTTAGACCAGTGTGCGTTTCCTTTTGCATCGTGCCTTTGTCAGATCAACCATAGAACCACCGTCTTCCTTGCCATGCTTTTCCAGGATGGGAATCGGGCGAGGGGATAAGTCTGTAGCAGCCAAAATCTTCTCCGTGGCTTCGGCATTGAGGGGGTCCTAAGAAGCAGTTTTTTCCATCGTGCTACTGGCTGCAGCTGCCTTAGGCCTCCAGACACGTCGAGTCTTCAAAAGCTTGCTGGTCGAAGCGTACGACCAGCATGTCTTGGGAAGATCCTAGCAAGTTGTCATCAGATTGCGTCATCGCCTTCTCATTGGAGGAGAAGGTAGTCCCCAGCAGAGTCGCCATTTTGTTTGACATAACAAAAGGTTGAACAGAATTTTTTGCTTTATTGAACGTATAAGGTGTCTGTGTATAAAGAATGAAGTCCTAAACAGGATATTCTAAGTACATGGAGAAGAGATTTCTGAAAAAGTGTGACGGTGGAGATCGAGTACTGCTGTGGCTCCTTTACTCCGTTGACGATCTGACGACGAATCAACCTTGCTCTTGCTCTCTGGCGCCTTTGATAGAACTCCAAGGTCACCGATTATATGGTAGTCTAGAGGAAAAGATCCCTTAGATGGGGTTGTTCTTCTGTTGGTTGGTTGGTGGATTGTTCCTTCTTTGATGAAGGTTGTCGCTCCCCTTTAAGTTGAAGGATAACTCCTTCTATTTATAGAGAACCGAGCACATATACGATGTGCATTAGGGTTCTTGAGATATGAAAGAATCTGCCATCATTGTACGGTACGGACTTCTGCGGCGCTGACACGTGGCAGACATCGAGATTTCCCTCAATCGAGATCTCTGGTGGTTATCAACATAACCGAAGCAGGTGACACATGGCGTATGCCGATTTGCTTGCTCGAATACATTCGAGTAAATCTTGAGATTTCATCCTAGATTTCAAGTCTAATTGATCCTCGTCTAAGATTTAAATCAATCTGATATGATATCAATCATGATTTAATCCTAATCTTTTCTGTAAGAGGCAGTTTAAACAAACCAATCGGGATAGACCCATGCTTCCTGTGCCTCTGGTGAGGATTAAGTACTACTGTGCTTCTGGAGCGACGAGTAGACCGTACTTCTGGAGATGACGGAGCCTCGGTACTTTCAGGCGACGAGTGGACTTGGCTTCGAATGACAATGAGACTTTTGTGCATTTAGAGCAACGATGAAGCTGTGTTTCAGAGTAACAGAGTCACTATGCTGTAGGCAACGAGTAGGCTTGTGCTTCAGGTTGGCAAGGTTACTGTGCTTTTGGAGCGACAGACTGACTTGTATTGGTTACAGTGGGAGTTCTCAAGTCTCTTGTAGAGAAGTGACTTAAGCTTCTGGATCGGAGTAGATGACTACACCATGGGAATGGAGATGGTGTGAACATATCACCATCCTGTGCCTCATGTGGACGCATGTAAGTAGCTGCGCCTCTGAACTTTAAAGGCATTGGCTTTGGAGGAAAGGGTATAACACCCTTGTGTGTCTGGGGTTGGCACAGGCTGGTAGCTGCACCTCTGGAGTGAAGACACTGGTTTCTGAAGTAAAGGAAAGGGCGGGGCCTATGACCATCTTGCTTCTGAGATTGGCGCAGGCGAGTAGCTGCGCCTCTAACTTAAAGGCTTTGGCTTCTAGAGTAAAGAACAATAAATACCCACTCTTTAAGGACTTTCCGCTTAATTGCCACCGTAATATGGGAAATTTCAAGGGTCTAAGATTGACACTCATCATGCTGAGTCTTAGGTTCATCCCATTAATATGAGAATTCTGACCGTCGGCCATATGGCGTGCACTCTGGGCCATTCTCGATCCTATAAAAGGGTCTCCTCTGAAGAGTCGTTGTCTTCTTCTGGGCATCCTTCACTACCATGCGAGATCCAAACTTAATTTCGAGCGACGATCGGCCTTGTATAAGTTGGCTACTGGTTGTGGCTTTTCTCGTTTATAGAAGCCATGTTCTTATAGAAGAACTATGTGTAGAAGGAGCCATTGCTGCCCTTAAGAAGTATGTAAATATCCTCCTTAGGGAGTTCAACTCTGGACGATGTCTAGGGGATCTGGGAAATCCAAGCCACGGGTTTGAGATTGGTTTCTCACCCGATGAATAGCCGGCCGTGCTCTGCCCTGATCATTGGGAGCAGTGGGGCTTCGCCGTGTTGTGGTTCTGGGTCTTTCACTGCTTCAGTATATATTGGAGCTCTAGTTTCTCTTGGTGACAAGAGGGTTGTCTCTGATGATGCTGTAAATTAATGGAGAGGAAACTTTGATGGAGGTTGTATATCTCTCTTCTGGTCCTTCTTCCCATGACGATCATACTGTGAAGGCTGCCCATCGAAGACGAACCTTCTTTTATATTCATAGAAATTTCTATTGTCACTTATGTAACGAGGACCTTGTAGTCGATCCCTGTAACTGAGATTCAGGAAACTTCTTTTCTTATGTACTTGTAATAAGTTCGTGTAATAGGCCCTTGTAGCCATGATTAATAAGAAGAGTGTTTTCTGAATTTTATCCTGAGAATGTCTTCATCCTTAGCTGGTCTGCGCATCTGACTACCTGCGCCTCTGTTATGTTAGGTTGGTAGTGAGGACACTTACATGTGCCCTATATCATCTGGACCATTGAAAGTAAGAGGTGGGTGACGAGAGCACCCTTTTGCGCCTTAAATCAGCTGTAATATTTCATGCTTCTATGGTGGCCAGCGATGAAAATATCCATTGCTAAGTAGTTGTTATATATCTAGCGATGAACTGTTGATGAAATTAACGACGTAAAATAATACTATATTTGACATATGATATTAGTTGCTAAGCTGTCGCTAATCCGTCGCTATTTAGCGACTCATTTACTGCCGTCGGTAATATCACTCGCTAAAATACCGTATTTTTGTAGTTCTAGCAACCTTAGGCATGGATCTAGGAGTCGAATTTTTTTCAAAGTCTTATAAATCCTAATTATAGTACTGTTCTAACTTTTTTTCTTCTAAAGATCACATAAATCATAATCATAGTAGTAATTAAGCACATAATTAGTCCTACATTTTGATATATATAAAAATATACGTTCTCCATCTTTTTTTCAACTAATAAAATTTTTTTCTGAAAAAAACTCCAACCATTGCAATTAATTAGTCTTTTGCACTAGAAAAGCTAGAAGAATAAAAAAATTGATAATTCTTACGTAACGTGGAATACATAGTATTTTGATTTTTTATGAAATTGTTAAAAATGTGTAATTTATATTCTTGTTTTTTATATGTTGTTATGTTTGTGGACACACACAAAAAGAAGAAGAAATACTGTCTTTTTTTTATTGGCGCAAGGTACCACAAATCGAGTACGCCTGAGAGATCCTGCACTAAGGATCCCCGAGTACAAAAAGAATTCTGGGAATAGGACGATAGAGATCGAGCGACAGTTGCTCCTTTACTTTGTTGATACTCCGATTACAAAAGTGGGAAAAAAACCTAAGAAAATTGCTAACTCTCGGCTCACTGGCAAGAAGTACAGCAATTTGGCTCTTGAAAATGCTCTCTGTTCTGTGTTTTGAAGAGGGATGAGACCCCTTTTTATAGCCGTTCTTGAGCTGGAATGATGTTATGCACCCACATGAGGAAACACACGGGTTTTCATGTGGGCGCATGGTCCTGCTTTTGGTGCATAGGGTGTAGGCACATGCAGGATGCGTGATCGTGGATTGATCGTGGTGCTGACGTGGCCGTATGCTTCGGTGCACGACTGCTCGTGGAGATTGACATGGTCGTATGCTTCGGTGTACGTTTTGATCGTAGGTTTGACAGAGTCAGGGGCTGCTCTGGCGTGGGCGCATAGCCTGAAACAGGACTATGCGCCCCTTCTAGAATAGCCTAGAATGGGCGTTTGGGCATATGACCTCCCTAGAAGCTTGGGCGCATATGACCTCACTTGAAGATTGGGCACATATGTCTTCACTGGAAGCTTTGGCGCATATGACCTCACTGGAAGCTTTGGGCGCATATGTCTTCGTTGGTGGCTTGGGCGCATAAGGCTCATTAGTGACTTGGGTGCATATGTCCAGTCTGTTGAAATTTTTAAGCTTCTACAAGACCCCCTTCAAAGTTTTCGATACTTGAACGGGTTCGAAATACTTTGAAAGAAGCATGGACCGTCTTCTCGTGATCTAGTGGGCGCATAGCACGACTCTCTCTTTGGGCGCGTAGAGTTTGGCCAGCCTGTCAGAGAGATGGCTGTTTAGATTTTCCTCAAAAATTTGAACTGACAGATTCATCGGGGTAGAATTTAAAGAGATCCATTCTTCATGTGTTGTCCATGTTAGCAGACGGTAGTCGTATAATGTGCAGGAGGCTGGGTCTTCACGTGGGCACATAAGCCATGGTGGGTGCATAGTACGCATTGGGTGCATAGGCGGATGGGAATAGTGGGCGCATAAGGAATGGCCCATGCCTAAAAATAGGCTTTGAAAGAGAGAGAGAAAGTTCATTATTCTCATTTCTCTTAGAACTTTCAAAAGACTCTTCATCTCCGCTCTTTATGAACCATGTCTCCCAAGGCCGCCAAGAGATCTGCGAAGGGCAAGGAGGCTGCACCGAGTGGCTCTCCTCTTGCGAAAGCATTCTCACCGGTCCAAGACCCGATTCTGGGTGAGGCTATGCCTCGACAATAAAGTCTTGAGCGTTAATTTGCGATGCTCATAATTTTCTTCTACCTGGGCGCATGCGCCTAAGGCAACATGCTTCTGTGAGCATTCTTATGTGCCCACAGAAGCATGGGCCAATACTGTGGTGTGCTATGCGTCTACATGTTGCTGTGTTATGCGCCCACATGCTGATGCATGTTGTGCTCCCACATGTTTGTTTTGGATGCATAACCCTTTGGGCGCATAAGATTCCTCCAGCACTTAGTTTTTCCCGCAGATTCTGAGTCTGACTTTCTTTTCAGTTCTTATAGTTAACATGTTTGTCCCAGAACTTGATGGAATCCCTTTCGGCTCTGCTTGTCAACTCCTCAACACCATCCTCATAACCAATATGATCAGCAAGGTTTAAGCCACGACCAGTCAAAACCAGCCAACGGAACGGACACTCGCCATACTTGAACAAGATAAGACCTTCTTGAAGAAGATGATTAACGATGAGAAGTTCTTGCTTGGAGGGGCACATCGTTTCAAGAAGCCGTACTTCCTGTTCGGCGATAGCGTGGGGTTCAAAGATGGCGAGACGATACGCTTGAGAAACCCAATGGTTATCAATCCGAACAATCAGATGATATGGCTACTATCGATGGAGCGTCAGTATCCTTTGTCTGCTTTTACTGTCTTAGCCGTGCGGCGACAGATGAAGTGGGAGCTAACTCCTGAGCTCCCCGGGGTCATCTTCGAAAAAATACAGTTCGACTCAGGCGATCGGAAGAAGGACACTTTCAAGTGTGTCCGGGGCTCTGTATCTTACTCTACGAGGGGACTGTAACCTGGTGGCGTATTGAACGACATTTCGACTAACCTTCATCCTTATGCCGCTGACTTGCTTTGTAATTTGATGATGTCGGGGGACGTGTCGTATCCCGCAGGAAAGATGCGGATGGAAGGTTGGAGACATTCTGTCCCGTTTTGGAGTAACCTTACTGGATGGGTGCTCTCGACTTACGAGGCCACCCGAAAAGCTGTCGGTCTTCTTTATGCCGTTGGAGTCACCTAATATGGCATTAAAGATAACTGGCCAGTGTTTATCTCCTTGGCAGAGTTATACAACCATCACACATGCACCTTCTTCACTCAAGGTGGAGAGATGGGTTTGGCTCTTCACGAGATGCAGGCGATATCCAAACTTCCCTGGGGGACAAAGCCATACGCAGAATACGTCCCCTATGATGCAGAGCTCTTAGATTTGGAGAAGAAGAACTCCGAGATGATGGAGGTGTACAAAGAGTTACTCTGCCACTTTTTTATTTGTTACCAGATTAAGAAGAAGGGTAAAAATGAGGGGTCCCTTCCGCATACAAGGGCCTGGACTAGCTACGTTTTCACCAGAGAAGAGGGGGACGGCCCAGTCTCCTTCTCGTCTCGCAAGCCCTTGACGAGCTCTGAGGTAGAGCAATTGATGGTAGACCACGGAGCTGAGGATGCCGAGGATAGTGATGATCCTGAGAAAAACTCTCCGATTTATCATTTTCTCAGGCAGACCGAGTTCAAGATGTCAGAAATGGCGGTGGTAGCTGCTTTCCTAATGATATGGCTTCGTGAATGCGTAGTCCCTAGTGGTTCAGGGTCGTTGAGAGAATAAGTCGGGGTATAATACTTTCGACTGTAAAGCTGGCCTTTGGACGCCAACTTGCTCTGCTTCCAGCGATGGTCTGCGCCATCCAACGGGGTTTGCGACATTTTGTCTTGAACGCGATAACGTCCGGTGGTAGAAAGGACTTTGCTAGGACTGAGTTTGCCTTTCACTATCTGATGGGATGGCTGGTGCTGCATTGTCCCAGATTGATAAATGTCGGGTTGATGGTAGACTCTTTTGCGGGAGATGCCTTCCTTCGGAGATTCAGAGACACGGATTGGATCGTTACAGTGGTGCCTGTTTGTAGGAGGGCTTTGAGTTTTATGCAGAACTATAAATTCTTCAGAGTATTGCCTCCGTCTGTTAGTGGTCGCACATGAGATACCCTAGTAGATGAGGGGGCACTCACTACTAGCCTTCCTATAGGGGCATTTCGTTGGCTCCAATATATTAGGCCTTCCCATCTGGTGTTCAGGAATAGGAACCACACTTTCCTGGAACCTTATTTGTCGAACCGCTTTGTATGACAATTCGGCTACAGTCAGCTTCTCTTGGGCAATCCCAGTCCTAATCTCCAGTCGATAGAGAGTCTGATCGACGGGGCACGTGTATGGGGCTACTACAACGCTGGGTATACGGGGGCATTTTTACCTTGCCAGAGGATAAACCCGACACCCACATGCTCTTTGCTGCTGCTAAGTTCTATATTCAGGTCAATACCCTTCCTTCGTGGTATGACCGTAAGCAGAGTTTTATATCATGGACTAGGTTTTCCCCTACTCTTGCTGATATAGGACGAGTACGCGCCATGGAGGGTAACAGAAAGGGAGGCATCGCTCCCACAGATGAACCAGCGGCAGCATCGCAGCAGAGAGTTTTTGTTGAGGAGCCTATCATTGCAACGCCTCGGAGAGGATACTGAAGAACCTCTTCCTGACATTCCTTATAAGAGGAATGCTTCTACCGAGCTGGTTCCACGGTCCAAAAGGAAGAAGGTGGCTGTTTCCCGGGGAAGGAAGAAGGTCGCGGTCGTGGGTGCCGGCTCGCCTCCTTCCAGAAGGTCTTCTCGGCAGACGACATTGCTGGTCGTTACCATTCGGGAGGTAGATCCCTTCCTAGACTCCATAGCCATTTTGGTCAAGCCTTTAGAAGCTCTCACCCTTACGTTTGTCCTTTGCACAGGACCCTGAAGTTGCAGCTGAGACATGTGCCTTCTTGTCTGAGGAGGTGGACGTAACGATAGTGTCCCCTGCTCGTCCTCGACCGATGGATGAGGGCGGATCTTCTTCAGTTGTAAGGTTTGGGCAACGGGTTGATCAGGGTGAAGGCCTAGACCATGACGACAATCAAAAGATCAGTCCCTCCTATGACATTTCTTTGGGGGATATATCTGCAATAGGAGCTGTAATGAGGGACTTAGATGAAAATCATGTCCAATCGGCTCATCCTCCTGCGGGTATGTCATCTTTGTGCCTCTCTTCGGATGAGATTTTTCGACTTCGATTTTGCGTGCTCCTCGTGAGGCTGACCACGACTGTATGTTCCCTTGTAGACAAGGAGAAGGAACCACTCGTGAAGATAGTCCCAGGCATTGGGGAAGGAACAGAGGTTATCCCCGGCTCCTCTAAATTTGTTGGTACGGAGGGAGCTGTTAGTGAGCCGGTATCGTCTACAGAAGGAGAGGTTGAATAGCCTACTGAGGGGGTTGTTGCTGAATCTGCTCCCGTTCTAGCTTGAATTGCAGAAGATACCAGGCCTGATGCCCCCCGAGGTCTTGATATTGTTTTTTTTTGAACAGCCTGGGCCTGCTCTCGATTTCCCTGAAGCCAAGACTGATGGCGTAGCCCAGGCTGGCGCTGAGCATGCTAAAGGTACGAAATTACAACTTTTTCGTATTTTCCTGTTTTTTGGTTACTGATGTATATATTATTTTCTTGTCAGGTTCGGCTTCTTGTCAGGTATCCCTTCCTGGAGCGGAAGAAACTCTCTACGCATCCTTCCCGACAACCTCCACTGAAGATGATGAGATGGCCCAGGAAGTTGTCAAAGCTTTCTACTCTGTGCTGAAAGTAAAGCTTCCTGGAGTCCTGAATCGGAATGCTGCCTTTGGCACTGTGAAGGCCGTTGCCGAATGCCAAGTGGCGGCCCTTGAGAGCATTATCGGCTATGAGGAGCGGACTAATACTCTGAGAAAAGTTCTGAATGATCTAGAGGGTCAGGTGGCCAGATTTTGGGATGCCAAACAACGGAGCCCGACATCGCTGTTCCGTACAGAAGATGAGGCTTTGATCACGGCTCTCGCAGAAGAGAAGGCTACTTTCTAGGCGAGGAAGGATGCCCTCGTTCAAGAGATTAGCGAATTGGCTGATCAGTATGGTCAGTTCAACGCTGCAAGTGAGGCACATGCTGCCTCGAAGAATAAACTGGCTGCGCAGATTACCAAGAAATATAATCACATCGTGTAGATTGCTCAAATAGAAGCCAACTTGAGGACAACAACATCTGAGCAGGAGGACTACTTGGCTCAGGCTTCCTTGACCGCCACCACTTCCGCCCATTTAAAAGAACAGCTAGTGAAGTTGGAGGAAGAGCACATGAGTCTGATACTCTTCTATGATGAAGCCGCTCGTCAAGAAGAGTCGCGCCGCCGAGCTACTGCGAAGTCTGAAGCCGAAATCGCGGCTCTAAGGGGCAATATCAATTGACTATGTATCCCTTAGATTATTTTGTTTGTAACTATTTTTTTTACCTGTCACGGCTCTTGTACCCCTTTTTTCCCGTCTCTTGATAGACGTTTAAGTAAAGAATAAAGAATCTTTTGGCTTTCAAAATTCGTAAATGTGGTTTTACGAAATATCGAAACTAGAGGTAATGTGGATGTAGTAGGGATATTTCTGGTGGGTATTCCGCTGAAGAATTTGATGTGGACTCATTATCCGTTTTATATTCAAGATTTTTTTTGAATATAGATAACAAGTTGAACGAAGCTTCTAATAAAGGTAATATGGACGTAATAGCAGAGGATGTTTTATATCTGACCAGTGGTAATATGGACACGGAAAGATATATAATATTAGGTGGGAGTGGATAATTCAGAGGTAATATGGACGTGATTATCCTTGATGAATGTTTTGCTCAGAGGTTATATGGACATGGCAAAAATGTTTCTTAATTATTCTACTAGGGAAATAATTATCGAAAAACAATTCAGAGGTAATAGGGACGTGACTTGTTATCGTCAAACCGAGTTTGGACAGAGTCAAAAATTGGGAATGATTTCGCTGGGGAAATATTTCAGAGGACCTATTATCCAAGGCGTATTCAAGACTCTTAAAATACGGATAATAGTTAGATAATTTTTTGAATCACATAAACATCGTACTGTATATTTATATGACTGAACATATGTGAACATTATTTACAAAAGGTTACACATAGTATTTCTTTAGGAACTTGTCGTTGATAGGCATCATGAGCAAGTCACCATCAGGCTTGGTTAGTTGGCACGCACCGTTAGAATACACTGATTCTATAATGAAAGGACCTTCCCATTTAAGCTGAAATTTCCTTTTTGTTTTGTACATCATGACCATTGGTTTCTTCCTGCTAAGACTAGATCACCGACTTGGAAGATTCTTTCCTTCTCCTTTTTATTGAAGGCTCTGGAAAGGCGTGCTTGGTATTGCTCAATGCGTTGCTGAGCTAACAAGCGTTTTTCGTCTAGCGCTTCGAGCTCCTGTAGTCACAGACGGTAGCTTTCTTCGGTAGTCAACTCACTAGCTAAGGCTATCCGAAGGGAAGGAATCTGGATTTCTAGGGAAAGAACTGCTTCGCTCTCATAAACTAGAGAGAATGGCGTACTGCCTGTTGGATTTCGGATCGTTGTACGATAGGCCCAGAGATATTCGTCGAGCTTCTCATTCCTATTGCGCTTATTTGAAGACACAAACTTCTTGAGAATTTTAATGATGGTTTTATTGAAGGCTTCTGCTAGCCCGTTAGCCGCTGGATTGTAGGCAGTAGAGGCTACATTCTGGATTCGATTCCTATCGCAGAATCGATAGAATGCATGGCTTGCGAATTATGGACCATTATCATGGATGATCCTGTGAGGTAGGCCGAAGCGGTAGATAACGTGATGTTTGATAAAACTGATCATGTTTGACACCTTCACTTCGGTGAGCGGTATAGCTTCCGCCCGTTTGGATAAGTAATCGGTTATAACTAGGATGAACCGATGTCCTCTGGAAGATGGCAGGCTGATTGGGCCTATGACGTCCATATCCCAGGCTTCAAAGGGCCAAGATGCTGCCGTTGGGTGTAGAAACTTTGAAGGTTGATAAATAAAATCGACGTGGAACTGACAAGCCCTACACTTTTTTTTTATATTTATCAGCATCTGCTATCATCGTGGGCCAATAATAACCTATTCGTCTGAGGCGATCTTGTAATTTGGGGCCTGGTTGATGTGTACCACAAACTCCGTCGTGAGCCTCCTAGAGTGCATGTTTGGCTTCTATGCCTAATAAACATCGTAACATTAGCCCATCGTAAGAGCGTCGGTACAGCATCTTGGTAGTTGTGTCGTAGTAAAATTTGAGGGATCGCCTTTGGATAGACACTGCTTCCTTTGGGTCCTCGGGAAGGATTTCATAGACGATGTAGTCTATGAAAGCAAATCTCCAGTCTTTAACATCGATATTTGTTTTCATTGTGTAACTGTGATGAATATGCAAGGCATCTTTCACAGAGAATAGTTCTCGACCAGACACTGTGATCGACTACTGAGTATTGGTAGGGACGGTCAAGAAAGCAGCGAGACCGGCTAGAGCATCTGCTTCTATATTCTGTAGTCGAGGCACGTGCTCGATGAAGAATCTAGCGAAAGTAGACGCCAACTCGATTGTCGCTTTGTGATAGGGGATAAGATCTTCGTGACGAACTTTATAGTCCCCTCGGACATGACTAACTATAAGCTTGGAATCGTCGTAAGCTTCTAGATAGTCAACTCCAGTTGTTTTTTCCAGTTGTAGGCCGATCAATAGGGCATTATATTCGGCCACGTTGTTGGTGCAGGGTTCTACGAGAGAATATGCACGATGTATAACCATATGGTCAGGTGACACGAGCATGACGCCTACTCCGGCCATTATATTTTCTTTAGGTCCTATTCTTGATGCACCGTCAAAGAACATTCGCCAAATAAGGATTTCTGCAGTTGCGGTGTTAGACTCCACTACTTTATCGGATATTTCGTTGTAGAGTTTAGAAGATTCTGGCACCGGATGAGCTGCTAGGAAATTAGCAAACGCTTGGCCTTTTACTGCCTTCTGAGGAACGAACAACATATCGTATGGAGTCAACAACATTGCCCATGTAGCTAAACGGGAATTGAGAGAACCCGGTTTAGTCATGAGTATTTTGAGAGGATTGACTTTAGATATGATGTGGATAGTTTGCCCAGACACATAGTGGCGTGTCTTCTGAATGGCAAATACCAGTGCAAGGCATTCCTTTTCCATGGGTGTGTATCTGTGCTCGGCACCCACTATTGTGCGGCTGAGGTAGTAGATTGCCTGTTCATGGCCGCCTTCATTCTTCTGAGCTAATAGGGCACCGAGGGAATGGTCCATAGCGTGGACATACAGTAAGAAGGGCTTTTCCATTATTGGAGCTACCAATATTGGGGGACTTGTGAGATACTTCTTGATGTCGTCGAATACGCTTTGACGTTGTTCAGTCCAGACGAAAGATACACCTTTCTTCATGAGCTGAGTGAACGGTTGACATCTTCCAGAAAGGTTCAAAATGAATCGTCTGATGTAGGCTAGCCTTCCTTGCAGTCCGTATAACTCTTTGAGATTTCTTGGAGGATGCATATCGAAGATAGCCTTCACTTTCTTCGGGTCAAGATGTATACCCTTTGAAGTGATGACAAAACCAAGGAACTTGCCGCTGGAGACTCCCAGAAAAGACTTGGTTGGATTCACCTTGAGTTGGTATGCACGCATTAGTTCGAACATCGTTCTCAAGTCTTGGAGGTGGTTACCCTTGAGAATACTTTTAACTGCGATATCGTCTACGTAGCACTGTACTGTTTTGCGCAAATAATCGTAAAAAATTGTGTTCATGGCTCGCTGGTATGTCGCCCTTGCATTTTTAAATCCAAAGGGCATCACCGTATAGCAGTATACCCCCAATGATGTTCAAAAAGATGTGTGCTTCTCATCGTCGGGGAACATCTTGATTTAGTTGTAGCCTGAGAACCCATCTATGAAGGACATCCGCTCGAAGCTACAAGTATTGTCGATCATTACGTCGGTGATCGGTAGAGGGAACTCGTCTTTCGGGCATGCAGAGTTCAAATCACGGTGATCGATATAGACTTAAACTTTACCGTTCTTTTTTATGACTGGAACAATGTTGGCAACCCAGTCAGGGTGTTGTTTTTCATGAATGAAACGACTAGCAATGGGCTTCTTGACTTTATTCTCGATGGCCTCCATTACATCTGGTCAGAATTGTCGTTGCTGCTGCTGCTTCACTGGCTTAGCTTTAGACGAAATATTTAGGTGGTGCATAGCGACTTTAGGGTCCAGGCCTGTCATGTCTTCATAGCTCCATGCAAAGACGTCGATATATTCTCTCATAAGCTGTATAAGAGATTGTCGTTCATCGTCGGATAGACTTTTGTTGATAAAGATCGATTTAAAAGATGATTCATCTCCTAAATTGACTTGGACGACTTCGTCTTCGGTAGGTGGTTGACGTTGTTCGAAATGCATCTCTCACCTAGTATCCATCTTTTGAGCCCATTGTTCAAGCTTGATCGATTGGGCATCGTCTATAATTTGGTCAACTGAAACCATGTTGACGGACAGAGTGTTGGAGTCTGAGTCCCAGAGGCAGGAATCAGAAGAATGAGAACAACGATCTACTTCATCATCTGATCTTTCGAGAGTTGTTAGAGAAGTGACATAACCCAAACCAACACTGTTTTGTTGATAATAGTTCTCGGGTTTACCGGGAGGAGCAAAGTGACGTATTGGCAACCTTCGTCCCTGGCCGTAGTTTAGCCCCTGGTCTCTTTTTTGTGTCGTATCCCATATTCTGGATGATATTCTTGGCCTGCCAACTATATCGAAAAAGTTGTATTTTTCCAGAGTCATAGTCAGCTTCTGTGTTGTGATTGGAAGAAGTAGAGTCCGGAACGAACTTTCTGTCGCCAATTATTCGACCGAAGATGATTAGTTCTTCATCCTTCTTTTTGGCTGGAATGCTGAAGTAGTGGATATCTTCTGGGTAAAATTTTTCTCGCATGTGAGGCATCATGACCGACATGCAGAGGTGTGGTCCTATGCCATGATCTAGAGCATATATTGTATCTATGTAATGGTTTACATATTGATAGACATCGGAGTAATTCAAAGATAAACCTTTACTAAGAAAATACGCAAGTTCTTCTTCAGGGATAACATCATCCGCTGAAGGTACATTGTTATGAGTATTGATATACTCATTGAGGGGATCATCATCTAGAAGAGGAGCCACAGTCTTGGCCAAGTTTAACATATAGGATAATTCTTCAGGATTAGGAGGACGAACTTCAGCAGGTTCCACCCGAGGTGTCTTACTGAGAGTGATGGTCAATGGTTTGACCTTATCAGGGTTCTTCTTTTTCCTCCAGATTGTGAGAGGCTTCGGAGTACTTTTTGGAGTAGTACGTCCTTTGCCTCGAATAATTAGGGGACCATCATTAGAGGATGAACTTGCTTCAGCTTCATCGTCGGCTTCGTTGCCGTCATCCTTGGAGGGCTGAGATTGGTAAAGTACCGAATCTCTATAGTAGGCTTCGATGCCCTTAAAAGGATCGACATTAGCAAACTCCGTCTATACGACGCCATCGTTGTTGACATACTTGAAGCACTGGTGAATTGTGGAATAAACGATCATGTTCTCGTGTATCCACGAATGTCCCAACAAGACGTTGTAGGATACATTGGCATCGATCACATAGCAAGAAACCTCCGTTCGAAGATCACTGATTCGGCACTTGAGACGGATCTTGCTCATCGGGTGGCTTCTCCCAGCATTGAAAGCTACGATAGTTGTATTGGTTGTAGATAGCTTGTGCAAAGGGATTCATAGAATTTGAAGCAAACTTCTAGAAATGATGCTGAAGGAGGAACCTGGATCGATGTGCATTCGATCCACCTTAATCGCCCCGATATACCCTGTATAGTACAGAGGTCTATCATGACGATTATTTTTTAGTAGCATATCCTCCTGTGAAAAGGTGGTGTTGGGTACTACTTTCACAGTACTGTGGCAGTGGGGACAAGAGACAGGGTTTTTAGCTGGGGTTTTGACTTCAACGAGATAAGAGTCGGCATATAGTAATGCCTCACTTAAGGCCTTCTGTGTTTCTTTGGAAAGTCGCAATAGATCGAACAGAGACAACCTGGCAGGTGTATTGGCCAGCTGTGCCAGTATGTCAAAGTTGTAGGGCCGATCCATGCCTCTGGGAGCTGGTGTCTTCAGAGACTTGTCAAATCGTGTCTCCTTCTGCTTGGCTTTGTCGGTAGTTGAAGGCTTAGACGGGCCGGCTTCTGAACTTGTGGAGGCAGCAGGAGCTTGAGAAGGTACTGCTTCTTCTTATACGGGGTCGTAAGTCCGTAGGTAAGCCTCTCCGATCGCGTCTCGCCAGATAGAACTTCATATATGGGAGAAGACACCATATGGCATGACTTGTATTTCTTACCCTTTTTTGCTTTGGGAGATACCACCCTCTGCGTTATTTCTTGCACAAGGTCCGGATGGACCCACATAATCTCACCACGTTTAGTCGTGAGTGGCACCAAGGTTGTGTTGCGAGCTGGCGACAGGTTGACGACTTCCATTATTGCCTTAGGTGTCGGGATCACGCCGTCTGGGACTTCTGTGGGAGAAAAGTCACCAAACTGAAGAGAGATCATGTTAGAAGATACGACATTGTCTTCAGCTTCGAGGGTGATCACTTGGCTGTCGATAAGCTGTTGTATCTTCTTCTTCAGGACGATGCAATCCTTGGTAGAGTGATGCACATACTGATGATAAATACAGTACCTGGGATCGTTAAGTTGGTTCGCCTCTACAGGATGTCGTGGTAGAGGCAATGTCAGTTTATTACCCTTCGTCAATGTGTGAAAAATGGTAATGACATCGTCTTTGTCAAAGGATAAGGTCTCCTTAGGTTTGTCAGAGGCGCCTTGAGAATTGGAAGCTCCCTTGGAAGTGTCAACCTTCAAGACTTCTTTTCCTTTACCCCCACGGACAGGGATAGTTTGAGGATGCTTGCCTTTGTCTTCAGATTTGGGTGTTTTCAACCCCAGTAATTCTAAATTAGGGACGTCATTTTCAGCAGCATCAGCGGCCCTAATTAAAGCGGACCATGTATCATACTTATGAATACCCAGACAGAACTTTACTGTAGGAAGAAAGTTATGTCGACAAGTATCCATAAGTTCTGAGTCTGGTATGCCGAAGGGCATTTTCAACGCTAGCCGCCTGAAGCGTTCGATGAAAGCAATGACAGACTCAGTCCTCCTTTGCTTGGTCTCGATGAGGGTGGACATACTAACATTCATGCCACTCTCGTAAAATCGGTTGGTGAACAACCTCTCCAAGTCTTGAAAAGAATTGGTACAACCGTCAGACAGACTGCAGAACCATTCAAAAGATACCCCCTACAAGGTGCTAGTAAACAACTTTGACAAGAACGGATCGTCCCTGGGCAAGTGTAGAATCTGTGTGTTGAAATATATCATGTGTTGACGAGGAGAAGTCATCCCGTCAAATGAATTTAGCGTCAGCAGCTTGTATTAGGAGGAAAAGTAGCATTCTCCCATTTAGGAGGATAAGGCTGAGATATGTCCATCTTCTGAAGCTCGTCTTTGTGTGAGATGGTGACGAGACGGGCAACCAGAGAATCAATTGCATCCTGTTGATTGAGCAGGTGTTGGAAAACGGCTGCTATACGGTTGTCAGGCGTCGTTGGTGAAGGAGCACCCCCAGCATTTGCAAGATTTGGATGAGGCACAATAGAATGATACTACCTTTGTAGTAAAGAAGGGTTGTTTCTATGAACCGGACTAATGTGAGCTGAGACGTTCTGTTGAGGTGGAGGAACAGCCCCAACAGCTTGGACCGCCATGATACTGGTAAGCATATTAGTGATCTTGGCAAATACTATTTTAAGACCCTCTAGCCGTTTGTTAGTCTGATCACTAGCTTCTTTAGGTTTTTCTTCGTCTGCCATGTATGTAGATAACATGCGAGGACGAACAGAGGAAACAGGACAACTGGTACTGATACTGTCTGTATTTGAGTTGACAAGTCCCTCATCTTCAGGTAGGGGAGGTAGATAGTCGTCGTCAGACTCGGAGAGGTCATCATCCTATAGAAGGCTATCCCAGTGTGAAGGTTATCCGCTTCAGACTCTGAGGGAATACTACCCCCAGCTTGGGAGTCCTCGTCATCTATACAAAATCTCGCCTTTGACCGAGTACCCATATAAACTCCTTCAGATACGACATCCTGCTGGCCATCTGTTGGTAGACTTCTTCTTCTTCTTCTCGTAAAATTGAGAGAGAAAGTTGGGTTCGTGGTCCACCGTCTTTGATTGGGGCTTCCATAAGGGGGACCCCATGAAGCCATGTTGGATGAAACACACAGCGGCTTTTTATCATCAAAAAATACAGTCGTCGAAACACGAACTGCCTCTAGGGCACTCTCGTTGCTTTGGAGTAGCAAAAGTTGATGACAATGCTGGTGCACGAATGTGCACCATGAATTGTTGTGTCCTCCCTCGCTTTACGCTTATGATTTATCATGTCGCATAAGTCAGCGGAAGGGAGTTTTGCCTTAAAACCCATGTCACATGCATCGCCGAGCTTTGTATGTGGGTTTGTAAGGAGAGTTGGCGCATCCAGACTTAGTTAACGTGCAGGGGCAACCCCCACACCTAAGTTCTGTGATGACCTTGAAGAAAGCCCTGTGCTATAGGCGTTGGGGCCTATCTTTTTGCTGTGGGCACAAAGGCCCTGGAGTCTGCCTTTAGGCGCATGCTTCATGCCAGTATGCCTGAGCTTCCTCGATGTGGGCGCATAGTGTGGATCAGTTGAGCCTGGGCGCATAGCCTTGGGTGCATGGCTCTGGATGCACAATCTGTCGAAGACAGAAGCCTTCTGATCAGAGTTATGCCCCCACACACCCCCTTGGGCGCATATTATGGGTCAGTTGAGCCTGGGCGCATAGTCTTGGGTGCATGGCCTTGGATGCACAATCTGTCGAAGACAGAAGCCTTCTGATCAGAGTTATGT
This sequence comes from Iris pallida, assembly GCA_029216955.1. Lineage (NCBI taxonomy): Eukaryota > Viridiplantae > Streptophyta > Magnoliopsida > Asparagales > Iridaceae > Iris > Iris pallida. The sequence continues at coordinate 19,308,534 of JANAVB010003200.1, forward strand.
GCCCACACACCCCCTTGGGCGCATGCTTGGTAAAGCAGCACAGTTTTCTCCCAGCTTCGCCTCCTTCATTTGTGAGTCTCGTTAGATTTACCCGGAGTGTCGTACAATCCAATTCTTGGCATCGTAGTATTTTTCTTTGCCAAGTCTCGAGCATTGAACACTCTGTTATTGGTTGCACAAGAGAGAAGTCGCTGGGCTAGTAGAGCCCAGAACGGTGTGAGCCTTCTTCATTCGGGAAGTTTCTGTGGCGGAGCCATGCGCCCATATGACAGAGTCCTTCAATTGCATATCTGCTATGACACTGGAAGGGTATGCGTTGCGAGCCATCGGAAGCCAAGTCTTACGAGACTTGTTTGGCTTCGCTAATTTTAAGGGAGTAGAGCCATCCCTCGAGATCATCTCTTCGAACGCCTGCTGATCGAACTTCATGATCAGCATCTTCTGAGTGCTCTCCACTTTGTCGGTATCGGATTGCGTCACCATCTTCTCGTCAAAGAAAAAGGTAGTCCCCAGCAGAGTCGCCATTTTTGTAGACACACACAAAAAGAAAAAAAAATGCTGTCTTTTTTTATTGGCATAAGGCACCACAAATCGAGTATGCGTGAGAGATCCTGCACTGAGGATCCCCGAGTAGAAAAAGAATTCTTGGGAATAGGACGATGGAGATCGAGCGGCAGTTGCTCCTTTATTCCGTTGACACTCCGATTACAAAAGTGGGAGAAAACCTAAGAAAATTGCTACTCTCGGCTCACTGGCAAGAAGTGCAGCAATTTGGCTCTTGAAAATGCTCTCCGTTCTGTGTTTTGAAGAAGGATGAGATCCCTTTTTATAGTCGTTCTTAAGCTGGAATGATGTTATACGCCCACATGAGGAAACACACGGGTTTTCATGTGGGCGCATGGTCCTGCTTTGGGCGCATAGGGTGTAGGCGCATGCAGGTTGCGTGATAGTGGTGCTGACGTGGCCGCATGCTTCGGTACACGAGTGCTTGTAGAGACTGACGTGGCCGTATGATTTGGTACATATTTTGATCGTAGGTTTGACTGAGTCAGGGGCTACTCTGGCGTTGGCGAATAGCCTGAAACAGGACTATGTGCCCCCTTCTGGAGTAGCCTAGAATGGGTACATGGGCATATGACCTCCCTGGAAGCTTGGGCGCATATGACCTCACTGGAATCTTTGGGCGCATATGTCTTCATTGGTGGCTTGGGCACATACGGTTCATTGGTGACTTGGGCGCATATGTCCAGTCTGCTGTAATTTTCATGCTTCTACAATGTTCATTAACAATACCTAGTAACACATTTAAATGTTTTTCATCTCTCAAAAGTATTTAAGGTTGAAAAGAATATTTTTCATATATTGACTTCTATTTTCAAGATCGTTAAAGACACCATTTTTGTTAGAACCGGTTCTAACACAGTGAAGCAATAACTTATAGGAAAAAAGGTGATTAATGATTTTCAAATGGTCAGATTTGTTGCAACTTTAATTATTTGTAGGCCATCCAACAAGATTGACCAGGTTGTTTGAACTTGATGTGAGGAAGCCTCACTTGAGACTGTTGGAGCACAGCGAAAATAAATCCAAGAAATTAGAGAATACCTCAGAGAAAATTCATAACTACAAAGACAAGAATTTACGTGGTCGGCCAATATGCCTACTCCCAAGGACGATGATGGTTTAGTTACACTATGAAGAAGAAAATGAATTACATAAGCTCTCTCAACAGTTCTCTTCTTGCTCTTAAAAAGTCCCAACCACAAAGATAAAAAAAAAAGACAAAACTCTCTTAAACTTTTGTGTTTAACTTATTCAACAACTTTAGTTCTCTTGTGTTAAACTTATTCAACAACTTTCATTAACCACAACGTAATATCTCAAGGAGAACCATTAGACCCTTTTATATAGCATGCCATGTGTCCATATATGAAAATTCAATCTTATGTAGGCTTACCATATATTAGAAATTCATATATGAAAATCTAATATATAAAAATCTAGTATATGGAAATCCAATCAACTATATAGTTAAAGTCAAAATTGTTATGGGCCTATTTTTGTTTGACATTTTTATTATATCTCCACACCAACAAGGTTTTTCCATAAAATTGAGCCGACATACTTCTCCACCGCATAGCTTCACTAAATCAACCATTCGTCAAACCCGTCCATAAGTGCTATCAAGCAACATTTCTATACCCGACTCTGGAAAATATCCCTTCTTTTTATACACCCACTTGCATCATATAGCTCGTTTGTCCTTGGACAATGGAACCATATCCCATGTACAGTTATTGTATAGAGACTGAATCTCTACATAGGTACCATCTAGTTCTTGCTTTTAATATCTTTGACAGCTTGTTTGAAAGTGATAGGCTCGTCATCCTCTACTGGTAGTACATATAACACCACATTCAATTGTCCATAGTGATTCACCGGTTTATCAAATCCATACTTGTGCACTAGCTTGACCGATCTCCTTAGCATAGTGGTGGCCGAGGAATCTTGATGCTGGTACTGATGTTCCTCTAATGGTTGTTCTTTTGGGGCATGATGAACATCTTCAAAAACCTCTACCTCATTTGATGCATCCTTAGATGACTCAATCTCTATATAGTATGAGACTTGCTAGATACACCATTATCATGATCGGACTCACTCTTCTTGCTTGAAGTGAGTATTAAAGACTCATCGAATGTGACATCCCTATTGATTAAGAACGATATCCTTTAGGCAGTATAAACGGTATCCCTTCACTCATTGTGTATATCCTAAGAAAATGATTTTCTTGGCTCTCAGATTCAACTGATCATCCTCATTGACATGATAGTAAATATTGAATCCAAACACGCGCAAAGTGCTATATTTCGCTGGTTTATTGGTCATCTTCTCATATGGAGTCTTACAGTCTATATCTAGGGTTGGTGATCTATTAACCAAGTATCGTGCCATGTGTATAATATCCGTCCACTATTCCGTGCCTAAATCGGTATTAGAGAGCATACATCTTGCTTTCTCAAATAAGATTCAGTTCATCCTCTCTGCTAATCCATTCTGCTGTGATGTGTTTCTGACAATTCAATGTCTCATGATACCTTCTTTAGCACAAAATTTTTTAAAATTTTCATAGGTATAGTCAGTACCATTATCCGACCTCAATGTCTTTACCTTTCTGTCTGCTCTGTTCTCTACCATCACTTTCTACCGTTTGAACTTCTCGAAGACCTGATCATTTGTTTTGATCAAATACTAATGTGTATCATCATTAATAAAAATAACATAGTACCTCACACCCTTTTTAGAAAGAATTTTGCCTGATCTCCATACATATGTATGCACATAGTCGAGAATACCTCTTGTCTTCTACTTGCTTGTACTGAAGGTCACCCTATGTTGCTTGCCATAAACACAATGCTCACAGAAAGCCATACTTGACTTCTTCAAGTTCTTCAGTAACCCATGTTTTCTCAGTAAGGACAAGCCTTTCTCACTCATATCCTCAAGCCGCATATGTCAAATATTTGTGCTATCAAATGAATCAGTTGTACTGACTGCTAAAGTTTCAGTTATAGTACTTTCCAATAAGATATAAAGGATACCATGTCGGTGGCCTTTCATCACCATCAAAGAACTACGAGCAACCCATAAGACTCCACCTTCGGCAATAAATTTGTTACCATTTACGCACAAAGAGAAATAAGTTTTTTTAGGTCGAAAACATGTTTGACATTGGCCAAAGTCCTCATAATTCTATCATGAGTTTTCACCTTGATAGACCCAATTCCAATAGTTAGACATGCGTTGATGTTGTCCATCAACACAAAACTACCATCTGTTGCCTTGTAGGAAGAAAACCACTTCCCCTTTAGACACATATGGTATGAGTATCCTGAATCGGGAATCCACTCATGTTGTGATGTGCCACTAAAAATAGACTCCGTTGTTGTTGGCTTCTCAAGCACAGTTTACTTTATCACCTTCACTCTTTGTCTTATTCTCCTTTTTTTGTTCTTTTTCTTTGAATGTGGGCACTTATTTGCATAATGTCCTTTCTCATTATAGTTAAAGCACTTCACCTTCTAAATTGGTGTCTTCGACATGGACCTTGACCTTGTGCTAGAAGATTCTCTATCGTTTATCCTTTCTGTTGCCATCAAACCTTGGGCTTGGTCTCCATCATTTTTGCCATGAGAAGCCAACATCCACACCTCATTAGACAATAAGGCACTCGTAGCCTCTTCTACGAAAATGAGTCATTTTCGTATAGTAACATTTGAATAAGATTCTCATAAGAATTGGACAAAAAATAATAGAGTTAGCATCAAACGATCATCATCTTCATGTATGTCAACATCCTTCAAGTCTTTAACGCTCCAGTCCCAAAATATGTAGGACTAGGTAACGTACATGTAGCCGTATAATAAATATCCGTAAGCTGTATATGCAAATTGTCATGGCTCACTAGATCTCATTCACAAAAAATAAATAATAAAGATATTATTTAATCAAATATGAAACTGTCAATGTACAAGGTGCTAGATGAAGACAAATCTACTATCAAGCATTGAAGTAGAAAGAAATAAATAGCAAAATAAAGAATACAAGCTGCATAGGATGATTTAAGAGCAAACATCTTCGATAGAAAAAGAGAAGATCACGATTATGGCTGGTACCCTGCAGAAAGTCATGCAAATCTACACCTGAAGAGATCACCAGGTCCTCAAAGGGACGTAACAAGATACATAAAAATATGACGTATAAACTGAATATAAATGTCGCAAGTCATGGAAAAAAGTAAAATATACTAAATCATAACAAGGCCCAGTATCCCATTATCGAAACTGTGGATCACCCCTACAACCAAAAAAGGACAAGGGGTAGCATACTATTCGTATGTGACACTGCCGCATACAATGATTCGAACAGAGTGTGACAAGACATCAACTAAGGTCACTTAACCAACTGTGAACATGCAGTTAAGAATAAAACTTCAGCGCATGAGCACTCTGGCTATATGAGATTAGCATAGTCCCCTTTCTGGCCACCAGGGGCCTCATGTAACACCCCTGAATTTTTGATAATTATTTTCATTATTTATTTGACTCAAATAGGGATTTTTGGAATTTTATAAATATTTTAATTACATAGTTATTATCATAGATGACCTTAGTTATGGTTAAGTTTTGGAATGTAAGATTACTAGGAATCATGGCACAAAGAGTATAGTCGTGTGCTTTGACTAGTGTATTAGCCATGCTAGGGAAGGCCTTGCCATAGTTGTGTCCCTACTAGAAAAATCAGTCAAAGTTTTGACTTGACCCCTATAAATAATTTAATTAGTTATTTATTAAGATTGTGACTTTTAGGAGATCCGGTTGTACCAATTTAGTCCGAACTTGACCCGAACCCAACCAAAACCTATGTAGTCGTATAGTATGTGTAAAGACATCCATATAGATATATTTTATATTCATAAATTTTGTACTTTATTTTGATTGATATTAATGTTTTATGGTTTTAAATGGATATTTTTATTGTGAGAAAATGCTATTGTATGTCAAGAATATTTTCTTGGATTTTGGTGTACATGAGTGTATAGAAATGTAATTTATAGTATTATATATATTAGGCTATATATATATATATATATATATATATGTGTGTATATAAGTATATTATATATATATATATATATTATATATATATATATATATATATATATATATATATATATATATATATGTCTGCGGGGTCGTGGCCTTTTGGTAGCGACGAGGGTCCCGGGCGGGTGGCCCGGGTTCGAACCCCTCCTTAGGCGCACGCGCCTAAGCTCTAGTAAAAAGGAAGCCCAAAAAATATATATATATATATATATATATATATATATATATATATATATATATATATATATATATATATATAGCTCTCGGCCGATGGGGTCCCCCTTGGTGGCCGGCCCCCTGGTGGCCGCCGCCGTGGTGGGTCGCCCCGTGGCAGCTCCCGCCGCCGCCCCATGGTCTTCTCCCTCTACCGCCCCGGTTGCCCTCCCCCGGCTGGCTCTCACACTGCCCTCAGTGCCGCCGCCTGTTCCATCCGCGGCAGCGTCCCCGTCGCCTCCGGCGTCGCCGTCGCAGGCGTCGCCGTGGCTCTCCTGCGGCAGTTCTCGGGAAGGATCGGTCTCCAGCGGCCGTCGACGGGCTGTTTCCGGCCCCAGTTGGCTCGCCCACCCCCCCTCTGCTGATCTCCTCCCCTCCCTCGTCGTCTTCCCCGCGGAGCCGCCCCCCTTGGCAGCGCCCGCCGTGCCATTCGACGCCGTAGCTCCAGCTCCCCCCACTCTCTCGCCGTCTCTCCTGCGGAGTCCCCCCTCCTTGGTAGCGTCCGCCGCGTCCCCTGACGCCATCGCTCCCGCCCCCCCCCCCCCCGATCTTCCCTTCCCCGTGCTTGTCGGCGTCTCCGCTCGACGTGGCTTCTCCCTGCGGCGGCCGCCCCATCGCCGGCCCTCCTACGGCATGCTCCGAGCTCCCCTCGTGGACCGCTCCTCCGCCTCCCTATGACCTCCGGAGTTTCCGCCGCGGGCTGGAGGCCCCTCTCCCCCGCCGCGTTTGACTGGCCCCGCCCCGGCCCTCCCCCGTGCCCCCCCCCCTCTCCGGAGCTTCCTCCTCGCCGCCCTCGGCCTCCCCCTCCGCATCCCCCGTCCGGGCGGTCCCCGTCTCCCCGGCCCTTGCCGTTGCAGCTCTGCGTAGCCTGGCGCCGGGCTCTCCCTCCCTCCGTTGCCGGTGGAGGTTGGGTGGCCCGAGGTGCCCCCTCGGGCCCCGTCCCCGTCCCCGTCCCATCGGCTCCCGCGCTTCCACAGCGGGCCACGCGTGCGGAGCAGGCCTCGGGCCCCGCGTCGCCCGCCACGTGCCCCCCCTACGCGCGTTGGACGCCACGTGTTCCCCCCCCCCATTTTGGTCTGCGGGCCTTCCCCCCTTGGGCAGTGGAGCCGCCCCCGCCCTTGGGCCCTGAGCTGGCGCAGTTCTAATTCGAAATTCGAATTTTTTTGAATTTTGGTTTGCGTGTCTCCTTCTTCTTCAAAAAAAAAAAAAACCTTGTTAGGGCTGTGGGCCCACACTCTACTCTTTTTTCGAAATTTTTCGTAATTTCGGAATGACCTTTTCAATATTTTGTAGTTGTTAATTTGTCTACAGGGCTTTTGTGTTTTCCGGCCCCTGGGACTTGTACTGCTCGCTTAGAGCGCTTTTCATTCAAAATATATATATATATATATATATATATATATATATATATATATATATATATATATATGTATATATATAGATATATATATATATATATATATATATATATATATATATATATATATATATATATATATAAATATAAATATATAAATAGATATTTTATTTATATTAAAAAAAACAAATATATATATATATAATATATATATATTTATATATATATATATAATATATATATATATATATATATTAATGAAAAATAATTTTATTGAAAAAGAAGGTGAGCTCATGAAGAGCAGTACAGGTGCAGGGCTGGAAAACACAAAAGAAGTCCTGATTAGCAAAAAAATTAAAACTACATGTAGAAATACTAAAAATACGATTGTTCGGTTTTTGCTGGAACCAACATTCCGAAAGACTTTGAAATTTTGAAATTCCAAATTTCAAAAACTATGAAAGTCACTAAACCGCCACACCGGGCGCGCATCTCGAGAAAGTATGGAGGGGTGGGCGCGTGGCCCTATGCGCACGCGTATTCCGAGGAAATGGCAACCTACCCGAGGGGAGAGGGCGCACGGCTCGAGGAGCCTCGAACCCCCCCAGCGCGAAGCCCGGCGGCTGGTCGCCCGACGGGCCAAGAGAGGAGCGGGCATGCCAGCGAGACGAGAGAGGAGCTGGGGCTCCGGCGGGGGAGGACATCCCGACGGGGTGGGGGGGTTGAACCCAGGGAGCAGACGGAGGGGGGTCGGGCGAGACAGCGAGGGAGGGAATGGGGTGCGAGGGCGCGACCTCCCGCTGCGGGAGGGACAGCCGAGCTCGGCGCGGAGCGGTGACGCCGACCCACGGAGGGGACCGCGAGACGACTCCGGAGGAGGGGAATCCCGGTGAGCACACGAGTAGAGAGGGGGCGGGGGTGGGGTCGACGTCACTAAGGGGGCGGCTCCGACGAGGGGGAGACTGAGAGAAATTGGGGGGTTGGCCGCCTGGAGGAGAGGGCTCACGGGTGGCAGATGGCGATCCCTACCACCGGCGACGGGGGGGGCTCCTCCAGCATGAGGCGGAGGGATCGCCTTAGGCCTTCGGGGGGAGAGGGCCAGACGGGGACGTAGCCACTGCCGTCGGGGGACCGGCGATCGACGCTGGGGAGGGAGTACGAACGTGAGCGGCCGCCCACTGCGCGGTGACCGGAGAGGGCCGCTGCGCAACCACCATAGCCCACGATGGAGGGGCCACCGACGAAGGGGGGACGCCGACGAGGGTGTAGAGGAGACCGCGGGGGCCAATCCGGGGCCGCCGACGCACGACGGCCACTGGAGCGAGAGGAAAGCGGTCGCTGCAGTAGGGGGCACCACTGCTGCAGGCGGGGGCGCCGGCCACAAAGGGGGGGCAGCAAGGAGGGACGGGGTAGGCCCAGGCGGCAGGGGCCTAGAGGGGGGCCGCCGCGGGGACGCCTACATCCGGGGGAGGGGGAGGAGCCGGGGCGGTCTCAGCCAAAAGCTCGGAGGGAAGAGGCGAGGACCCGGAGGGGGGAGGGAGCCGGATGGCGCCGAGCACGACGACGACTACGACGCCGAGGGTGGCGTCTGCTTGGAAGTCGACAGCGACAAGGCAGATCCCACTATGTCAAGACGGAGCTAGCGAGTGGGAACACTAGCGGAAGGGACCAGGTGGAGCTCGGCGAGGAGAAGCCGAACGGCTGGTGGAAGCCGGCGGTAGGGAAAGGCCGACCGGGGATGCTAGAAGAGGGGGAGAAGTGGGGGCCTCCAAGGGGGAGTAGGATGCACAGGGGCCCGGCCGGGCCGAGGAGGCCGACCGGCCAGCCTAACCACCCGGCCGCAAGGGACGGAGATGGGAGCAGAGGGGCTCCGACCATCTTTATATATATATATATAAATATATATATATATATATATATATTTAAAAAATATAATTTAAATATATATATATATATATATTTAAATTATATATATGTATAATATATATATATTTTTTTAAATATATATATATATATATGTATATTTTTTATATATATATGTATATATATTTATATATATATATATATATATATATATATATATATATATATATATATATATATATATATATATATATATAACAACATTATTGGTGTTCCCACGCAGGAAGAAGGAACCCGACTGCTATGACTAAATCATTTTTTTTTTAAATTCTCAAATCTTCAACAAATTTTTATCAAATCTTCCAAAGATTTGTAAACCTAAACTCAATCTTAATCCTGATCCTTTTACAAACCCAGGCCCAAAACACACAGGCCAACCCCCCTTCTCTATATAACGGAAGAGAAGGAGAGAAAATCTCTCAACCCTAACCTCAATTCTTACACCCAGCACTACCCCGACTCCTCAACGACCACCTTCGACCTCTGTCCGTCGTCGCAAAGTTGCCGTCAGCCGGCCAAACCACACCCGCAGCAGCAGTGCAACATCAGCAGCATCAGTGACAGCAGTCCCCAACCCCTAACTTTGTGGTGAGTTTTCTCTCTTACAATCGCATATTTTTTTGCACGGTTTCTTATTACATGTTTACAACATGACCCTCTAGGATTCCCTCCAAGCGAAACGAGTTTTGGTGTCCTGGTTTGGAAGAAAACTCGATCCAAAGTTAATTGTTACAAAACAGTTCAAAAACAGTCCTTGTACCCCTGTTTAAAGACTAATTATTGTCAACCTGTTAAAAAAATTTGAAAACTTTTTGAACAACCTTTCATATCACCTATAGGAATGTAAAACCTATTTTATGGTTTCTGTTTCATCCAGTAAACACTTAGTTAATTGCTTTCAAAAATCTAAAAAAACTACGTAAAACAGTTTTCAAAACTTAGAACTTCTCCCGATACGGGATCTGTCCCGATAAACCGGGCGAATTTGTCACGATCCGAAAGTTATCGAAAGGTGCGTACGGATGTTACAAACGTGTGAGATTTGACAAAATACGAACTGTTTACGTGTGTGCGACGAATTCGAGGCGTACCTATCGGTCGAGGTACACCGTATCGACCCCTTTGCAAAAATACTAATTACTTTGTAAACGTTCGCCACATTGTGACAAAACTTATGCCACTGGACTTGTATTATTTTTCTGGTCATATGAGCCAAGTTTGGTCCAATTCTGAGAATGTTGACCAGATCGCTATTTTGGTGGGGCCCACGATCCGACTAAATGGGCAATTTTGTGTACGGCTCATCGGAATCCAAATCTGGACATACCATTGGTTTTGTATCAAAAAATTGGATTCATTGGTATATAATTTGTCGAATTTAGAGACCATTGATTCTGGCACACTTTTTGGAACAAAAGTGGATCCAGCGGCGGACACTGTTTGGCCCAAAATTATCGTTTATCCCTGTGTCCAGAATTAGACTTATTAGTAGTCAAACTTAGATGTTTATCTTATGTTGAATACATTGGTGATGTCTGTTTCAGCATCCGGAGACATTTACGGGAGTTGGACTTTTGTGGATCACTAAGTGATTGGATATTGTTTGTTTTACGCGCTACCACCAGGCAAGTACACCTTGCCAAACTTTACAGTACTTATATGCATTTCTTATATTGCTTTTTCTTTTTTGTCTGATTTGATCACATGCTTCCTCTGATTCATGCTACTGTTATTTTCTCGTTATTACTGTTGTTTTCTAGTTATACGTGCACATATGCTATTTTATTTATTCTATATATCATTATTTTTCCTATATAGATCCTATTATTGTTGTGTTGTCATGTGCCATGATTATCTGATATGCCTTGACCTATACTTGACTTGGACATGACTAGACATGATAGACTTGACTTCCTAGTACCTTAGGAGAGGGTGTTTTATTAGTCGTGGCTATACCCCTCTTTTGTTAGTACCTCGCCGGGCTGCGGTAGAGAACCTATTATAAGACTATTAGTGCCTTGCCGGACTGAGGTTATTATCGCATGTACCTATAGCCATGATTAATATTATATTCTCATGATATATCACCATCTATAGAGTTTCTTATGTGTTATCTTTCAAGTACTTGTTATTCCTATTTTTCTTACATGTTATTTACTGTACAGTAAGCATATATATATTTTGTGTTTCCTAGTCCCCTGAGGACTTGGTGATCTCTCCAGGCTTAGTTAGAGAGGAGGACTCCCCGACGATTTACAGTTCTTGAGTCGAGACAGGTGACGTACTTTCGTAGGAGGACGAGATAGTGCCAGAGGACTTCTCTTGATCCATATCATCTCTTTATTTAGACTTGCTACCTTATTTTCTTTTATTTTAGCATACTTATAGTTGATAAATACTTATTTCCTTTTATTGTGGTTTCGGAAAGTCTTACCCGTACTGTTATTATTTTTATTTTCTGCTGGACAGATCCTTTTCATCAGTATTATTTTATTGGACTTGATATTTTGTGTCTTATTATTCTGTGTGGATGAGATTAGCTGTGTACCTGTGACTTGTAGTGTTATTATTCTAGGTTGTTATAGCGATTTACAGCTTAAGCATTAACTAATGGGCTTAATAGGAAGTTTTGGTCCATTAGAGAAATGTTGCTGGCATGTAGCGTATTCCTGGTCCTACGTATTTTGGGACTGGGCATTACACCTTAAAGTATGGCATTTTTCGAATGTCATAGGTCAACAGGAACAGTAAAGGGACTTGTCTTGTCTGTATCTCCAGCGAAGCTTCCGGGTATAAAAGGGAAGTACATACTAGACCCATATGTTAAGGAACTGTCTCCCCACCCTATGTACCTATTTATGTCATATCTACGACATTGTACCTCTAATAACTGCCAAGTCTCCTATCATGCATCTATTTAGCAGTTATACCTAACACATGCGCTAAGGTGATCAGCCGACATGCAAGTTACCTCTATATGCTACTCACAACTCACACACATATCGTGGCACATTTATGACAAGGTTAATGAAATGCTTGTTAAACAAGAAGTGGTTCATTAACTCTAGGTCCATATGCATAATTTAAAGATAAGCAATAAAAATAGGACTAACACTCGTTCATGGCTCTGCCCAATTCAGGGTTGCTTTCAAATTAAAATGTACCGAAAATGGCTTAAGACCTAGAACAGGGAGAACCATTATACCCCTCGTCAATAGCTGGAAGACAATCTTGTTGACCTCGAAGTGAGGATCTACTCTGAACCCTTTAACCCGACTATAAATGAAGAAGAAGTTGCCCTTCAGGACTTCTTGCGCAGGTAGAGGTTCCTTGATGAGGTTCAAGCTAGACAATAGGTGAAATATAACTGGCCCAAAGATGGTGATAGGTGCTCTAAGTTTTTCCACGCCCTAGTAAAAGCTGGACAACACCGAAATGCCATTCACGACCTTATTGACTCTAATGGGGCCAACATTACTCAAGCGGATATAATTGCTGATGAAGCGACCAGATTCTTCCAGGACCTCTACAACCAGGCTTATTATCAGACCAGATTATCATTTTAAGGTCAAAAAACTGATAACATATAGAGGTAATCAGGTTTTACGACAGCTAGTTACTATTAATGAGATTGAACTTATTGTCAAGAAGGCTGACAAGAATAAATCCCCAGGACCGGATGGGTTCGGTGCTACTTTCTTTAAGGCCCATTGGATTCTATCAAACTGGATATCCTAGAAATGGTCAGAGAATTTTTTGAATCAGGTAAACTACTAAAGGAATTTAATCATACTTTTGTGGTACTTATTGCTAAGGCAGATGGGGCTTCCTCCTTCGGTGACTCCAGGCCTATTACGTGCTGTAATTTTCTATACAAGATCATTACACATCTGATGTACAATCAGACGAGACCAATCATGCAAGAACTTAATCAAGCTACTTTTATCAAAGGAAGGTCGATCTCTAACAACTGTTTGCTTGATTATGAGCTGGTCACGGATTTCAACAAGTAGGGAGGGAACAAAGCTTGTATCAAACTGGACCTTAGAAAGGCTTTCGACATGGTGAACCGGGACTTCTTGTGGCATATTATGACATGTATGGGCTTCGACTTGTGGTGGGTAAATAGGGTGAGAGAATGTATTTGCACTCCTATTTTCTCGATTCTTATTCAGGGTCACTCGAAAGGCTACTTTAAAAGTTCTAGGGGTTTTAGACAGGGAGACCCGGTATCCCCTTACCTTTTTACCATTGTGATGGAATTCCTCTCGTGCTTGATAGACGAGGTAGTCATGGATGGAGAAGTTACCCCTTTGTTCCGGAAGACGATCCCGATGGTTTCTCACTTGATATATGCGGATGACCTACTCATGTTTGTGGATCCATCTGAAAGGTCTATGAATACCCTTTGCAGTATTTTTTTTAACAAACTTGTAAAACCCGCAATATAGGTATTATTGGATTTTTGGAATTAATCGAATTTTAGTTGATTATTAGATTTTGGTTGCCTTAGAGTATCCCTGGTTAATTGGTTAGCTAGTTAGGTTTATAATTATTATTATTACTATTATTACTACTATTACTACTATTATTATTATTATTATTATTTCATTATTAGTCGAAATAGGAAAATTATTATTTTTTAAAATTTATGGACTAGGATCTTTGATTGATTGCCCGTCCTGAGTCCGTACCCAGATCCCGTCTTCCGACCCTGAGCCCGAACCTGACTTGGGTTCCGTCCCGAAGCCTTATGAAATCCATTAATGAATTTCTTATATATATGTATACCCTTTTGTTAAAAAAAAATTAAGCTATAACCTAACAGCCAACCCCATGTTTTACTCCAAGACCTGGCTCCAACCCCCCCATGACTTGGACCATTTCTCTCCTCTTTCTTCCCATGTTCCCACCTCTCCCTCAAATCCCACTCCACTACTTCTCATTAAACTCACCACCACCTCCATTTAATACTCTAAAGTCAAGAGAATAAACCCTCACTAGCACCCTCTTCCATCTTCCCCTCTCTCTTTCCCTCTCCTCTTTCTTCCCAACTCCAACCCACACCACCACCACTTCCCGCAGCAGTCGACCATCGGCCAGCCCCTCCGGCGCCTGACCCCGTACCCGATCAGCCAGATCCGTGACCCCACGGTCGCCCGTGCCAGATTCGGCCAGCCTCGTGGCCATCCCGACCGGCCGGACCCACGATCCCGTGGCTGCACGCGCCGGATCCGCCTCCCCGGACCCCTTGCGGCCAGCCTCCTGACTCGTGTCCGCGCTCCTACGTCGACCCATCGGTCCGTCGACCCCTCCCTTGTAGTTGGCAACACTCCCACGTTTGTCCCTTTTACGGCCAGCGTTCATTGCAGAACCGGTCCGCCTTTGTGCACCTGTGGCTCCACATCGCTGACGTTCATCGCTGTCGGGGACTCGCTCGAAGACTTCCGAGTCGTTGACGACGCTCTGTGGAACCGATCCGAGTCCGAGGCCACCCTTCGGATTCCGTCATCGAGCCTATTCGGTATATTTTTGTTAATCATAGTAGCTCGTCCCTCCGTTAGATAGTCAATGATGATGCAGTCCCGACCCAGTTCCTTGGATCGGCTTTTATTAATTGTTGCGTTTAGGAGGATACGACGTTCAAGTCCTACTCGGACTTGTTTATGTGAATTATAGTTATTTTCCTTCGATTGATTATTGTTGGGAACCATTCTTATGTGTTGTTAGCCAATTCCATTGCGTTGTGGGATTAATTTCTCTAGCTGGGACATTATTCATATACTGTGGTTGGCCTTTGGTGGATTATATTCTTTTGGGTTGGACTTTGTATGTGATGATATTGTGTTGTCTCCCCGGTTCGGGATCGACTGGTTGGGTGTGGGTTTTGTACCGCCTATGTGGCTAGATTGTCCTAGTTACAGAGGAGGTGCTGCCCAAATTTTTAGTAAATATTTCAAAATACTATTATTTAATTAAGTTTAGTAATTGATAAATTAAAATCTATTTTCAAAATCCGGTCTTTGAAAACGGTTTACAAAATTGGTTTTGTTTGGCTTTAAATGTAGATTTTGTGAGTTTTGTATCCCCTTTTAGGCGACGACCGTATCGGTCGGGTGAGCCTCGGCGAAACGCAAATGCTACATGACTTCCTGTACGTTGAGGTGTAAGCTAGCAACGTGAGATTGCATGACCAAGTCTGAGACGCTCATTTTCTATAATTTATATTTAAATTATATTATATTTTATTTAGAACTCGTTACTGGGTATTTTTCATATTTCGAGGACAGGGCCTCGGCCTCCTGAATAGACCGCTTTCCGACATTCAGAGCTCGCCAGCAACTTTTAATATTTAATTAATTTATGTAAATAAGTTGTAAGGGCATAAGCCCAGTTTTATATTTATTTTTTGTGACCCCGTATTGTGTAGTGTAGATTTTACTTTCTTTCTGAGTTGGTATCGCGTACCTTGACGAGTAATATAAATCTGATACTAATTATTTTTGTATAAAATTAATAAGGATTTCTCACACTTAATTCTAAATGAATAAAATGTTGGTAAGTTAACAAGTTCATGTTTTATCACTGGAAACAATATAGTTATATATATATATATATATATATATATATATATATATATATATATATATATATATATATATATATATATATAATGAAAATACAAAGATTTGCCAATCAACCTATAAATGCTATCTTCTCCAATTAAATCAATTAACCGGTTTTACCAATAACCAATGTAGCTTGCGACGTTAGGCATGTTTCGGTAGTTAATTAAATAACTTAAAACTTGACTAGGGTTATTTCTAGAGATTGTAACTAGCACACCTAGATATGGTTCAATTATGATTCTAAGACAGGATTCTCGACTGTAGGGTTTCGAGGAAAAGTTTGACTTCCTTCCGGTACCGACACATCTTTTCCAGTCATAAAACAAAGGCTAGTTACGGTTATATTTTTATTGCATTTTATTTAATAATTGTCAAGTTGCATGTTTAAACCACATTGCTACACGGAACCCTCTTCTAGGGTTCAAATATTGATTGTGGAGATATTGAGGGAATAGTGTAGCGTTTATGACCAATACCCTCTATATTGCATATTGTTATTGTGCGAGCTTACCCCTCTTACACATGGGGATAAGCCGTATCGCGTCGCTAGGATGCTATTGTACAAACCAAGCCGATCATAGACGTTACATATTCAAATCACATTGTTTTAAGTATTGAATTGTTAAATTGCTGGAAAATATTGTTTCAACTGTTTAGCTTGTACTTTTTCGTTATTATTTGAAATGTGAGATACATATTCGTACTTGCTCCCTCCTGACTGGAAACCAACATTTTTAGGTGACATTGAGGATGCTGAGCTATTGTACAATAGCTACTATGACCCGATATTGTATCCTGTGGTGTTGCCAGAGTTCCCTTGGAGGACGTAGAACCAGAGGCTGATGAGCCGACCATCTAGCTAGTTGATTTTCAGTTATCTAGTTTTATTGTATTGGAGTTTGTCGATTTGAATTCAGTACTTTCATTTCCAGTTGTACTTTTCAATTGTTGAATAAAAAGTTTTTAAAATTTTCGTATATTCGAGTTGTGACAAATGTGTAGATGTTGTTGTGCATACCTGCATATAGAACAGCTTACTGCCGCCGTCTCACAACGGTGCAGGCTGGGCATGATCCGGTTCGATCCAATAATTTGGGATCGGGTCGTGACATGTTTTTAGTGGTGGCCCATGTAGGTCGATCAATAACTTAAGTGCACATACCTAGAAACAACTAGAACACTAGAATATTGATTTGTCACAACATAGGACCGAATTATCTATATATATAAGTAACTATTTTTGCTTGCTTATAGAACGGTAGGTTACCTTGTTTATACTTTCCCCTAAACTTGCCAGACTATGATGACAACCTGACCTATGCCTATCAGTCGGTATTAGCAAGATCTTATTTTCTATGCATGACACAAGAAAACATGACAAGAGAATCGTAGTAGTAGATTGAGCAACGGGAGGCTGCTCGAACCAGACCAGGACCAGAAGAGCTAATGATACCTAGAATTATTGATTAGAACTAGATAATACCCTACCGAAGCATAACATGTTACCCTTGATTACACTTTTTCTGGCCAATATCTTTCCCAAAGTCATGACTCCCCTACGATACAATTTCTGAAAATTGTAATGAGAATGTATGTAAGGCGGTATTTATCAAGGATATATTGGTAATTAAGAATTAAAAGAGTAGAATTTTGGAATACCTGGATATTATTTTTATATATATAATATACATGGTGAACGGAGAGTCTACTATATTCACCATGTTACAGTATAGGGCCAAAATTATATATTTTAAAATATTTATTTTTGACTTGCTTATAGTTTTATAGGTTCCCTTGCTTACGTTTGTACCTAAACCTTATCTAGATTAGGTCGATTGTATGATGGTATATTTTACTGCCTATTTTATTTTCTAGATTTTTGGTATATTTTAGTATCTCATGACTTTCGGGATTATTTTCTTCCATATTTCATATCTTTATCAGATTCTAACATACTTTAGGATCCATACTCTCTCGCCGTTTTTGGATTAAGATTAGATTTTTTTTATCTCCTTCGTTAGCAAACCTATTCCAACTTCTCCATCTGTTGATCAAATCTTACTCCTCTATCTTTATTTGGGATCTAGATCTATTTCACTATTTAGAGTTTCAAATTCTCCTTTAGCAAACTTGGTAAACTTTTATCTATCCAGAGTATTTTTACGACTAGTGTATCCAACCATTTATCTTGACATTATTTTCAATTGACTTTCTTGGGACCAATTCCGAACCAAATTCTTCTGGAACCATAAAGCGCCAAGGTTAATTATTACTAAAAGAATTGGTTCAACTTAGCTTGTTTACGAATCTTCCAAGAGAATTATTTTTCAAAAATAATTCCAATATTGATTGATATTTTCTAGGTTATTCTAAGACCAAGAATATTTTTATTTGTTGACTTCCTCCACTCAACTTGAAACCTTACTCTCTCTAAGAACATCTTGATCAGTTCAAGACCTAGAAAGCTTTTAAACTCAATGCTTGAGTATCATGAAGCACGAACGGTCAGAGAATTGATTCCATCCTAATATTGAATTTCCTTTAGTCATTGAAAAACTTTTTGAATTATTGAATTATTCCTTTAAAATTTTCATGGACAAAGTCAAAAAAATATTCAATGACCTAATATGGCTTCGCACATATGCGTCGCAACCATCTATTTGAATTATAGAAACTGCAAGTATACTGCAACCTGTTGTGCACTGGCGGAGCATAGACTCTAAGTTGAGGTGATTCAGGTGTTGATAGGTTTTTGGATATTATTGAGACTACGTCCTAAATGCATCAAATTTGTCTCCTATATTGTTCAGCCAGAAAACGGATAAAGTTGATAGACTACTCGAAAACCTATTACTATTCAAGTTATGGAGCCAAAATTTTACTGCAGTCAGGTGCACTCTGGCGAGGCATAAATTTGAGGCAAAGTGACTTCGAATATATTTGGGTTTTCGAATATTATTAAGACTATATCCATAATATGGTTGTCTTTTTAGCACCATCAAATTTTCTGATTTTTGTCGATTAGAGGATTTACATTTCTAGCGGTTGCCGCCATTTTTCAGAAACATCTTATCACAACCAGAAAGAATAGTTTTCTTATGAAATTCTACTTAATTTTTTCTAGAACTTATTAGGACCATATCTTGCCTCAATTCCTTCCAAGGTTCAATTTTAGTATGTTGCATATATTTTATGGATAGATATATATATTTTGCTGCTATATATAAAGCAGATTGATAGTTATATGCGAGAAAAACCTAGATAGTTATCTACCAACCTAATTATATTATTCTGGTAAGAACATCCTTAGAGGATCGGTATTCTTCTAATGAGATTAGATAGCTAAAGGATAGAGAAGGTAGAAGAATACCTTGAGTAAGCTAGCCTTGAGGGAGTGGTATATCTAGCTTGTGACTTATTTGGAATAGAATCGTTAATAGTGTTCGCTAGTGTCTATACCTCATTCAAAAATGATGGTATTTGACGATTTTGAGTTTTATGCTTAAAGAAAGAGTTATTGAAGATAAAGGAAGACGTAGGTAGAGTTAGCGAGGAAAGTATAGGATTGGTTAATATTCTTCTATGGAGGAAGTGAATTTGGATTATATATATATAAAACATGTGAATATAATGATCAAGTAAAGGAACACTTGACGAGAATCAACTTTTATGATTAGATGACAACTATACCTAGAAGGGACGAATATAGCCATGGAAGGAATAACACGAGCAATGGAATGATAGGTTCTAGAGAAGGAATAAGTAGAGAGGAATTGAGATAAGACCATTGGCATACAACTTTGGAAAGGAGCAATTGAATTTACAATTTCTACCAAACATTGGAGGCTCATATTGGTTATGGTAAGAACGATTGGGATTCTGTGGTATTTTGCTAATGCATTTGGATGAGAACGATTGATAGGTGCATAGTTAAAGATTAAAATTGATTAATGATTGTAGTTCTGTCAATTGATTTCAAGAATTGAAAATTCTTGAATATAAGTCATGGATCAACTTAAAGAATTTTCTAAGGATTTACTATGGCAAGGGAAGATTGTAATTTTGATGTAGTCAGTTTTGGAAGAATGACTGATAATTGGAAGTTGATGTCTGTAAAATATTTTGATCGAGAGGCATACTTGAAATTGAAATACATTTGGCATACAGGTTACATACAACATCGAAAGAAAATTTGATTTAGGTGATTTATGATTCCAAATAGAGTAGTTCTAATACCTTGGCGGCTGCCTTAGTTTTCTGCAGATACTTAGAGTTCAACTAGTTTAGCAAGTTAGAAATTGGATTTTTGCTTGGGGTATTAATAAGATTGTTATTTTGTAAGTTATTTTTTCCGCATATCCTATCTTTGATCCTTGAAATAGTGATACGATATTTTTTTTATCCCCTTTGATTGTCACTCAGTCCTCAATGGAACTATCTTATCCGATTACATTCTAATCATAGATATATTATTCTAATCATCCTCGCTATCCTCCCATCATACAACCTGTTGAGTTCTCCTTAGTTATAAACCCTTATATCCCATTCCAATTTGATCTGGAATTTTTAGTCCCTTAACTCAGAAGATTTTATCATTTTTGCATTCTCAACAAACTGGTGACGTTCGTTTCTTTCCTTCCTTTTCTGTTTCACGAGACCTCATTTTTTATCATAATTGTACCCAGATTTTCTCGTGCCTAAAATGATTTTGATCACAACAACATTCCAACCCTATCTCAGATCATATCTAGATAATTCTGATCGTGCTGATATTTTATCATTGTACCTAATGATCATGCCTAGAATTCGATTGTACTTGATGATTTAAATTCTATTTTTGATCAAGGTTAAGTGATTTTGATCGTACCCTGGCCCTTATCCTTTAATTTCGAGGACAAAATTTTCTAAGGAGGAAAGGTTGTAAAACCCGCAATATAGGTATTATTGAATTTTTGGAATTAATCGAATTTTAGTTGATTATTAGATTTTGGTTGCCTTAGAGTATCCCTAGTTAATTGGTTAGCTAGTTAGGTTTATAATTATTATTACTACTATTATTACTACTATTACTACTACTATTATTATTATTTTATTATTAGTCGGAATAGGAAAATTATTATTTTTTAAAATTTATGGACTAGGATCTTTGATTGATTGCCCCGTCTCGAGTCCGTACCCAGATCCAGTCTTCCGACCCCGAGCCCGAACCTGACTTGGGTTCCGTCCCGAAGCCTTATGAAATCCATTAATGAATTTCTTATATATATATACCCTTTTGTTAAAAAAAAAGCTATAACCAAACAGCCAACCCCATGTTTCACTCCTAGACCTGGCTCCAACCCCCCCACGACTTGGACCATTTCTCTCCTCTCTCTCCCCACGTTTCCACCTCTCCCTCAATTCCCTCTCCACCACTTCTCATTAAACTTTCCACCATCTCTATTTAATACTCTAAAGTCAAGAGAATAAACCCTCATCAGCACCCTCTACCATCTCCCCTTCTCTCTTTCCCTCTCCTCTTTCTTCCTAACTCCAACCCACACCACCACCACTTCCCACAGCAGACGACCATCGGCCAGCCCCTCCGGCGCCCGACCTCGCACCCGATCGGCCAGATCCGCGACCCCACGGTCGCCCGTGCCAGATCCGGCCAGCCTCATGGCCATCCCGACCGGCCGGACCCGTAATTCCGTGGCTGCCTGCGCCGGATCCACCTCCCCGGACCCCTTGTGGTCAGCCTCCTGACTCGTGTCCGCGCTCCCGCGTCGACCCAACTGTCCGTCGACCCCTCCCTTGTAGTTGGCAACCCTCCCGCAGTCGCCCCTTTTGCGGCCAGCGTTCATTACAGAACCGATCCGCCTTCGTGCACCTGTGGCTCCACATCGCTGACGTTCATCGCTGTCCGGGACGCGCTCGGAGACTTTCGAGTCGTTGACGATGCTCTGTCGAATTGATCCGAGTCCGAGGCCACCCTTCGGATTCCGTCATCGAGCCTATTCGTTATATTTATGATAATCATAGTAGCTCGTCCCTCCGTTAGATAGTCAATGATGACGCGGTCCCGACCCCGTTCTGGGGATCGGCTTTTATTAATTGTTGCGTGTAGGAGGATACGACGTTCGTGTCCTACTCGGACTTGTTTCTGTGAATTATAGTTATTTTCCTTCGATTGATTATTGTTGGGAACCATTCTTATGTGTTGTTTGCCTTTCCCATTGCGTTGTGGGATTCATTTCTCTAGCTGGAACATTATTCATATACTGTGGTTGGCTTTTGGTGGATTATATTTTTTCGGGTTGGACTTTGTATGTGATGATATTGTGTTGTCTTCCCGGTTCGGGATCGACTGGTTGGGTGTGGATTTTGTACCGCCTACGTGGCTAGATTGTCCTAGTTACAGAGGAGGTGCTGCCCAAATTTTCAGTAAATATTTCAAAATACTATTATTTAATTAAGTTTAGTAATTGGTAAATTAAAATCTATTTTCAAAATCCGGTCTTTGAAAACGGTTTATAAAATTTTGTTTTGTTTGGCTTTAAATGTGGATTTTGTGAGTTTTGTATCCCCTTTTAGGCGACGATCGTATCGGTCGGATGAGCCTCTGCGAAACGCAAACGCTACAGGACTTTCTGTACGTTGAGGTGTAAGCCAGCAACGTGTGATTGCATGACCAAGTCTGAGACACCCATTTTCTATAATTTATATTTAAATTATATTATGCTTTATTTAGAACTCGTTACTGGATATTTTTCATATTTCGAGTGCAGGGCCTCGGCCTCCTGAATAGACCGCTTCCCGGCATTCAGAGCTCGCTAGCAACTTTTAATATTTAATTAATTTATGTAAATAAGTTGTAAGGACATAAGTCGAGTTTTCTATTTATTTTCTGTGACCCTGTATTGTGTAGTGTAGATTTTACTTTCTTTCTGAGTTGGTATCACGTACCTAGACGAGTAACTATAAATCGGATACTAATTATTTTTGTATACAATTAATAAGGATTTTTCACACTTAATTCTAAACGAATAAAATATTGGTAAGTTAACAAGTTCATGTTTTATCACTGGAAACAATGTAGTTATATATATATATATATATATATATATATATATATATATATATATATATATATATATATATTATAAAAATATATATATATTTAAAAAAATAAAAAAAATAAAAAATATATATATATTATAAAAATACAAAGATTTGCCAATCAACCTATAATTGCTATCTTCTACAATTAAATCAATTAACCGGTTTTACCAAGTAAATGATAACCAACGTAGCTTGCAATGTTAGGCGTGTTTCGGTAGTTAATTAAATAACTTAAAACCTGACTAGGGTTATTTCTAGAGATTGTAACTAGCACACCTAGATATGGTTCAATTATGATTCTAAGACAGGATTCTCGACTGTAGGGTTTTGTGGACAAGTTTGACTTTCTTCCGGTACTGACACATCTTTTCCAGTCATAAAATAAAGGCAAGTTACGGTTATATTTTCTTGCATTTTATTTAGTAATTGTCAAGTTGCATGTTTAAACCACATTGCTACACGGAACCCTCTCCTAGGGTTCAAATATTGATTGATATTGATTGTGGGAAATAGTGTAGCGTTTATGACCAATACTCCCCATATTGTATATTGTTATTGTACGAGCTTACTCCTCTTACACACGGGGATAAGCCGTATCGCGTCGCTACGATGCTATTGTACAACCCAAGTCGGTCATAGACGTTATATATTCAAATCACATTGTTTCAAGTATTGAATTGTTAAATTGCTGAAAAATATTGTTTCAACTTTTTAGCTTGCACTTTTTCGTTATTATTTGAGATGTGAGATACATATTCGTACTTGCTCTCTCCTGACTGGAGACCAATATTTTTAGGTGACATTGAGGATGCTGAGCTATTGTACAATAGCTACTATGATCCGGTATTGTATCCTGTGGTGTTGCTAGAGTCCCCTTGGAGGACGCAGAACCAGAGGCTGATGAGCCGACCATCTAGCTAGTTGCTTTTCAGTTATCTAGTTTTATTGTATTGGAGTTTGTCGATTTGAATTCAGTACTTTATTTCAGTACTTTCATTTCCAGTTGTACTTTTCAATTGTTGAATAAAAAGTTTTAAAATTTTTGTATATTCGAGTTGTGACAAATGTATAGATGTTGTTGTGAATACCTGCATATAGAACAGTTTACTGCCGCCATCTCACAACGGTGCTGGCTGGGCATGATCTGGTTCGCCCCAATAATTTGGGATCGGGTCATGACAAAACTAAAATGGTGGTCGGGCCTACAACTCAACATAAACAAGAGTATGATGTTTTTGAATAGGAACTGCAAAAATAAGGACATGTGGCTAGGAATGCTGGGCATCTCTGAAGGTGTATTGTCGGTAAAATATTTAGGGTTACCTTTGTCTATCAACCATGCCACATATGCAAATTGCGAGGACATTCTCTACAACACCCAAGCTAGGCTGGCAGGATGACATACTCAGGTCCTGTCATTTGGAGGACGAATAGAACTCATCAGGGCCGTCATCTCAGATATTGCCCTATTCTGACTTCAGGCTATCATGATCACTATGGCTACTATACACAAGATCGAACGTATGTGTGCTAATTTTCTTTATAAAAGACGTATTCATGCGATCAGTTGGGCAGACTTGTGTCGGCCCAAGAAAGAGGGATGAGTTGGGCTGAGGTCACTCACGCTTCTTAGAGAAATGACATCCTACAAACTTCTCTGGAGATTCCTCTCAACGAAATCTTTATGGGCTAACTGGATCAGGGGAAGGTACCTCCTTAAAGGTGATTTCTGGTCTACTAAGATCAATAACAACTTCTCAGTGACAGTGAAATTGCTTTCAGATTTGAGAAGCTCGACTAAGCCTAGACTTATATGTTCTGAAAATTAGACTAGTTTATGGCACGACGCTTGGGTTAATCATAACAGTCTCATAGATATGGAGGGATGGCCAGTTTATGAGCTAAGGGGATCCATTGAACTGGTCAGTTGCGTTATTCAGGATAGAGATTGGAGCCTTTAGGGTAGGTTGACTGAGGTGACCCATGCGGTCGATATTCATGCATTAGAAATTGACAGAAGAGGCACGAAGGATTATTGGGTTTGGGAGGAAATGGATAAAGGTACTTTCTGCTTCGGAAGGCTTTAAATCAAATCAGGAACAAGATTGCGGAGGTGGACTGGGTTGATCTAGTTTGGACGAAAGGTGGAGCGACCAAGAACTCCCTCTGTTTATACAAGATGATCCGCAATTGCTTACTAACTAGGGACCGTCTTACCATCATGTTTGGTATGGACTGTTCGGATAAAAAATGCTGCTTGTGCAGGCATATGGATGAATCCAGGGATCATCTTTTCTTCTGGCATGTGACTTTACTTGAGAGATCTGGAAGAAACAATGCAACTGCCTTTGCCTTCCGGTTACGCATAATAGGGACCTTTTAACAGTCATGTATGAGATTAGAACACAAAAAGGCCAATGGTGGATGCCCACAGGCGACTAAGACTTACTTTTGGGGTGATGGTGTGGCATGTGTGGAGGGAACGAAACCAATATTTCTTTGAAGGCATGTCTTCCATGTAACTACTGTACGAAGAAAAATACAAGTTGATATAGACATCCTAGACCCAAAATGAATGCACTTTGTGCCTGGGCTGGGATCATATTTTTTAATATTCAACTATTCAATATATATATATATATATATATATATATATATATATATATATATATATATATATTTGAAGGCATGTGTGGAGGGAACGAAACCAACATATCTTTGAAGGCATGCCTTCCATGTAACTACTGTACGAAGAAAAATACAAGTTGATATAGACATCCTAGACCCAAAATGAATGCACTTTGTGCCTTGGCTGGGATCATATTTTTTAATATTCAACTATTCAATATATATATATATATATATATATATATATATATATATATATATATATATATATATATATATATATATATATATATATATTATAGAAAAATTCCCTTCCTTCCCCTAGGTCTCTCATAAGATTTGATCAGTTTAGTACTAAGGCTAAGTTTGTTTCACAGAATCAGAATATTAAAAAAGAAAAGTTGTTAGTTTTCTGTGTTTGGATGTAAAAAAAGTAAATAGAAAAAAAATAGATTCTAAGAAAAATAAAAATAGGAGAGGAAATGGTTCTTCCACTCATCCCGAATATTTTCTTTTTTCACTTTCAATTACTTATTTTTTTAATTTATTTTTTCGAACCTTGTCTAACACCAAAAAAATTGATAAAAATTATTTTTTTTCGGAAAAATAGCAAAAAACTAATTTCTCTTTCTTTCTTTACCGCGAACTAAACGATTCCTAAATGTAGTTTTAGAACTATTCACCAAGTTTAGGAAATGGAATCCGCTATGTTCAAATATAGTATTCTAAATCTATTTCCTTTCATTTAAAAAAATATGTCAGTCCAATCAGTTATGATTGTTATTTTTTGAAAAAATTTAAGTTACACTCCACTTTATTTATTCAAATTTAAGGTGCACCACAGTGCTTTACACTAATGTAATTCATTTCCTATTTTTGACGGATTTCGTCCAACATGGACGTTCAACAGGGTTGATCCAATTTTTTAGACCAAATTACCCCCATCTTCTTCCCAAGCAGGCAACCACTCGCCTCCACCCGCTGTGCTCGGGCTCCCTCCCTCGCCTCGCTCAACCCTCTGCCATCATCACCACCATCACCTTTACCATCACCACCACCACCCCCCCCTCCCCAAGAGCGGCGGCGGCGCACGGCTGTAGCAGCTGACAGCGGCGGTGGGCGGCGACAGCAGCTGATAGCGACGGCATATGGGGGGGGCAACGCTGCTGCAGCGTGCGTGGCGAGGTGGGGGGACAACAACTGCAGCGACACCAGCAATCTCCGACGGGAGACGGCCGAAGGGAGACTGTGATGTGGGTGACGTGGGGAAGAAGACAATATACGGAAGGTATTTTGGTCAAAAAAATTGGGTCAATTCAGTTGATCGTCCATGTTGGACGAAAACCGTTAAAAGTTTTTTTTTTGAGGTGTAAAACCGTTAAAAGTGGAAGATGAATTACATTAATATAAAATATTAAAATATATTTTAAATTTGAATAAATAAAATGGGGGTACAATTTTTTTTTTAATCTGACAGATTTGAAAATTTTGGTACAATGGATCCGATTACAAGTTTTTGATACATTCACCAAGGAGAGTCACTTAAATGTCGGCTACAATTCCCAAGAGAACTTAATTCCAAAGCATCTATAATTCAAGGGTCATGTTATCATGAAGGCACATGATAATCCAAAGAAACAAGGGGGTGGAATTGAAAACGAGGACCAAGTCTTCCTCCACTTCTCCAGCTTGCAGTGAAAGCAGTCGCAGCACTAAATTCCAAGCGAGGATCCCGAACCAGAACTACACGTACAGTGCCACCACGTTGAGGTCGTGGCAGAAGATCGTAGCCGAAGGGAAGCACACAGATCTTTTGCTGACGTTGTGGGGTTTGGCCTCCTTCACATTCAATTGAAAAAATTATAAAAAAAAGCATTACAATTGGGCAAAATTCTTTAAAAAAAAAAGGGTTATTTACACTAATTATTCCTATATTTTTTATTTATAACACGAGGTACCCCTGATTTAAACTATTTACACTAACTATCCCTCCCTTTAGAAAACGTAGGGGTAGTTAGTGTTATAATTTTTTTATTTTTCCTTAAAGTAGGGGTACCCCGTTTAATAAACCAAAAACATAGGGGTAGTTAGTGTAAATAGTTTAAAAGTAGGGGTACCCCGTGTTATAAATCAAAAACATAGGAGTAGTTAGTGTAAATAACCCTAAAAAAATATCAAGTTCTTAGAAATTTTAAGAAGAACATACACTCGGACTTTTGAAATTCGGATACTGATCTCATCCACCCTCCTCTTTTACTGCATACTTAATGACTTAATAAAATATCAATGAAATGAGTGGCCGAACTGTTAGAAGTCTGAACCCTCCTCCTCTGCATACTTAATGAAACTTTAGTAGTACTTAATGAAATACCTTAAAGAAATGTGCGTCACGCCCCAGAACCAGAATACTGGAGAGCGGGGGCAGACATAGCCAGCTACGTATATTGAAATGGAAACCAACTCGATATACGG
Organism: Iris pallida; assembly: GCA_029216955.1. Taxonomy (NCBI): domain Eukaryota; kingdom Viridiplantae; phylum Streptophyta; class Magnoliopsida; order Asparagales; family Iridaceae; genus Iris; species Iris pallida. Next base: position 19,336,523 of record JANAVB010003200.1, read on the forward strand.
TCACGGCTGTCAAGATGCATGAGGGTTTACTACATGCCATCAGTCTCTTAAGGTCAATAACAAGCCTAGTGTCTCAATCTCAAGCAACAAGTAGATATAACAAGATGGTAGATCATCAGACATACAAAGTAAGGCGTCCCATACATTACATATTCAGATGATCATGAAGCTAGTCATACAAAATACGAAGACTAGCAAGAGTTTAAGTCATACATGATTAACCCTAGGATTTGCCAATCATGCTACAGCCCGTAGGCAGACAGTAAATAAAGTTGCAAACGAGCGAACACTTGCTCGACGGCTAAACGCCTCAAAAGAATATTTTTACAAGGGAGTGGGAGAGCAAAATAAAACCCACTCGTTGCCGGGATTCCTTCTAGTGTTCACCATCTGGCAAGAAGGTTGGGAGATCCTCGGTAGCTGCTCCGAAATCTGGCCATACAAAACCAGCTGGGTCAGACCCCAGAAAGAGCAAGTGCCACAAAGGAGGCTTCACTTAAGAACTAAAACCAGCATGTCAGCACATAAGTCACAAGTGAAATAATCATAAGACATGAGTTAAAGAGAACAGGAAGATAAACGATAAGATAACTAAAGGACTATTCCGGTACCCAAGTTACAACCAGTGAACCAAACAAGGACCGGGGTTGTAACCCTTCACCTGAACAGAACTTAGCCTCGAACCAATTATCAATAAAGTAAAGCATAAAACAAGCATGTCCGGAGTTATCCATGTACTGGATCAAGGCAAGACTAAACAAGATAGGACTCCATCCATCATTCACGGCCAAGCAAAGAGTACGGCTTGATACTTAACTAACTAGGGTTATCACAAGCTTAGTTACTAGCAAGATGCACTGAGGTACGCCTACGACCACAAGCCCTGCAGACTATCCAGGTTATCCGGACGCAAGGTTCAAGCTTAGAGTTATCATGCCTTGTTAGATGACTTGGATGCAACACACGACGGTGTGCATGGTAATCATTTCATGTAGTGCCCCACATAGCAGTGAGCTGGAAATGTGCCCCACTCGTCGGCAGGCTACAAGTCCATCAAGGAAGGCGTCCAGATAACGGGATTGCTTGTAGCCGGAATACCTCTCTATATGCTCTACTTGATCAATCTAGTCATTAACCTAGTCAGATTCGGTATGAATCCCTGACCGTGGTAACCAGGGATACATGTTCTAGACATGATGCGAGACAAGACTGGTTGCTTACACAAGCATATTCAATACAATCACCCACGGTGTCAAGAATTTACTTAGCATGTCAGGTGGGCCGTCGCAACAGCGTATCACGACTATCATGTCGGATTACTTATCAAGATTACTTATCAAGGCAAGGGTGCGTCACAACGGGCCACCATCAAGAATTATCATGTTAAATTACTTATCAAGAGTGCACCACGGCGGATCACTATCAAGAGTTATCCTGTAAGGTCATAAAGTCATGTCGTGTTCATGTGAGTGCACCATAACGAGTCACTGGTCATACAATTCCATCACTAACCCATGTTCAGATTACATTCATAAATAATGTCAAGATCATATCGGGTTCATGTCGAGTCTACCTCAAAAGGCATAGAGATATAGAATTGGGTGCAAGATCATAAAAGGGGAACATGGGGGACATAAAACACCAAGGGGGGACAAGGGGTAGTCGTACGCTCAGGTCACGCGTACCCAGTCAAGTCTGCGTACGAAATCAAGTCTGCCTGTGTACCCAGTCAAGTCTCCGTACGAAATCAAGTCTGCCTGCGTACCCAGTCAAGTCTGCATACGAAATCAAGTCTGCGTACCCAGTCAAGTCTGCGTACCAAATCAAGTCTGCCTGCGTACCCAGTCAAGTCTGCGTACGAAATCAAGTCTACGTACCCAGTCAAGTCTGCGTACGAAATCAAGTCTGCCTGCGTACCCAGTCAAGTCTGCGTACGAAATCAAGTCTGCCTGCGTACCCAGTCAAGTCTGCGTACGAAATCAAGTTTGCGTACCCAGTCAAGTCTGCGTACGAAATCAAGTCTGCCTGCGTACCCAGTCAAGTCTGCGTACGAAATCAAGTCTGCGTACCCAGTCAAGTCTGCGTACGAAATAAAGTCTGCCTGCGTACCCAGTCAAGTCTGCGTATGAAATCAAGTCTGCGTACCCAGTCAAGTCTGCGTACGAAATAGACACGCTGCCAATAGGCAAGTTTGCGTACGCTGCGCTAAAGAGCACGCGCAGCTCAGTGGCGTAAGCTAAAAAGCTCTGCACACTGCTCACTGTCTTCTCCAACCAGCATGAACTTCATGTTTTGAACCCAAGCTTCAAATGTTCATATCTTGGTCAAAACAAGTCCAAATCCAACTTTTCAAAGGTCAAAATTGGGTAGAATAAAATTCCCCACAACATGGAACCATCCAAACTTGAAAACAAAGAAGTTTGATAGATCAAAACCACCAAATCCGAAAATAACTAATTCTAGATCTACAAAATTTAAAGCCTCAAAATGGAAAATGGCAAGTTCTAATGTGTCTTAGAAACATGAGGAGAAGCTAATGGAACAATAAAAATGGGCTCTCTTGTGGAAGCAAGTTGCACTTGCCTAAGGGGTGTTCTTGGTTGGTGGTGGGTTTAATGGAGAAGGAAGAAGAAGTTAATGAGAAAGTGGAGGAGAGAGAGAAGTTAGGTGGGTTATAAAGGGGTATGGTGGTGGTTTATCATGATGAACCAAGAAATAAACCAAGACATTCCAAAAATAAACCAAGTTAAACCATTACATGCTATGATGAACCTAATCAAGATTAAACTGAAATTAGCTAGCCAGGCATAAAATAAAAATACATGTCAGGATTCCGTATACGTATACTGGAAATACATAGAACGAAAAACGGGGGTGACAACTCTACCCACCTTAAAAGAATTCTGTCCTCGGAATTTAATCAAGAGGCTAGAGATGTCGAGCAAGCTATATCAATTGCAGACAATATAGGACTAGCAGTCAATCAAGCAATCATTCATGCAAGCAAGCAACTTAAGCATAAGGCATAAGAAAGACATTATACCTTACGAGTCAAACAGGTCGGGATATCGCGATCGGATATCATCCTCACGCTCCCATGTTGACTCATCCAAAGAGTGATGACCCTAAGCAACACAGACTAACTTGATAGTCTTGTTCTTGAGTATCTTCTCCCTTCGGTCCAATATGGATACGGGTCTCTCCTCATACGAAAGGTTGGTACCAACAACCAATTCCGAATGATCAAGGATATGACTCGGATTCGGGATATACCGTCGTAATTGGGATACATGGAAGACATCATGTACCTCACGTAACGATGACGGAAGAGCGAGACGATAGGATACATCACCTACTCGCTCTAGAATATCAAACGGCCCTATATACCTAGGACTGAGTTTTCTCCGTACGCCGAATCGAATGACGCCACGGGTAGGCGAGATCCTAAGAAATACGTGGTCGCCGACAGAAAATTCAAAGGGACGCCGATGAGAATCGGCCCAATAACGCTAGCGATCTTGGGCAACTCGAAGATGATTTCTGACTTGTCTGACCACCTCAATAGTCCGCATCACCATCTCTGGTCCAAGCATTTGCCTCTCACCGATATCGTCCCAAGCTAAAGGAGATCTGCACTTCCTGCCGTACAAGGCCTCGAAAGGTGCCATCTGGATACTAGCCTGGAAACTATTATTGTACGAGAACTCTAAGAGATGCAGGTGATCTTCCCATGAACCACCAAAGTCGAGTGTACATGACCGCAACATGTCTTCAAGAGTCTGGATCGTGCGTTCTGACTGACCATCTATCTGCGGATGGTAGGCTGAGCTGAACTTGAGACGAGTCCCCAAACTCTCTTGAAGACTCCGCCAAAAGTGCGAGGTAAATCTCGAATCTCGGTCGGACACAATACTGACTGGCACTCCATGCAATCTGACTATCTGCCTGAGGTACATCTCTGCAAGCTGATCCGTCGACTGGCTGATTCTGAAAGGAAGAAAATGAGCTACCTTCGTGAGACGATCAACTATAACCCAGATGGCATCTCTCCCAGCTGGGGATCTAGGTAATCCAGTTACAAAATCCATGGTAATATGCTCCCATTTTCATTCTAGGATCGGTAAAGGTTGAAGAAGTCCAGCTGGTCTCTGATGTTCAGCCTTAACTTGTTGGCAAACTAAACAACGAGAGACAAACCGGGCTATCTCCTTCTTCATGCCATTCCACTAATAATGCTGCCGAATATCACGATACATCTTCGTACCGCCGGGGTGAATGGAATACTGAGAACTGTGGGCTTCTGCCATGATCTCCTGTCTGATATCACCACTGGGTACACAAAGACGCCTCCCATGTCGGAGTGTACCATCTTCATGAATGCATAACTCTGGTCTCTGTCCTGCCACATATTCTGTCCGAAGCCGCTGAAGCTTAGAGTCCGTGGACTGTGCTAACTTGATCCTCTCAACTATGCTGGACTGAACTTGCATACTGGCCATCAATGCCACACTGGAAGGAAGAACAACTTCAATACCCATCTTCTAAAGATCTGCTAACAACTCTGGCTGCGCCGTTAGAAAATAAACTCTAGCTCTCCTGCTCAATGCATCTGCTACCACGTTGGCCTTCCTAGGATGATACTGCAAGCTGATGTCATAATCCACAAGTAGCTCTAGCCATCTCCTCTGACGCATATTAAGATCCTTCTGGGTAAACACATACTTCAGACTCTTGTGGTCGGTGAAAATCTCCACCCGATCTCCATACAAATAATGTCTCCAAAGTTTTAATGCAAAAACTATGGCTGCTAACTCCAGGTCATGGGTTGGGTAATTCCTCTCATGGTCACGAAGTTGACGTGACGCATAAGCGACTACCTTACCATGCTGCATCAAGACACATCCTAATCCCTTATCGGATGCGTCGCAATAAACTGAAAATCCTCCCGTCCCGTCGAAAAGAGTGAGAATGGGGGCCGTCATCAATCTCTGCTTTAACCTCTCAAATGAACTCTGACACTCTGCTGTCCAAGCAAACTGCACATCCTTACGGGTCAACTGCGTCAGTGGTGCTGAAATCCGAGCAAAGTCTGACACAAAGCGTCGGTAATAGCCGGCCAATCCGAGGAAACTCCGAACTTTTACAACGGTGCTAGGTACTGGCCATGTCTCTATAGCCACTATCTTCTGGGGATCAACTTCCACTCCACCTCTGATGATGATATGACCCAAGTACGAGATACGATCCAACCAAAACTCGCACTTACTGAACTTCGCGTACAACTGGTGCTCCCTGAGAATCTGAAGAACTACACGAAGATGCTGCTCATGCTCTGCCTCGTTCTTGCTATAGACTAAGATGTCGTCTATGAACACTATCACGAACTGGTCCAAATAGGGCATGAAGATACGATTCATGAGGTCCATGAATAGGGCCGGCGCATTGGTCGCTCCAAATGGCATAACAAGGAACTCCCAATGTCCATACCTAGATCTGAATGCTGTCTTCGGGATGTCCTGCTCTCTGACTCTGATCTGATGGTACCCTGACCGCAAGTCAATCTTCGAGAATACTGCCGCTCCCTCGAGCTGATCAAATAAATCATCTATCCTTGGTAAAGGATATCTGTTCTTAATGGTTACAGAGTTCAAGGTACGATAATCAACACATAATCTTGACGTACCATCCTTCTTTTTCACAAGAAGCATCGGAGCTCCCCAAGGTGATCCGCTAGCACGAATGAATCCCTTGGTTCTCAGTTCTTCAATCATTCTGTACAGGACCTCCAACTCTGATGGTGCCATCCTATAGACTCTCTCTGACACTGGTGCCGTCCCTGGAATCAAATCGATAGTGAATTCTATCTCTCTCTCTGGGGGCATGCCTGGAAGCTCTTCGGAAAATATGTCAGAAAACTCTTCTACAACTCTGGAAAACTGAACTGCTGCTGCTACGGCCATCTGCAATGCTGGGGAAGAAGGTTCTACTCCGCCTCGAGAAAATGAAAATTCTGGCTCATCGGGAATACTAAAAATAATATTGCCGACATGGCAATCTATCCTAGCATACTGGTCTCTCAACCAATCCATTCCTAGGAGTACATCGTAATCGGCCATCGGGAACTCTATCAACCTAGCGGGAAACTCTCTACCGCTAACTACGATTCGACATGAGGAAAACACCCTATCTACACCCACAAGTCTGTTACCAGTAAGTATATTGAGCCTTACTGATAATGACTCGGGCTCCAGTCCTATTCGTGTCGCGAATCGTGCAGATATAAATGAATGCGATGCACCTGAATCAAATAATACTGATACAGGAAAAGAGTTGACGAGAATGGTACCTGCCACCACCTCACCTGATGCCAACTCCTCCTCTACAGTCAAAGCCATCGCTTGACCGTGCCCTCTGGGTGCTGGTTCCCTCTGCTGGAAACCTCTCTGGCGGTTCTGAACCTGAGCTTGGACCTGGGCATACTGTTGCGGTCGCTGCTGCTGGAATGCCTGAGCCTGAGGCGGCAATGGCCTCGAAGACTGATACTGCTGCTGCTGTACTGGTGCTGGTCCCCTCACTGAGGGACTAGTCTGGGCCGTTGAGGATGAACCGGCTCTCTGTGGGCAGGATCCTATCATGTGATCCGGTGCCCCACAAGCCAAACACAATCCTTGTGCTCGGCGACATTCTGACACTACATGCCTTGGCTTCCCACAATGAGTGCAGCCCATTGTGGAAGACTACCTCCGCTTCTGCTGCTGAAGATACGTCGGAGTCGAATGCTGAACCAACGTAACTGATGCTGCCCTCCTTGGAGCTCCAATGGTCAAGGCCCTAGCTGCGGGGGCTGGGGCTGAAGACTGGATCATCTGACCATGGGACCGCTTCCGTCCTCCAGTTCTGTCTACAATTCTCTACGAGGTATACTCATGCCTCTTAGCTGCCCGTAAAACAGCATCAAAGGTCTGATGCTCAAACTGCTCTACCGCTAGAATGATCTCTAGGTGGAGTCCCTCCTAGAACCGCTACGCTCGATCAAACTCGGTTGCCACCAAAGTCGGAGCAAACCGACTCAGTCTTGAAAACTCGGCCGCATATCCATCGACCGTCCTGCTCATCTGCCTGAGATTGGTGAACTTCGTCTGTAGGTCATGCCGAGCCACAGCATCGAAGTACTTGATCTGAAACTTGTCACTGAATACCGTCCACGGAACAGGCATTGCCAATCCAACCGCTATCATCGCCCACCAGGTGCGGGCTAGGTCCAATAACTGTAGACGTACCACAGCTTCCTTCTTTCCTTCTGGAGTCTTGGCTGCATCTAATATAATCTCAATGTCGTGAAGCCACGCATCGGCTGCGATAGCGTCTTCACTCCCATCAAAGAAGGGAGGGTTGAGGCGCTTGAAACTGCTAGCCGCACTGTTACCTTGATAACCAACACGGCCCATGGCATCCTGTACTGCCTGGTGCAGGGCATCGCTCCGACGATCTTGAGATGCAAGCAATGTCCTGATGAGACCCACCAAGGTACGATCGTCAGGCTCTGCAGGCTGGACTGGCTGAACTGGGGGCTCGGGGTCCCCGGAATGCATGACTCGGGAGGCCACTCCAGAGTGCTCGGCTTGGTCTCCAGGTTGCTGCTGGTCCACTGGAGGTGCTCCGCCTTGCTGATCGGTAGGACCAGGAACAATGCCGCTGAAGGAAACGACATAGGGAACAATAAGAAAGGACCATGATAGATCGAGGATATAAACATGTGATCAGGTCAAGGATTCTGAAAGATCAGAAGGCACGAGTAGAGATCAAGGGCGAGTGCTGATTGAGACATCTATCCGGCAAAACCCTCACACATCTTGATCTACAAGACCTGCATGGGCCACCACTTAAATCGTGTCACGCCCCAGAACCAGAATACTGGAGAGCGGAGGCAGACATAGCCAGCTACGTATATTGAAATGGAAGCCACCTCGATATACGGTCACGGCTGTCTAGATGCATGAGGCTTTACTACAAGCCATCAGTCTCTTAAGGTCAATAACAAGCCTAGTGTCTCAATCTCAAGCAACAAGTAGATATAACAAGATGGTAGATCATCAGACATACAAAGTAAGGCGTCCCATACATTACATATTCAGATGATCATGAAACTAGTCATACAAAATACGAAAACTAGCAAGAGTTTAAGTCATACATGATCAACCCTAGGATTTGCCAATCATGCTACAGCCCGTAGGCAGACAGTAAATAAAGTTGCAAACGAGCTAACACTTGCTCGGCGGCTAAACGCCTCAAAAGAATATTTTTACAAGGGAGTGGAAAAGCAAAATAAAATCCACTCGTTGTTGGGATTCCTTCTAGTGTTCACCATCTGGCAGGAAGGTTGGGAGATCCTCGGTAGCTGCTCCGAAATCTGGCCATACAAAACCAGCTGGGTCAGACCCCAGAAAGAGCAAGTGCCACAAAGGAGGCTTCACTTAAGAACTAAAACCAGCATGTCAGCACATAAGTCACAAGTGAAATAATCATAAGACATAAGTTAAAGAGAACAGGAAGATAAACGATAAGATAACTAAAGGACTATTCCGGTACCCAAGTTACAACCCGTGAACCAAACAAGGACCGGGGTTGTAACCATTCACCTGAACAGAACTTAGCCTCGAACCAATTATCAATAAAGTAAAGCATAAAACAAGCATATCCGGAGTTATCCATGTACTGGATCTAGGCAAAACTAAACAAGATAGGACTCCATCCATCATTCACGGCCAAGCAAAGAGTACGGCTTGATACTTAACTAACTAGGGTTATCACAAGCTTAGTTACTAGCAAGATGCACTGAGGTACGCCTACGGCCACAAGCCCTGCAGACTATCCAGGTTATCCAGACGCAAGGTTCAAGCTTAGAGTTATCATGCCTTGTTAGATGACTTGGATGCAACACACGACGGTGTGCATGGTAATCATTTCATATAGTGCCCCACATAGCAGTGAGCTGGAAATGTGCCACACTCGTCGGCAGGCTACAAGTCCATCAAGAAAGGCGCCCAGATAACGGGATTGCTTGTAGCCGGAATACCTCTCTATATGCTCTACTTGTTCAATCTAGTCATTAATCTAGTCAGATTCGGTATGAATCCCTGACCGTGGTAACCAGGGATACATGTCCTAGACATGATGCGAGACAAGACTGGTTGCTTACACAAGCATATTCAATACAATCACCTACGGTGTCAAGAATTCACTTAGCATGTCAGGTGGGCCGTCGCAACTGCGTATCACGACTATCATGTCGCGTTACTTATCAAGGTAAGGGTGCGTCACAACGGGCCACCGTCAAGAATTATCATGTTAAATTACTTGTCAAGAGTGCACCACGGCGGGTCACTATCAAGAGTTATCCTGTAAGGTCATAAAGCCATGTCGTGTTCATGTGAGTGCACCATAACGAGTCACTGGTCATGCAATTCCATCACTAAGACATGTTCAGATTACATTCATAAATAATGTCAAGATCATATCGGGTTCATGTCGAGTCTACCTCAAAAGGCATAGGGATATAGAATTGGGTGCAAGATCATAAAAGGGGAACATAGGGGACATAAAACACCAAGGGGGGACAAGGGGTAGTCGTACGCTCAGGTCACACGTACCCAGTCAAGTCTGCGTACGAAATCAAGTCTGCCTGCGTACCCAGTCAAGTCTGCGTACGAAATCAAGTCTGCCTGCGTAACCAGTCAAGTCTGCGTACGAAATCAAGTCTGCGTACCCAGTCAAGTCTGTGTACAAAATCAAGTCTGCCTGCGTACCCAGTCAAGTCTGCGTACAAAATCAAGTATGCGTACCCAGTCAAGTCTGCGTACGAAATCAAGTCTGCCTGCGTACCCAGTCAAGTCTGCGTACGAAATCAAGTCTGCCTGAGTACCCAGTCAAGTCTGCGTACGAAATCAAGTCTGCGTACCCAGTCAAGTCTGCGTACGAAATCAAGTCTGCCTGCGTACCCAGTAAAGTCTGCGTACGAAATCAAGTCTGCGTACCCAGTCAAGTCTGCGTACGAAATCAAGTCTGCCTGCGTACCCAGTCAAGTCTGCGTACGAAATCAAGTCTGCGTACCCAGTCAAGTCTGCGTACGAAATAGACACGCTGCCAACAGGCAGCGTACTCAAGTCTGCGTACGCTGCGCTAAAGAGCGCGCGCAGCTCAGTGGTGTAAGCTAAAAAGCTGTGCACACTGCTCACTGTCTTCGCCAACCTGCAAGAACTTCATGTTTTGAACCCAAGCTTCAAATGTTCATATCTTGGTCAAAACAAGTCCAAATCCAACTTTTCAAAGGTCAAAATTGGGTAGAATAAAATTTTCCACAACATGGAACCATCAAAACTTAAAAACAAAGAAGTTTGATAGATCAAAACCACCAAATCCGAAAATAACTAATTCTAGATCTACAAAATTTAAAGCCTCAAAATGGAAAATGGCAAGTTCTAATGTGTCTTAGAAACATGAGGAGAAGCTAATGGAATAATAAAAATGGGCTCTCTTGTGGATATAAGTTGTACTTGCCTAAGGGGTGTTCTTAGTTGGTGGTGGGTTTAATGGAGAAGGAAGAAGAAGTTAATGAGAAAGTGGAGGAGAGAGAGAAGTTAGGTGGGTTATAAAGGGGGATGGTGGTGGTTAATCATGATGAACCAAGAAATAAACTAAGACATTCCAAAAATAAACCAAGTTAAACCATTACATGCTATGATGAACCTAATCAAGATTAAACTGAAATTAGCTAGCCAGGCATAAAATAAAAATACATGTCAGGATTCCGTATACGTATACTGGAAATACGTAGAACGAAAAATGGGGGTGACAATGTGCAACCTTAAAGAAATGCCACTGCACATGAAATGAGTGGCCGGACTTTAGAAGTCCGGTTCCTTTGAAATGTTGGTAGTCGGCCTTAATAAGCCCGGTTAGAGGGGGGATTAAGGGGGACCGGTCATTAAGGGGAGGGTGACAGGGGATCCGGACTTTTGAAGTCCAGATGGATGCTCCTCTTACAATTTCTATAAACTTGATTTTTTTTTTTAGAATTTAACCTAACTGTAATGCTTTTTTTAGAATTTTCTGCATTCAATAACATTGTCTTCAGCCAACTTTTACGTAACCAGTTATTTTGAATGCAGAGTCGATCCTGTAGTTTATGGGACTAAAGCCAAAATCTAAAATTTGACCTTTTTTCTCACTAATTTTTTTAATATTTTTACAAACAAAATCATCAATTAAACTATCATAAACAAAATTTTCTGGCATATCTTTTTCAATAGATATCAAAGCAAAACTATTTAATCTTTAATTTTTTGACATAGTTGATCTTAAATAAGATTTTATTAATTTAGTTTTATTTTCAGATTAAAATTTTGTGCTAACTTTTTTGTTGTTTTCTGATTGGATCTTTATTTTATTTTGTTTTTTTTTAAATTTATGATATATCTAATCTATTTTAAAATTATAGAACCTTTTAAAATTGGGACCCAAAAAAGTTGTCCATCTCGCTCGTGCCCTGGGCCGGCCTTATTTGCATGCAGTAAAAGTTGTGTTTTTTTTAACGCAATAAAAGAAACGACAGTTATCTATTGAACCCCATTGTTTGGACCAACGATTCCTTCCAGAATTGGGATGCTCGCATTACGAAATCCAATGCCATAATTAGAAAGAAATTTTTTAGAACTTCGTCCCAATTATTAATATAAATTTCTACTTACATTTCACTTTTTACATTAATTAGTCTTATACTCCATTTTTGTTACCAAAAAACATACGTTTTATCACAAAATATATTTGTTGTCACCAAAAATATTTTTCGTGACAAAAAGTTGAATGTAAGTCTAGTAAACACAAAAAGTGAGATGTAAGTACAAATTTATATTAATAAGTGGGACGAAAGTTAAAAATATCTAATTAGAAAGAATAATTCGTTTACACCGTTAGAACGAACTCCTTCTGTCAGTCAACATATGTTATATCTTCACATGTTGACCACTATGAGACATATATCTTGTCATACATATTTAGTTTATAAAAAAATACTTGAGAAATAATACATTATCGTAACTAATATTTAATTAGTCAGAATATACTATTATTTTAAGAAATTATTGTTTATGCTTCAATATGTATTCTAGCACGTCATCAATACTCATCCTGTCAGCAGACGGGGCCTGAGGGTGCATCGTCTCCGAATGGTATTCAGATTTTCAGATCTGCACAACGACAATTGCCATTAAAGAAAAGCCACAACTAAAACAAGGAAGAAGCCGAACTATCAAGACATCATGCTCAGTATAATCTTTTCTTATTCTTGACTCTCAAGGATTATTTGTATCTCTATAGAGAAAGGCAAAATGAAAGGTAAACAAAAAAATCTAGCCAAATACCTAACTATGAAACTTTGGTATCACATTGAAGAGTGCGCAGTTTGTCGCAGCAGGTTCTATGATCACATTTACGACCACAAAGAGCATATCGACAGTATACTAGCCAGCTTAATTTTGGTACATTAATTGCAGCGCTAGGACTAGAAAATTATTGAGAATATTTTCTTCAATTAGAGAACTATGTAATAACAGTTAGTCTCTTCTTTAATGAAAGTTTACTTTATACAATTATGGTATATCCATGAAGTATATATTTGGTATTAACAGTCAATTTCCATTATTAAGTAGTTATTTCACCAATGAAATAAAGTCAGATTCATCATCATATCCCCCCCACTACCCCACTAAGTAAAGAAGGAGAGCAGTTCAAAGCCCTAGATTCTGTCATCTAGTTCTTCCCTAGTCACCAAAAACCATGATTCAAAATCCTTAATTTTTGTTTTAAAATCCTAATTTGATATTAGGTACTTCATTTGTAGAAGATAAAGATTCAAAACCCTAATTTGATATAAGGTACATCATTTGTAGAAGATAAAGATTCAAAACCCTAATTTGATATTAGATCCTGAGAAGAAATCAATTTTGGTTACCTTTCTCCTGTAGAAGTTAGGGACAATGTTAGTGAAGGAGCAACCGCTAATGAAAAAAAATGATTTCTCCTAGAAAAGTTGGGGGCAGATCATGGGGTGAAGGAGCACCCGGGGCTGATCGAGGAGGTAGAGAGCAAGGGAGGGGGTGTTTGAGGAGGTAGAGGAGCAGACTCTAATGAGAGAAAAAATAAGATAAAAATTAAAAGAGAGAAGCCATCGATCTGATTTCTAATTTTATAAAAGTAGGGCACATGAACTGGACGATGGCTAGGCGACAAATATATATATGTCGTCGCCAAAGGGCATCGATGATTAGTAGAATTTAGTTAGTACTGGATGATAGATAGGCGACTCCATTGGTCGTCACCCATTAAAATGTAATAGCGAATGTGTCGCTAGAACATCACATAGTTTTCCTGCGGTGTTCCTACGGTTAATTGCGTAAACTAGTACGCATGGCCAACGACTTGGCGATGCATATGTAACTAACATCTGTAATAGTCACAGTTGGTCGTCTGGCCGACGCTTGTTTGTCGCTACTTGGCGAAGTTTTACTTTCATTTGTCATCAACTTATTGTCGCTGATAACCAATATTTTTGTAGTGAAAATTCATCACCAACCCGTAGGAGGAACTATAACATATCCGAATATTTGTAGTTATGAAGGTGTTGCAGGGCACATATTGTATTTTCTAGCTTGTGTTTCTTGCAGCCATCTGGCATTGGGTGTACTAGGACCTAGAAATATTCTGTGATGATGTACATGAAAACCTTCTTTGGATTTTTCCAAGTTCTTTGGATTTCATTTATTTCTCCCAGGAGTAGCTTGCTTTGTCTTTGGAAGGAACGTCTTTATCAGAACATTTTTGCTTCTCATTTTGATTATGAGGCAATAATCTTTTTATGGACGTTTGGAAATCTGTTTCATGTAGCTTCACTACAACAAAATAGGTTAATAAGGTACTTTCTTTATGACACTTTCTAAACAAGTGTCATTATTTTTTTAGTGATGCTACTTTACTAAAACATGTAGTTGAAATTAAATATTCATCATCATATATGGCACCTTTTACGAAATGTCATAAACATAAATTCAACAACACTTTTTAAACCATTTTAAAATGTCGTATAACATTTTACAATAAACATAACACTTATAAAGTGTTGTACCAAACAAAAAAATCTCCCTAATTTTTTTTTATTTTACCGCTTTCCCAAATTTTCACGCTGCTACTTTCACGATCCCGCGTGATAAAGGTCTACAGCAGTTACTTCTCCCAAATCGACTCTCTTCTTCCCCCCCCCTCTCTCTCTCTCCCCCCTGTGTAATAAGGGTCTGCGTGCAAGTGGTCTACGACAGTCACTTCTCTCCACTTCGATCTTTCTTCTCTTAGTTGGGGCGACAAGTGGAGCAATTTCGATCGTCGGTGCCACCATCATCTCTTCCCGTCTAGGTCATCTCGAACTCCGTCATATCGAACTCTCCTTTATCTTAATTTTTTGTTTATTCATCTACTATCTAGGGTTTAGAGGAAGAATATATTATTTAGTAAACATAATAATTAGGGATTTTGTAAGCATCAAAATATAATCGTGTTTTATAAATGTGTTTTCTTTCTTAGTTAGGTTTTAGAAGAAGAACCGATCATTATCTAGGTTTTTTTTCTTGATATTCAATCTTCTAGATTTTTTGTGGAGACTTTAATTGTTTTTAGATTTTTTTCGTTTTTTTACTTGTGTCTCTGATTCTCTGTTTTTACATAATGTTTTGTTTTGTTATATGAACCCAGTGTACATATCACAACTGCTTCAGTTTATATTATTATTGTTGGTGTTTTTGCCTTTAGACTAGGAAAGATAGTCCCACATCGGCTACACCAAATGGTGAGTATCTCAATATAATGCATTGCTTGTGTTGACGTGTGCACATGAGGTGTGATGGGGACAAGTGTGTGCCATGTGGGAGTATTTTTTTAGAAGGAAAAAGGATTAATTACAACAAGGATGCAAGTTGATTTTTGTTGTGCGGACTCGGACTCGGACACGGACTCCAGGTTGTATCGTGCATGCACGAGAGTGTTCGGGGGGTAGTCGTGGACTGACAAACTACTATGCTGATTGTAGGATGATCTAAATATCAAATTCTATTTTTGAATATTGGTATTTTAGTCCCACATCGGATAGGAGAAAAGGTGAACTCTCACTCCACTATATAAATAGAGCCCCTTGGCCTCCTTTGGAAGATGCACCAAGAAGAGAGTTAAGGGAGTCCGTAAAGTCCAGAAAGCCCGTTCTAGTCTCAAATATTGACTTACGAGCGTTCCAGAAGTTCTTCGTGAACTTGCTGGTTCCTAGAAGTAGATCGTGGTGGGGTGAATCTTGCTTTGAGCAACGGTGATCTTAATCACCCAGCAAGAACCTTTTCTCTTCTTCTTTCTTCTCTTTTCTCTGAGTTGTAACTCAATTATGTCCGTCTGCAACTACGATTTCGAGAAAGAACATAAAATTTATTTTCTGATTATTGCTGCTTTTGTAATCAGATTTATATTATAGTGTTCCTCGTGGATCTCGAGAATAATCAGAAGGAGAACGTTTGTTTGAACCTCTGATCTCGACATCTAGTTCTACCATCTTTGATCAAGCCCCGGGACTAACAATCTCAAAGCAAGATCCTTGTAGATGGAGAACAGCCGTGCAAAACTTCTGGATTCAAGTTTTATGAAACTTGAGAAGTTCGACGGGGATCATTACAACTCTTGGAAGAGAAAGGTATGCATGAATCTGCAACTGGCAGAGGTGGACTACTTTCTGACAGAACCAGAACTGGCAATTCCAGATGAGGATGCTGCTAATGTTCGGGCAGTTGCGAATGCAACCGCAAAGCAGAATAAATGGAGAAGAGATAATAATCTCTGTAAGCTGATGATTTTGAACTCCATGGAGGATACTCTGGCAGAGTCATACAGCAAGACGGACCATGCTAAGGTCGTCTGGGAGTCTCTAGAGAAGCATTATCAGGCGGATGAGAACCGTAACAAGATCCATGTGATTATAAAAGTCTGGAACATGCAATTTGAGGACGACAATGCGATGTTGCCTCAAATCAAGGAGTTCCTCAAGTTACGTCAAAAACTTGAGGACGATAGCATGCCACTAGTCGACACTTTTGTCGTAGGGGGTATAATTGCCAAGCTTCCGTCAGGATAGAGATGTTTTATCTCGGACATGCACATGAAGAAGATGCAAATAAGCCTGGATCAATTACTTCACAACATCAATGTTAGAGATGAGTTGATGGCTAAAAACAAATTAGACACGTTGTCCAAACAGTTGGCAGAGGTCAACTTGGTGCATGCGGGGGACTCCAAGAGGAAGCATAAGGTTTCTCACAACCAGAAGAAGAATGACTTCAACAATCTGAAGGTGAAGTCGGCTTCGTTCAAGTCAAAGCCAAAGCCCAAGTCAGATGTGACTTGCTTCAACTGTGTAAAGAAGGGCCACTATCGTAGAGACTGCAAATCAAAGTCCAAACAAATAGAGCAAGGTGAGCCTAACAAGGTTGCCATGATTGCGCAGGTTGCCACGGGTGGTGTTGACACCGACTGGTGGGTGGACACGGGTGCATCCTGCCATATTTGCTCTAATAAGGAGTTGTTCACCACATACAAGCCTACATCTGAGAAAGTTGTGGTGGCGGACCAGACATAAGCTGAAGTACTGGGGACACGAACAGTGGTACTGAACCTGACTTCGGGGAAGTCGCTGACGCTTCAAGATGTGAAGCAAGTACCGATGATAGCCAAGAACCTGATTTCTAGAAGTCTGCTATGTAACATAGGCTTGAGGATGGACGTCAATGCTGGGCAGATAGTGATGTCCTACAAAGGAACATACTTCAAAAAAGCTTATTATACCGAAAGGATGTTCAAACTTCAACTTGTAACTCCTGCAAAAATAATTAATACAGTTTCTTCTTCTGGGTATTCTATTGAGTTATGGCACAATAGACTAGGACATGTTCATTATAAAAGAATAAAAAAAGTGTATAGTCTAGGGCTTATCTCCAAATGTGGGGGTAAGGAGGTAGAGAAGTGTGAGGTTTGTACACAGACAAAGATCACTAGAAAACCGTTCAAATGGGTGAATCGAAGTACAGATCTTATGGAGTTGGTACACTCAGATATCTGTGACTTCAGACAGTTCTCCATAAAGGCAAAGATAAAGTATTTTATTACATTCATCGGTGACTACTCGAAGTACGCGTTCGTCTCTCTGCTCGTGTCATGACCCGCACCCTAGAGTAAAGGCACGAGACGTGGGTACGTCCAGCCTACGCCACAGTGTCGGCGGTAGAACGCTGTCCTAGGTCTCATGTATCTAACAGTATAAGGCTAAACAGTTTATACTCCCCGAATGGGGGTGACATAGCAGAATGTAAACTCAATCACAACTAAGGAAGAAGAAGTACGATATGATATAGAACTCAAAATGAAATACAGATGATCAGAAGAGTCTAAGTGTCTAAGATAACAACTCAGCAAACATCCAGAAATACAAAGTCTCAACTACAGAGTATGAAAGAATATATACAATCCAGATCTCAAATGACAGAAATAGTAAAACCTAGACTAGGGAGCCTCAGTCTCTATAGCTAGTGGATCCGGCTGGAAATCTGGATCACAGGTGTCATCTAGAGCTGTCCTATAAAAAATATCAACACCAGCCTCATCCTCGTCCTCTGTAAACATATCCATAGCGTCCAATCAGGACGGAACGAGCATAATACATCTCAACAGATCATAGCAGGTTAGAAAATATAATCATGTAGTAAAGTAAGATACAGGAAACTGAAAGAAAGTACATAATGTAAGGAGATAGCTGTAATGGAAATATCTACTATAAATAGAGAACTAACAGTGGCTAGTGAGTCATAGTACAATATAGACATATGAATGGCATAGGACGATTCGATGCTACACTACGAAATGATTCTAATGCTACAGTACTTGGATATTATTCACATTTCCACTTCTACTCTCCCGTACCTCCAATCAATACACAAGGATCCAGCCAGGTTATGTTATGATTCATGTAACGGCCCCCGAAGGATGGTACATAATAGTCCCATAAATAAGGATTCTAGGAAAGCCCATAAATGGGAGGATTCAAGGAAGACTCTGTGATCATGAGAGTACATGTCATAAGTGATTCAATGAACCATGAAGCATAGTGATACACAAAGTAAGTGAAACGCACAGAACATGTAGTATCCGATGCTCCCTCAGGGGATAACATCCCGAGAAAGGATCCATATAGTACTAATCCGTGTGACCAACGTGACACCATCAAGTAAAGTAATTTAAAGTAGGAGAATAATTCTAACATGATATAAAATGATCAGAGAATCTACTCGCCTGATAACCTGAACAACTGATAGGTATAGAGGTCCAAACTGAAACCACAGAGTCCTATTTAGAGCAACACAGGTCAAGATGTATACGAGAGATGATAAATGAAATGTACAATGCATCTGCATGCTGTCTAGGTCAAACTAGACTGAAGTTAACACTTTGTCAACTCTAGTCAACCATACTAGTCAAATTAGGTCAACTAGGTCAAGTCCTAACCCAAACAAGTCTAATAAGTCTTACTAGGCCTAACCAAGGCTAGGCTAGCACTCACACAATCACAAGACAATGTGAACCACAACAATGCATAATATAAAATAGATAAAATATATAAATATATACCTTCATACATACATACATATCCACATTACATACATATTTATATATATAAGCATATGTTACATCATGCATATTTAAGTAGTTACATAGATATATATATTCATGCACATTTACATACATACTTTTATACATTATATATGTTAACATTCATTACAATGCATTATATTTTACTTATACTTTTGATTAATTGATTCATTCATATATGACATTCATTCATGCATTTATACATTCATTCATATCCTATATGCAAGCATATTTCAGTTCGGGCATTATATCCATTCTATCATTAAGTTGCATACATATACTTATTTTTATTACATACATGTCATTCATGCATATTACATACTTACATGCATCTATACATTATATACATTGTATACAACATGTAAAAATAGAAGAGGAAAAAAGGGGGAAAAAACTGAAAAGGAAAGGGAAGGGAAGGAAAATGTAAGAAAAAGGAAAAACAGTGGACATATACATGCTTGCATCATATATTCTACATTACCATACATGCTATCATTATACATTGTATTACATTATTTATATATTATGCATTCATATCTATCATTACATGTATATCTTGCATTCATATCTAGCATTCATTATATACTTTCATGCATACATTATATATCATTCTTTCATTCATGCATTACTTACATACATTACATTGATTGTATTCCTACATGCTTGCATTCAACCATATATATAATAATTTAAAGAGGATACATATCATATATATATTATTTCATTCATCTAACATATTATGTATTACATACTCGACATTTATTTAATATCCATACTACGTAGGCTTATAGGTTACACAAAATGCATATATCGTATAGTCATTCTTCTACTTAAAACCAATACTGTACCAATTGGGCCTCTACTAAATTCTAGGATTAAAGTATGTTGTAGCCCTTCGTGTTAGCTTTCCAAAACTTCAAACGGATCGCATTTTCGTGTCCGAAAGCTCCCAAAATCGCAAAAATACCGAAACACGTTCATCTTTCGTACAGCTGACACTCAAATAATTCTACAGAAAGAATTTGGCTTATTAAAATATATATTTGGAAAGCTAACTTCGATACGGTTCTTTTAAAAAAACGAAAGATAAATCAGAGTTTTAAGCTAAAAGTTATGACATTTCTAAGTTGCTTTGGTTAATAAAAACGTGGATGAATATTATGACGAATTTAAGTTATTTTGGACAAAAGAACACATATAGGCCAAGATACTTGGATACAAACATAGGTATCCAAATAAAACTCATTCTAACCATCCTAACTAAGATCAATCCACTCTCTAACCATTCTAAAACTAAATTTAAATATCTATTTAAACTATTATCATACATACATACACATGGGGTGTCCTAATTTGGGATCTATCAAGTAGGACACAAGACACATATCTAAAATCCTCAAGAGGGCTCCAAATGGTCTCAAATTTGAATCTGAATGGGACACATGCATGAGGATGGATCCTACGGATTCAAAACAAATTTATATGAAAAGAAAATCGATTTAGAGGATGAGTTTTACCTATTGGGAGTTGAATCCCAATGAAATCCTTTATGACACGGCTCCGATACGAAGATCCCTCAAAGTGGACACTTCTTCTTGTACTCCTCTTCCAATCCTTGGTAGCACCCTTCCCATGGAGAATGGAAATGATTAAGGGAAGGTTTGGTGAAGGAATGATTTGATTTGGAGATCAAATCAATGTGAAGGCTCTCTAAAATTAGGGAAGAACAAAAGGAAAATAAAAGAGAAAAAATTGTAATGAATGAAATGAATCATTCTTCCCTAAAGGTGGCTGCCATAAAGTGTCCATTGGGGCTAATGGAAAATGTTCTAATTGCCCATCTCTAGTCTCATATGGTTAAGTCTAGACTAGGTTCAAGTTTGTGGTCAAAATGATCTAGTTTTGAGTCTCTAACTTAAACATTCTAACATGATAAAAATTAGTTTAATTAACTAACTTAAATGTTGTGTCTTTTGAGCCATGCTTAACTTAATATTGGGTCCCATCTAGAGTTTAAGCTACCCGGGTCACAATACAAGTCGGAACGAGACGAAACTCAAACCCGACTAAACAAATCAAATAAAAACAGTATTAAAAATATAAAATTTTCCCAAAATATTAAAATATAAAAAATGACCAAAATCATAATATATCATTTTAAATATTATTAAAATAATCTAAAATTTACCAATTAATCAAAATCATAAATCATTCAAAAGTCACAAAATGACTAAAATATCCTTAGCCTAAAAAGTTGTAAATAGTCATTCTAATCACATGGTTAGGTCCCCATGGTCATGGTTAGTCTCTAAGCTCAACAGTTCTAGAGTTCACTAGCTAACACATCAAAATTATAATTCACCAATTTTAAATAGTATTAAATTAATTAAAAATTCTCATAAATCATAAATCCTATTATTAAATAATAAACTTTTACAAAAGTTCAAAATTACCTCATTTTAGAAAAGTGGGTGTTACAAGTCTACCCTCCTTAGAAAATTTCGTCCTCGAAATTAAGATAGTTGTACTTCTTCTAGAGTCTCGTCCCCAACAATCAAAGTCTCAGAACTTACCTAAATCATACAATTTAAAAGAATGGCATATAGGGTCATGGCATACGGTGGTAGTGTAAGTCTCATATAGGTATACTAGTTACACTAGACCAAAACAATTATAGGGTATCAAAACTTACAAGCAATCAGGGGTGTTAAACTGGAAAAGATACAGAAATAACAAATCATCAAGGCTTTAAGGCATAATCAAAATCAAAATTTAAAGCACAAATGTCGAGCACTAAAATCCAATCACAATATATATATATATAGAGATAGTGTTAGAAGGGAAAAAGCTAGCATTATGTAAAGGTTATGTGGTTAGTGGGTGTATGGGTGTATGTGGACATGTTCTTATTGTTAGATAGTAGGCAAGTGCGTATGTGAAATATACATGAAAGTGTATATGAGAATTTGGGTTTCAAAACAATAGCTATCCAGTTACACTACTCATGGCATATTGGTTAACAATCTACAATGCACAACCTATTTACTCATAACATGCATGGCTAACCATATATTTATATATATATATATATATATATATATATATATATATATATATATATATATATATATAAATATATATATATATATATATATATATATAAAGAGGTAGAAATTTAGTTATGTATCTATATACATTATAACATGTATGCATAAACTCTATATCTATCTATATAGACATATGAACATAACATAGAGAGGAAGGGTTAGGTTTACATGGCAGTGTATACTAAGTTAGGGTGTGTGTGTCCTTGTCCAGGGTTATAGCTTTAGTATTAAAATGTTAAACCCAATTTTAGTTCAGCATTTACATACAAAATCTGAAAATAAGCTAACATTTAAACCAGTATAATATTAACATAATGCAGTTTCAGATTTTAGGGGTTTGAAATATCACAACCAACTCAATGCTCCCAACACATCCTAACATGATAGAGATAAAACCCTAACATACTATCCATACATTTTGCTATGCATACAATTTAATATTACATATTAAATCTGAATTTGAACTAAACATTTGAAATCAATGTATAAATGTTAACATGTATTCAGTTTCAGAATTTTGGAGAAATTCGAACATCAAAGCCAACCCAATGTTCACCACAACCACAACCTAACATGTAAGAGTATGAAATCTAACATTATATCCCTACATACAACACTGTATATGGCTCAAAACATTACATTTAAAAACTGCAAATTGAACTAATCACTTAGAATCCAATGTTAAAGGGTTAATATGCACACAGTCTCAGATTTGACAAATTCAAACACAAAACTCAACCAATTTCTTTAAGAATTAAAACCCTGTATATAACATACATGTGCAGTGATGTAAACAACAACTAATAATATGAAATTTATATTTAAATTATGAATTTAAACTGGAAAAGCAGAGAACCAGTCTCTGATACTGTACTGTATCAGAAATATTAGGATTCTGAGAATTTAAACATCAACAACATATTAATATGTATTTAGATAGGTTGGTAATCAAAGTGTAGCATTCATACGTATCAGACAAAGTTTCTGTGTCCGCTATATATATTCTCATGTCCCAATATAAAAATCAAATTCTATATCAAGACCAACATTTAGATTTCTACCAAGATTGCAAAGCAGGTGATTGATGTAATCAAGACAGATTTATTATTATTATTATTTAATACAAAAAAATAGCAAGAAGGAAATAACGATAAAATCTGTTCTGCTTATCTGTTTAAAAGAAGAAACCATTTTGAAACCAGAGCTATAATATCAAATCCAAGATAAGGTCTAGCAAAATTATCGATTCATTATTTTAAGAAGAGATTCATAGTAAGAAGTTACACAAAGGTTTATAATACAGCTAAAGCTACTCCTACTCCTAAGTTAAATAATGAGAATCAAAACAAATTTTTTTTGAAAGATTGAACAAAAGTAGAGAAAACTTGTTCAAGAGCATTTAAGGTACAATCTGATAATCATATGCGTCTATCCAAAATCATTGTACTCTAAATCCTCGTCATACTAGTAAGCATGGCTACGATAATCACAGAGTCCTCGACTAAGGCTCATACCTCTAGAATTATGGTATTTAAAATTTTTGCATTGCCGCATGCGACGGCAAAAACCTTAAATTCTCACACACGAGAAATACGTCCAAAATCTGACTATATGTCCTCACTATGCCAGCTAACATGACTATCGAAGATTCTAGATCCATAAATGAGGTAACCTAGCCCATATGATTTTCTCAGAAGAAAAACAAACATAACACAAGAACAACAGAACAAATTGATCAGTCAACAAGGAACAGATGGAATCGAATCTCAAGATAGTTATAAGAGGCATTTGTGGAAATGGAATCGAGAAGATTAAAATCCTGCAGCAAGATCTCCAATGGCTTGTGCATCTCGACTGTCCTGGCGAAAACTCGCCCTTGTTGGGTTCCTCTGGCCTGATGTTGATGTTGCATGAACCGCTGTTGCTGAGAGAAATCGGGAATGACGGAAAGAAGTCTTCGTACAGACAGAGGTGCACCTCCAATGTAGCAGAAATGCCAACCTGAGTCGACACAATAGGAGCTGCGGTCTCGAGGCCCTGATGAATAGGACGAGAGGTGGCCAACCTCTCGATAGTATTTCCCGGACCGGAGCGACGAGATCGTGTCTTCATAACCATGATGAAGACAGATCAAAATAAGAAGCAATTTCTGAGAATAAAGCGAAAACTCAAAGGGGGACAGTTTATATTCAAGAGAAGTCAATAAGCAACAATTTAGATAAGGGAATCTGATTAAGAGTTTTCCTAGTGTGATTGAGTACCCTCAAAAATATTCTAATCCTACTGCAGGCTGTAGTGATACTCTAGTTCGAATACCACTATATAAACTCGACCTGCAAGGGCTACCACTAAAAATGTGTCACGACCCGCACCCTAGAGTAAGGGCACGAGACGTGGGTACGTCCAGCCTACGCCGCAGTGTCGGTGGTAGAACGCTGTCCTAGGTCTCATGCATCTAACAATATAAGGCTAAACAGTTTATACTCCCCGAATGGGGGTGACATAGCAGAATGTAAACTCAATCACAACTAAGAAAGAAGAAGCACGATATGATATAGAACTCAAAATAAAATACAGATGATCAGAAGAGTCTAAGTGTCCAAGATAACAACTCAGCAAACATCCAGAAATATAAAGTCTCAACTACAGAGTATAAAAGAATATATAAAATCCAGATCTCAAATGACAGAAATAGTAAAACCTAGACTAGGGAGTCTCAGTCCCTATAGCTAGTGGATCCGGCTGGAAATTTGGATCACATGTGTCATCTAGAGCTGTCCCATAAAAAGTGTCAACACAAGCCTCATCCTCGTCCTCTATAAACATATCAACGGTGCCCAATCAGGACGGAATGAGCACAATACATCTCAACAGATCATAGCAGGTTAGAAAATATAATAATACAGTAAAGTAAGATACAGAAAACTGAAAGAAAGTACAGAATGTAAGGAGATAGCTGTAATGGAAATATCTATTATAAATAGAGAACTAACAGTGGCTAGTGAGTCAGAGTACAATATAGACATGTGAATGACATAGGATGATTCTGATGCTACACTAATTGAATATTATTCACATGTCCATTTCTACTACCCCGTACCCCCAATCATTACACAAGAATCCAGCCAGGTTATGTTATGATTCATGTAACGGCCCCCGAAGGGTGGCACATGATAGTCCCATAAATAGGAATTCTAGGAAAGCCCATAAATGAGAGGATTCAAGGAAGACTCTGTGATCATTAGAGTACATGTCACAAGTGATTCAATGAACCATGAAGTATAGTGATATACAATGTAAGTGAAACGCATAGAACATGTAGTATCCGATGCTCCCTGAGAGGATAACATCTCGAGAAAGGATCCATATAGTACTAATCCGTGTGACCAACGTGACAACATCAAGTAAAGTAATTTAATGCAGGAGAATAATTCTAACAGGATATGAAATGATCAGAGAATGTACTCGTCTGATAACCTGAACAACTGATAGGTATAGAGGTCCAAACTGAAACCACAGAGTTCTATTTAGAGCAACACAGGTCAAGATGTATACGAGAGATGATAAATAAAATGTACAATACATCTGCATGCTGTCTAGGTCAAACTAGACTAAAGTTAACACTTGGTCAACTCTAGTCAACCACACTAGTCAAATTAGGTCAACTAGGTCAAGTCCTAACCCAAACAAGTCTAACAAGTCTTACTAGGCCTAACCAAGCCTAGGCTAGCACTCACACAGTCACAAGACAATGTGAACCACAACAATGCATAATGTAAAATAGATAATATATATAAATACATACCTTCATACATACATGCATATCCACATTATATACATATTTATATGTATAGGCATATGTTACATCATGCATATTTACATAGTTACATAGATATATACATTCATGCACATTTACATACATACTTGTATACATTATATATGTTAACATTCATTACAATGTATTATATTTTCCTTATACCTTTGATTGATTGATTCATTCATATATGACATTCATTCATGCATTTATACATTCATTCATATCCCATATGCATGCATATTTCAGTTCGGACATTATATCCATTCATATATCATTAAGTTGCATACATATACTTATTTTTATTACATATATGTCATTTATGCATATTACATACTTACATGCATCTATACAATATATACATTGTATACATGTAAAAATAGAAGAGGAAAAAGGGAAAAAAACTGAAAAGGAAAGGGAAGGGAAGGAAAATGTAAGAAAAAGGGAAAACGGTGGACATATACATGCTTGCATCATATATTCTACATTACCGTACATGCTATCATTATATATTGTATTACATTATTTATACATTATGCATTCGTATCTATCATTACATGTATATCTTGCATTCATATCTAGCATTCATTATATACTTTCATGCATACATTATATATCATTCTTTCATTCATGCATTACTTACATACATTACATTGATTGTATTCCTACATGCTTGCATTCAACCATATATATATTAATTTAAAGAGGATACATATCATATATATATCATTTTATTCGTCTAACATATTATGATTACATACTCTACATTTATTTAATATCCATACTACGTAGGCTCATAGGTTACACAACATGCATATATCGTATAGTCACTCTTCTACTTAAAACCAATACTATACCAATTGGGCCTCTAATAAATTCTATGATTAAAGTATGCTGTAGCCCTTCGTGTTAGCTTTCCGAAACTTTAAACGGATCGCATTTTCGTGTCCGGAAGCTTCCGAAATCGCGAAAATACCGAAACACGTTCGTCTTTCGTACAGCTGACAATCAAATAATTCTACAGAAAGTTACAGAAAGAATTTGGCTTATTAAAATATATATTTGAAAAGCTAACTTCGATACGGTCCTTTTAAAAAACGGAAGATAAATCGGAGTTCTAAGTTAAAAGTTATGACATTTCTAAATTACTTTGGTTAATAAAAATGTGGATGAATATTATGACGAATTTGAGTTATTTTGGACAAAAGAACACATGTAGGCCAAGATACTTGGATACAAACATAGGTATCCAAATGAAATTCATTCTAACCATCCTAACTAAGATCAATCCACTCTCTAACCATTCTAAAACTGAATTTAAATATCTATTTAAACTATTATCATACATACATACACATGGGTGTCCTAATTTGGGATCTATCAAGTAGGACACAAGACACATATCTAAAATTCTCAAGAGAGCTCCAAATGGCCTCAAATTTGAATCTAAATGGGACACATGCATGAGGATGGATCCTACGGATTCAAAACTAATTTATATGCAAAGGAAATCGATTTAGAGGATGGATTTTACCTATTGGGAGTGGAATCCCAATGAAATCCTTTAGGACACGGCTCCGATACGAAGATCCCTCAAAGTAGACACTCCTTCTTGCACTCCTATTCCAATCCTTTGTAGCACCCTTCCTTTGGAGAATAGGAATGATTGAGGAAAGGTTTGGTGAAGGAATGATTTGATTTGGAGATTAAATCAATGGGAAGGCTCTCTAAAATTAGGGAAGAACAAAAGAAAAATAAAAGAGGCAAGATTGTAATGAATGAAATGAATCATTCTCCCCTAAAGATAGATGCCATAAAGTGTCTATTGGGACTAATAGAAAATGTCCTAATTGCCCCTCTCTAGTCTCATATGGTTAAGTCTAGACTAGGTTCAAGTTTGGGGTCAAAATGATCTAGGTTTGAGTCTCTAACTTAACCATTCTAACATGATAAAAATTAGTTTAATTAACTAACTTAAATGTTGGATCTTGTGAGCCATGCTTAACTTAATATTGGGTCCCATCTAGAGTTTAAGCTACCCGGGTCACAATACAAGTCAGAACGAGACGAAACTCAAACTCGACTAAACAAATCCAATAAAAACAATATTAAAAATATAAAATTTTCCCAAAATATTAAAATATGAAAAATGACCAAAATCATAATACATCAATTTAGATATTATTAAAATAATCTAAAATTCACCAATTAATCAAAATTCTAAATAATTCAAAAGTCACAAAATGACCAAAATACCCTTAGCCTAAAAAGTTGTAAATAGTCATTCTAATCACATGGTTAGGTCCCCATGGTCATGGTTAGTCTCTAAGCACAACAGTTCTAGAGTTCACTAGCTAACACATCAAAATTATAATTCACCAATTTTAAATAGTATTAAATTAATTAAAAATTCTCATAAATCATAAATCCTATTATTAAATAATAAACTTTTACAAAAGTTCAAAATTACCTCATTTTAGAAAAGTGGGTGTTACAGCTCAAGTCTAAAGATGAAGCATTCGAAAAGTTCAAGGAGTTCAGGGCTGAGGCTGAACGTCAAACTGGGCAACAACTCAAGAGACTCAAAAGTGATCGAGGTGGAGAGTACAAGCCTATTGAATTCGTATTATTCTGCGAAGAACATGGAATTATCAATGAGACAACTGCTCTGTATTTTTCTCAATCAAATGGAGTAGCTGAAAGGAAGAACATGATATTGACAGAGATGATGAACTCAATGCTGTTGACTGCAGGTCTTTCAAACTGCTTCTAGGGAGAAGTTGCGTTAACGGCTACGTTCATTTTGAATAGAGTGCCGTACACAGGTTCCGAAGTCACTCCTCATGAACTCTAGTTCAAAGTTAGACCCAACTTAAACATCATTCGAGTGTGAGGGTACCTGGCATATGTGAAGCTTCCAGAGTTGAAGGTTCAGAAGCTTGGGACAAGGACTACAAAGACGATCTTCTTGGGGTATGCTGAGAAAAGTGATGCTCGGAGGTTTCTTGATATTGAAACCAATAAAATCATTGAATCTTGTGACACCGAATTCTTTGAAGATAAATTTGTGAGGCACAATAACATTGTTATTGCAGATATTCCGGAGAATAATGTGAGTGCACAGGCAGCTATCACTTCCAAAGAAGATGCAGTCCAAGAAAAAGAAATTGTCATACCAGAGACAATTGTTGAACCAGAACTCACAGAACCCAGATCTAAGCGGGTGAGGAGACAGAAGGACTTCGGAGATGAGTTCGTCACCTATCATTTGGAAGCTGATCCGCTTACCTATGATGAGGCGATGAAGGCCATATACGTTATCTTCTGGAGGAAGGCTGTCAATGATGAGTACGACTCTATAACCTCCAATAATACATGGGTGTTGGTCGATCTGCTTGAAGGAGCTAAACCAATCGGATGCAAGTAGATCTTCAAGAAGAAGATGAAGGCCGATGGAACTATTGACAAGTTCAAAGTAAGGCTGGTATCCAAAGGATTTTCTTAGAAGCAGAGGATCGACTACTTCGACACATATGCTCCAGTAGCGCGGATAACAACCATCAGGATGTTGATTGCTTTGAGTGTAATTCACAAGCTCGTCATACATCAGATGGATGTGAAGACAGCATTCATGGATGGAGAGTTGACCGAAGAGATCTACATGTAACAGCCAGAAGGATTCATCATCAAGGGCCTTGAAGACAAAGTCTTCAGGTTGGTGAGATCTTTATACGATCTGAAGCAAGCTCCCAAGATGTGGTACGAAAAGTTTGACAAAGTCATTAGATCAAACGGCTACATGGTCAGTGAGATGGACAAATGTGTTTACACAAAGTTTGCTGATGGGAGAGGATTTATCGTTTGTCTATACATGGATGACATGCTGATCCTGGGTACGGACCTAGCATGTGTCACTGAGACAAAGAAGTTTCTCTCATTTAAGTTCAGTATAAAGGACTTAGGGGAAACTGATGTTATCCTAGGGATAAAGATCATCCGGATAAATACTGGAGTGGCACTGTCACAGTCTCATTACATTGAGAATATGCTCACATGCTATGGATATATATCAGGATCTTACAGGGATAGATACTCCTTACAGGTGTGACAAGAAGCTGAAGCCAAATCCTAGGGAAAGCGTCAGGCAGCTGGAGTACTCAAGCGTCTCGAGAGTTTGATGTATGCAACTACTGCCACAAGGCCTGACAGAGCTTTCGCCGTGGGGTTGCTGAGTCGATTCACAAGCAACCCAGGTGTGGAGCACTGGAAGGCCGTGAAGAGAGTTGTGAGATATCTTAAGAGGACTCAGAAGTATGTACTGTACTACAGCGGATATCCGACAGTAGTAGAAGGCTTCAGTGATGCAAGCTGGTATTCAGAAGCAGAGAGCGAAAGGTCCACAGGAGGATACATCTTCTCCACGGGTGGAGCTTCTATATCGTGGAAGTCGAAGAAGCAAACAATGCTATCTCATTCCTTAATGGAATCTGAGTTCTTTGCATTGCTGCTACAGCAGAAGAAGCAGAATGGCTTCGAGAGCTCATGTATGATCTTCCAGTGGTTAGTGCGCAGATTTCGACGGTACCGATATACTGCGACAATCAGACAGCTATAGCGGTGGCATCAAATGATCTCTTCAATGGTAAGAAGAGGACTGTGCGTTTGAGGCACATGGCAATAAATGATCTGATAAAGACTATAGTCATTACCGTGATTGATGTTCAGAGTCAGGAAAATCTGGCCAATCCATTCACCAAAGGTCTCAAGCGCCAGCTGGTCGAGGACACAGCAATTATGAAGGGCTTGAAGACAATATGATATTCTATCTTTGTAATTCTATCATAAAGTTTTATGCTATTAGTTCAAAAAGAAATCTACTAGGCATCTAAATTTTGGTTCAAAGAAGGACCACTGACGGAGAGAATATCTGGAACAATGGATTGTTCTTGGAGACACTGAGGGGTTACGGACCCATAACCACTGTTGTCTACTATCTGTTCTCTTAAAAGAACAAGTCATGTGGGAGGATGGCTTAGACGCCTTAATGAGTTCTCAGGCATTTCGAATGTCTGGTATGCTCTATAGGAATTACGGTAGCACAACACTACAAATGAGCGTAAGGTCTCCATGCTACAGTGGGGTGACACCACCAAGAGGTTCCTCGGTAAGGGTAATATCTCGGCTTTGCGAGCCATGCATGTCACAGCAGCGTAGCACCGCATATAGGCAGGTAGCCTAATATTGTAGAATGAAGAGTGGTAGTCAGCACTACAAAGAGGCCGGTGACCTCACGTTACAGTGGTGTGACACCACCAAGGGGTACCTAGAGTGGGTAAAACCTCGGCTACGCGAGCCATGTCACAGCGGCATAACACCGCAAGGAACACTACTAAAATATGCTATATTAGCGACGTAATAAAAAACCGTCGCTAATTATGTAATATAGCGACTCCTTTCTATTGACATCGCAAAACGTTGTTGAATAGCGACGTTCAGCGACAGTAGATAAATTACATCGCTGAATAGCGACATTCAGCGACATATTATTAAAATATGTCACCATATATTAAAATGTTGCGACGTTTAGCGACGTCGACTGTTGACGTCGCTAACTTTTTTACTTAGGGCACAGTATTGTTTCCTTTTTCCCCCTCACTCGAAAATTTCATAAATTCTAAAGTTTCCTCGAGCTATCGACGACTCCCTCCCCCCCCCTCCGGCGACCCCCTTCCCCCCCCCCCCGGCGACCCCTATCTCCCCGTCGAGCTCCTCCTCCTTGAGATCTTCCTCCCCCAATCCGAGCTACTCCTCATCTCCGGTAAACCCTAACCTAACTCCTCCTCATTCTCTCCCACACACACACATACACACACACACAGAGACACACACACATGGACACACATGCACACACACGGACACACACACACACAGACACACACACAACTATTGTAATGGGTTTATCCATCTTGATTTAGGAATATGTATTAACCTATATATGTAATGGGTATTGTAATGGGTTTATCCATCTTCATTCAGGTGTTATATTGTCTTGCCTTGCCTTAGGAATAGGTATTAACCTATATATGTAATGGGTTTATCCATCTTGATTTAGCACTGCCTAGTATCAGTCCTCTTGGGTATTAGGTTTAGTGATGAGATTTGGGGGCTTGAGTTTATTTAAGTGTCTTAACTACCAAGAGCATGTACTGATTACTCCTTACAGTTTAGTATGAGATTTGGATGGTTTTGGTGAGGGATAATGTACCTGGGGGCCTGACCTTGTACTATCCAGACTTTATACAGACCATGGGTACTTGGTATGAAGCCACTTCTTGCATTGATCTCATTCCTGATCTACTTAATAACCATGTACTATCTCTTTGACAGATCTTTCTCCTTTCATGCGTGTGTGAGTGTTGGAGAGATAAAGAGGAAATTTGGGAATAAGGTTAGAGGAAGTTGGTAATTCTGGGCTTGAGTGATAGAAATGATGCTTGTGTGAGTGAGTGAACATATGAGAGTGTCAGTGAAAAACCTGTAGTAGTAGTAGGAGCAGGGAATTAGTCATAAGGAGAAGGGTTGGCTACGACCACTTAGCCATTTGGCTTGGGAGTGGATGAGAAAAATTAGAGAGTGTAGTGTTAGTATCAGTTAGCTACAGTGATGGTATTAGTAAGGGTGTCATGGTGCAAGATGTGCATATAAAATTGGGTAGATACATAAGTTCTAATTATATATATATATATATATATATATATATATATATATATATATATATATATATATATATATATATATATATATATATATATATATTGTATATAGTGGAGTATAGTGAATAGGAATGGATGGTTCATGATAGGAAATGGATTAAGGGATTTGGTTAGTGCACTCTGTTTAGAATGTGAGAATGGTGCTAGTGTAATAAGAATATAGAAGAGAGCAACAGTAGTAGGGTCTGCCATGTCTTTTATGCAATACAACAGGTTGGGGGATACCAGGGAAGCCCTACAGGCAAGAGAAGGCCAATGCTCACTGCTCTTAGGCAAGGACTAGTGGTATGGTTAGGGGGGAGTAAGGTATATGTGTGTGTGTATGTTAATTATCTGTGTGTATGAAGAAAGAGCTTAAATTGGTGTGGGTGTATAGTTGTGTACAGGAAATAGTGTCTGTCCCTGTTTTCTAAAGGAAGCAGCTGTGAAGAGTGAGATGAGTGTGTACAAGAGCTAGTAGGCAGGCAGGGGTCATCCTAAATCAGTGTGTACTAGTAAGATATGTATAAGATTTGTAGTTGATAGGGGATTTTGGATAGTTTTAGCTTGGTTAAGGTTCAGTAAGAATCGATAGCGTATGTGTACACGTTGGATGCTCAAGAACTTATGTGCGATATAGCATGGTTATTAGTAACTGTCCACTACTAATGTGTGTCCCATAATAAGATATAATATACGAATTTGTGCCTATTAGATAATGTGTGTCCATCTTTGCAGAATTATTTCCAAATGGATATGAATTACTACTTACGGAATCGTTCATGGATGTACAATCGTCGTCCTGATGATATGTGTGGTCTGCGGGATAAATACATAGCGGGAGTAGATCAGTTCCTGTAGTTTGCTAAGGCGTTCCCTCAGTACATGGACAGCACCAAAATTAAGTGTTCGTGTGTAAAATGTTATAACGTAAAATATTATCCAGAAGTGGAAGTGACATATCATTTGTACTCGAGGGATTTCATGCCTAATTACAATCAGTGGACCGCACACGGAGAACTTGTGTCTTTAGCATCAGAGCTGGAGTATTATGTTGAGCCGTATATGCATGCGGGACCTAATTTTGTTTCAGATAATCATGCATATGACGATGGGTGCGTGAACATGGTTTTCGATGCTGTGGTACCTAGTTTCGTTCATGATGCAGCTGAGGAGGCACCGAATGTCGATGCTGCAAAGTTCATAGAGTTGCTGGAGAATACAAGGACTCCATTGTATCCTGGTTGTGAGGATCATTCACCGTTGGAGGTGGTTACAAGGCTGTTGAGCATTAAGTCAGATTTTAACATGTCGCAAGAATGCTTCAACTGAGTGTTGGAGTTGATTATAGAGATCTTGCCGGCGGGTGCTAAGTTACCTAAAGACTTCTATCGATCTAAGAGGATGGTGAGATCGCTCTGGATGGGATACGAGAAAATCGATTCTTGTTACAATGGGTGCATGCTGTACTACAAAGACGACAAGGACACAGATGTGTACAAATTTTATGGTGCTGATCGCTGTAAGACAACTAGTACAGGAAGATCTACCGGTACAAGAAGACCGACCAATTCAAAGCACTACTTGCCTTTAACGTCGTGGTTGCAAAGATTAATTATGGTGAAAGAGACGGCCGAAAATATCAGACTCATCCCGGGCCCCCTCTGTCAATGTATAGTCTCCAGCTTCGCAGGCGTCATCACGAGCTCAGGATATTCGTCATCAGATCGACGAGGTACGACGCGAGTTACAGCAACAGATTTCTGATCACCTTACCGCAGAGCGACAATCCGACCCTCCGATGATCACCAGATGATTTGATGCGGTTGAGCGCAGTATACAGGAGCTGATGAGTCTGCAGCAGGCTACAGTTGCCAGCTTGCACACGCTCACCGAGTCTACGCAGCGCACAGAGCATAGACAGGTCGAGCTGGAAGGATCGCAGAGGACCATGTCTGCCACACTCACTCAGGTATCGGCTTCGATTGAAGAGAGTACTCAGAGGATGGTGAGTACCCTTGCTGCACATTGTGAGCGACAGCGAGAGCTGGAGCAGATACGTCCTTCCGGTCCATCGACGGCGCCGACTCCAGACATTGCACTGCCTCCTACTGCCCCTACGGTACAGCTCACACAGGAGTAGTATGAGTACATGTTATCCCAGATGCGCGACAGGGGTCCTCAGTGATCCAGTAGATTTTTTTATCATCTTTGTATGTATTGGCCCTATGGGCCCACTGACCGTTCTGTACACTGTTTTTCATTATTATTTGACTCTGTTGGACATGTATGTTTGTTGGACATGTATGTTTGTGATATTTAATTTTTTGGTATTTTCATTGAGTATATGTATGATATTTAGTTATAGACTGTTATGATGGAAGACTGTTATTCATCTATTAGTTGTAGACTGTTATGATGGGAGACTGTTAATTATATATGATGATATCTGCGACGGGGATGACAAATATACCTACGCTGGGTTATATGCAATGATCTGATATACAAAGGAGGTGCTGC
Organism: Iris pallida; assembly: GCA_029216955.1. Lineage (NCBI taxonomy): Eukaryota > Viridiplantae > Streptophyta > Magnoliopsida > Asparagales > Iridaceae > Iris > Iris pallida. Next base: position 19,371,496 of record JANAVB010003200.1, read on the forward strand.
CCAAATTTTAAAAAATATAATGTATATTTTTGTGATGGTGTGTGTCTGTGTTTACAGTGTATGTGAAATGCAGTGTTCGAAACCATCGATAGTTTTGATTACTGTTGTATGTTTTATCTTGGACAGAAAGAGCAACTATTTAGGGTGTACTTCTGAGAGCTTCATTTTCACATCCTTCACTCTCTCGGGACGTCGTACAAGATCCCGAAAAGGACGTAAAGAGGAAGCTCTGAGAAGTGCACCCTGAACTGTTGCTCTTTCTATCCAAGATAAAATATAGAACAGTAAGCAAAACTGTCGATGGTTTGAACACTGCACTTCACACATACTGTAAATATAGACACACAGCATAACAAAAATACAGATTATATTTTTTTTAAATTTTTTTCAGTATTTTGTGATGGATAGCGACGGATCTGCGACGTATGGGGACGTCACTATACGTCGCTAATTAGCGGCATTACGTCGCTATACGTTGCTACTATGCTGACGTGGTAGACACACATAAATAGAAATAAACGTCGCTACGTAGCCGCACTACGTCATAAAATTAGCAACGTAACGTTTCGTCACTCTACATCGCTAACTTTGCGACGAACCAGCGACACGGTAGTGACGTCGCAAACAGCGACGTAGAGCGACGAATTTGTCATCTGCGACTAGCTTTAAAGCGACCATCATTTTTTGTCGCTAAATTCGTCGCTAATTACGATTAGCGACGTATTTTCTATAATTAGCAACGTATCTTGATGTCGCTAATTTGCTTTATTTTAGTAGTAGAAGTGCAAGGCTTCATGCTGGATAGTTTGGCACTACAAAGAGGCTGGGACCTCATGCTACAGTGGCGTGACACCACGATGAGGTATAGCCTCGACTTTGGGCCATGTCATAGCGGGGTAGCACCGTAAGGAAGAGCAAGGCTTCATGCCAAAGGACTCTTTAAAGAACTCACCTAGAATGTATGGAAAGATATTCAGGCCGTCTCTTGAGGGTAAACTTGTAGACGCCCAAGATACATACACCAAAATCAGGCATGCACAGGGCCTTTAATGTACAACCGGAAGCACAGCTGATGTCATTATGTGAGTGAAAAAAATTGCAGTCATGGTGCGAAATTCAAGGCTTAGTCCATTCTTGTATCATACTGCTATTTGACCCATGAGGAAAGATTCAAGTCGTCAACGACATCTCTCCAAATGTATGATGGGCAGTCACTATGAGGAACGCTCAACCCATATATTGAGATATGTGGAGGATTGTTAGTATTTTTGCCTTTAGACTAGGAAATATAGTCCCACATCGGCTACACCAACACTACCAAAATAAGTCATATCAGCGACGTATTTAGCGACTCCAAGATAGAACATCGCTAATTTTTGGCGGTTTAGCGACATTTAACTAAGACGTCGCTGTTGGTCGCCAACAGCGACTAATAGCGACGTCTAGCGACTATAATTTGTTAAATGGGAAACTGCATCGTAAGTTCGTCGGTACACATCGCTGATGTAGAGACGGGTAGCGACGCAATTTAAACGGCGTCGCCGTTTATTAAATATCAGTGACATTTAGCGATGGCCTTTTCGGACGTCGCTAAATATTTCATATAGGCTGCGAAGATTTTTTTTTCGATCATTCACAAATTTTTCCCCCAATTTTTCGCGCGGTCCTCCTCCGCGGCGCTCCTCCGGTGATTTCCCTTCTCCGACCTCCTTCTCCGTGGCGCTCCTCCGGCGATCTCCCTCATTCGCCCTCCTCCTCCTCCTTCTCCTCCTCCTCCTTCCTCAGGTAGCTCCTCCTCAGGTAACTCTCCCCTGTCCCCGCTTCCCAGTTTCTCCTCGTCTTCTAGCTCTCTCTTTTATTTCTAGTTCGTATCCACGAGAGCGTGGACTCGCTGCGGGGACAGCAGTGTGACACCTATTTTGTTGGTTTGGACATGTCGTGTCCTAGTGTGTGGACACGAGACTCACAGTGTGACACCTATATACTGATAATAAGAGTTTTTTGGGTATATCAACTGTCAATTTGATGTTTTGCTTGGATTTGAATTCCAATTTAGGGTTCGAGCCCTATTTACTGATACTGGGAGTTTTTTGGGCATTTTTAGGGTTTTGAAATGATGAATAAATTGACTAGTAATTATTATCAAGCCCTATAAAATTTTAGCTATGTCACGAAGGATGGATACTAATCCTGTGAATGAGTTTTCTCCTAAGTATTCTCGACAGTTGAGTATGATTTAGCTCACTGACATTACTGAAATATGGAATGATTAGTGTAGGGTATGTTGGTTAGGTTTTGGCAGAGTTGGGATATGTTAGTATGCATGTTACAATTAACCAGAAATGTTGTTGACACCAAATATTGCACGACAGGTTACTTAAGTAACCTGGAATGTTTTACCTACTAAAACAAATGGTTTGGGCAAGGGTGTGTATAGGTTTGTCATCATATGGTATGAGATTTTGCCTGCCAAGTTCTGAACAACAGTCCAGGCTGCCTGCTTAGTTGAAAGTCTTAATTAGACTTTCTGTTCAGTACCATTCGACTGAATTAAGTTGACCTGAATACCATATTTTAAATACTAAATCTAAGTCTGCCTGCTGTTCAATTCATGACAGGTTATCTTGTTAACAGTAAATGCCTTCCTTTTTAATATGTGTGAAACTCAGAGGTAGGATAAATCCAGTACAAATTAGGGACTGTCATATTCAGGCAGTTGGTACCAGTGTTTAAGACTAGGTTGATTTGTATAATTTATGTTAAAGGCAGATAGGTAGGTCCTGTATGAGAGACTGGATACCTAGGTATGATGGGTTGGCTAGTTCATGATACCTACAGGAAATTTGTCTATTGATATGGACTTAGATAAATTCCTATTGTTAAATGATATTGGAATAAGGATTAACCTGAGAATAGGCTTAACTGAACAGTGATATCAGTTAGCAACTGTTTTCTGAGTTTGAATGTCAGGCATTTTGGAAAAATGGTGAGATACACCAAGTCAGACACTGTTCCTACAGCCATTTGACTGGCGAGGTAGAAATCTATGTACGACATTTTCTATAAGGACTTTGTATTAATCTACGGTACGACATCATGATCAGGACATAGTCCCTGCAGCCATTCGACTGCCGAGGCAGAAACTATGTTGCCGTAGATAAAGTTGACCGTCCTCCGACACCTATCCCTCGGCAATGATGATACAGCAACCAATCACTACATCTTTTAGTAGTAGATGGTTCGAATTTATATGTATACTTAGATACTTTTCAACAATAATTTTAACCTAAATACAATTTTTCGTATTTTTTAAAAGTAGTTATTTTGTTAGTTTCGAATATCGAACTATTATCAAAAAATGGTTTGACTTCTGAAATATAGTTCTATATAGATATATATATATATATATATATATTTATATTTATTCCTTTTCCCTTTTAATCTAATCACGACTATTATAGTCATTTTTATTTCTTAATTCGAGTATCGTGTCAAACTCTGATTTTGGACTCCAATATATCAAACTAGGCTATTTGGACTATTTTTGACTCGATAGAACTATCTGTGCTGTCGTTTGGGACCATCTTGTTGAGCATAGCATCGTACCTATCCCGTGTCGATATGTTTGTGTCGCACACATCGACTTCAACCCAATCGAGGGGAGTACATTCTCTGATAGTTTTCATTGCTTCGATATTTACTATATCTATTCAGTTGTAGTATTTTACTTGATTCTTGACAAGAGGATACACAGACTAGTATACATTGGATCCCGTCATGAGATGTTACTCTTGGTTATCCTAGTATACTGGCACATCTCTTGTTCTTGACTATTGTCCTTGTACTTGTATAGACACCGATTCAAAATGGGATTTGCTACCCTCTTAGAGAATCCCGTGTCGTAACATGCTATGGTTGGATCTATTATACTACTCGGGGATGAGGAGTTATTAGAGATTATGTGATCAATACCCCTCCTATAACTACTTGTGCATACCTTCACCCTCACCATACGTAGGGTGTAGCTTTACTTGGTACTACTGGAATAATAGCTTTCCATTTTGGCCGGCATGATCTCTAGGTTTACCTGTGCTTGTTCTTGTGCATAGCCGGTCAAATAGAACAGCCTGATCTGGATCCAAGCCGATCACATAACGCTCTAATATCTCAAGGCACCGTTTATATTTACATTGTACGTCAGATTTACCTGTACTGCTTTACATTCCAGTTTTACCTTATATCTCACACCATGGCATGATATTCAGTCTACCTTGTACTATTTTACTTCTAGTCTTGATATTTTGTATTGTATTTTATTATAACTATTTTTATAGTATTTGTCAATTCATTAGAACTGCTGTTAGTTTATGTACTTTGCTCCAATCCTGACTAGATACGTTGACAAATTTGGAAATTATTTACTATGGGATGATGCTAGCTGAGACGGATCTCGATATTATTTCACCGTAAGTTATCTCCAAGGAAGTTCTACGCCTTAGTAGTTTGATTTAGTTTTGTTATTGTTTTGCCTCCAATACATTCAGGTCTTGTATATTTATTTGTAGACTTTGTCTGTTTCAGTGTTATTGATATCTTTCTATTTCATTTCTTCCTTAGTCGCTAGTGGTGTGATTTGAGTACATTTATTATCGTGGATCATCTAGATGTTGTACATATTTATTGGGTACTTGATAGCATTCTACCGCAGATACAACGGTGTAAGCTGGATGTGGCCCATGTACTCGTGTCCGAATATCCGGGTGCGGGTCGTGACACCTCCTCTTTTTTTATTTTGAGTTATGACAAGAAAAAGAGGGGTAGATTTGGGGGTTTTGCTGCAAAGTGTTGTTGCGGTCTTGCATGTAAGGATTTTTAAGAAAGCGGATCCATTTCCTAAGCGGCGGGAAGGCTGCTTGGCAACTTGTTGTTGGTGTTATTGGGGTCGTCGACGTTGCCTTAGTGGTCTAATCTGCTCGAGAGTAGCAGCAGGTTGGTGGGGGTGGTTTGTCTTGGTCTAGAATTATGTTAGTTATAGGGGAGTTGATGGTAAGGTGAAGGAGCGATAGGTCGAAATTGAGTTCAAAGAATAGGAGCTCCGATTTCTTACATAGAAAAGAGATGAGAAGAGAGGTAGCATAGTGGGGAAAGGAGTTAATAAAAATCAATTAGGAAACAAAGGGTTATAATACCATAATATTTACTATAAAATAAGAAATTTAACTAAATTTGGCTAAAAAGAAAGTTGTTTAGGAAAATTAGGGGGAGAGAAAAAAATTCGGACAATATGAAAAGAATGGAGCAATTTTCACCAGACGGCCTGGCGAAACTTAGATATGTCCAGTTTTAGCCGTCGGTCTGACAAAAATTAAGCAAGTTTGGTTTGGTTCATTCTTACGGATTGGGGTTTAGGGGTTTGGACAAGTTAGGTTTGGATAAATGATGAAATATTTAAATGGATGCATGACATGCAGTGATCCTGCTACAAAAATCTTTCTTTAATTTCATACACAATTATAATATGCACATTTATATCATATTGTTTTAGGTTTGGTCCAAACCGAGCTTGCTAAATTTTTGTCAGACCATCTTGCTAAAACTAGACATGTTCAATTTTCGTCCGTCCATATGGCAAAAACTGAGCGAGCTTAATTTTTGCCATACTGTCTGACGTATTCTCTCTCCCCCCAATTTTCCCAAGCAACTTTCGTTCTAGGCAAAGTTTGTTATATATTTTATTTTACAGTAAATTTCTATTATAATACAGGGTTAAACCTTTACAACAGCTTTGGATCTCTTGATTTTGTGAAAAGATATTAGAAGTCTTGAAGACAAAATCATTATTGATCTGTAAAAATTGTGAAGAAAGCATTAGATTTTTTATTTGAAAAAAATGGTGATCATATCACTACCGTGGCATACAAATATTGGAAGTCCTCAAATTAATTCCTCACCTACAATTTCATATTGAATTTCATGTTGTCATTTAAACAATAGACATGAAACTCCTTACTTCATGGGGACAAAAAGACATGTATCCAAACATAGTTTGAAAAGTAGTACATGGTATAAGTACATTGCATTACAACATGTTAAAAGTGTCACTTTCATACTTTTTGTAACTGCCTAAATCTGGAAGAGGGGTACTTTTGCCATTTCATATTTATATTATATTCTGCCTAATTATTTATTTTGTATTGTGTATGTTTATTTATTAATAATGTATTAGTTATTATGGTTAGTGGCTAGCCTATTGGTTAGACTTGTGTCAGCGAACCCGATAGACTAGATACTAGATTACAGCCCAACAATTAGCATGACATGACTCATGGACCAACTTAGTTTATTAGACCCAATTAGACTCATTAGTCATGACCAATTAATTAGAATAGAGGTTAGACTATTTATCAGAATAGGTTCAAACCCTTCCATACAATTAATTAGCCACATGACAACATTAGAGGGTGTAGTGCCCCGCCCCACAAAGTCAATCGGAGGAATCGAAACGCCGACGGCGTTCGGCCTTAGCCTTGCAACGGCTTGCTCGAAGACATCGCTCAGGTGGGGTAGTTTCGGTGAACTCTCCTCATCTTTGCCTTCACATAATAAATCGTGTTTTCAACTTGCACAAGTTAGGCTTGATAATAAAAGCTACGCATCCACATAGCTAAGGGAATAATCCCGACGGTTTGAATCGAGTTAGAACATGGTAAACGTCCCACTGTCGGCTTAGAGTTGGTGCACGGCGTGCTTTGAAAATGACACTCGGTCCTTCGTCCCGTGGCTTGGGAGAAGGAAAGTTGGTCTTCGGTGCAAAAGCTGAGAGTTAGCCTAAGTCATAGGCGTCGTCCGCACAAATGCTTGTTAAAGCATGCACGGTCCTGTCCCGCAAGGCTTGGCATAGCCTTTGCTCGTCCCTTGGGTTAGGTTGTAGGCTTGATGCCGGTCGACCTAAGTTATTCTACGTGCTGTCCCGCTCATTCTGCGGTTGTCAAGATAAATAGTCCCACGACCCCAAGGCCCATCATATGAAGTATGACTTGGGCGATAGCGTTGCATAGAACACGAGTTGGTTTAGAGGCACGAGCCACGGTTGGTTCAGTAGAAAGTTATCCACGGTCGGTCGATACTTAAGGAAACACGTTATGTTCAAGTTAAGTTGGAAGGCTATGCAGTAGCCGTTCCCTGAGTTCAAGAAATGTTAAGTCTAAGCGATGGTTAGTCGCCGAGGCAACCCTGGTTAGGGGCTCTGCAAAGGAAGTACGAAAAGTGGAAAGAGTAAAACAACCAAGTAAATGAATTAATCACATAACAAGCCCCAACGGTATCCTAAAATACACCATGTTAACCTATATGAACTTGGACAACTTGTCGACAAGGGGTGGTTTCTTCGAGCGGCAACCCGGGGCCACGGGACCGTCTCGGCCTAGGAAGAAACTGGTTGTAGCCGAGCTGGGTAATAGGCAACGCTGGTTAGGCGATCGGTAAGACGGGGACTTGCATCGGGGCTCGCTACCTGCGTTGCAAGGGTCCCGTATTACCAGGCTACGTCCAAGGCGGCTGGTTAGGCCAATCCCATAACAAACACTTGATATAAATTGTTTTCAACTAACATGGTAAGTTTTGTGTGTCGGTACGGGCGGTAATCCGTGTGTGTGCCTTTGGATTGAGTTGAATGTGTATGCAGTTAGAAGACATAATGTCTGGGCCTAAGATTTGGCTATAACGAAGGCGGCGTGCTTCGGCACGAGATGTGGCGTCGAGTGTTAAGTTGTTGGCATGGAGTTGCATGAGTTAGGCTTGAGCTGTCGCGAGTTAAGTCGAGAAGGGCCATAGGGCTAGTTGTGTGAAGTTACGTTGAGTTATTGGGCACGGCCTCGAAATATGAGGCACGGCCGCATTGTCACAACACAAGTGTAGGCGAGACTAAGCGAGGAGGCACTGCCTCGGTAATATTGAAGCACGAATCGAGTATGGCACGACCGAGTCGTTACGTCCCAGAGTTTGGCACGAAAGATAAGTATAAGCCAGTGCGTCGACAATGCTAGCACGAGAAAGGTCTAGAGGCAAGGAAATGGAGTCCTTCGTGTAGTTGCGTCTCTGATTATGGCCGTAAGGCAAACACGACCTGATAGGTTAACGTTGTTGGCACGAGGAGTGGTCTAGAGACAAAGTATGAGCTAACATTGACATTGCAAGCACGGGATGGTCCCGATACACAAGTTACGCTAAGGCGCCGGTCCTAAAACTGATCCTAAGGCAAGAATAGAAAGACAATCATAAAAGGGTTTACGTTGCACAAAGTAAATGAAACGTGTAGGTTTTGTATGGGTGGGCGAGGAGCTCACTCCACCAGTACAGTGGTACTGACACCCACACAGTATTTCATGTGCAGGCACAGGTAGAAGCTCGTGGTGCGGAGCTCGTTTGGATACGTCGAGGCACGAGTTCCTTGGCGAGTCGAAGCGTGCGACCGCGTGATCTGAAGACTTATACAGGACATAATATATGGACATCGCCTTCCGAAGCTTCCGCTGGATTCAAGTATTGTATCTAGAGATGAGAGAGAGCAGAGTGACTTGTAAACGAGAGAAAAGTGAGCACGAGAGACTTATAATTTGGCCTTGCGCCCACAGATGTAATCTTGTATTCAATATCAATAAAAGAGCTTCTTTTGAATGACTTGTGTGAATGTGTTACTTGTTCTTAAATTCTGCTGCATGTTTCAATATTTCTGCTTGGGACTTCTGTGCGACGATCCCGTCGCCGCCGATGTAATCGGCCGTTATGGAACTGCCTTGCACGAGCGCAATCTAGGCTCGTGCGGCATCACGCCTTAGCGAGGACGATCGCTCCTACGGGAGCGGGGCATGACATAATGGTATCAGAGCACGGCTTTACGTCCTTGGACCGTCGATTGAATTCTTTAACTTCGATGTTTCCGCAAAACTCTGTTGCTTCCGCAAGTTGTTATCGTTGGTGCGCTCTCTCTCAAATGTCCATCGGCATGTCCATACAATAAGTCTAAATATTTTCGAAAGCTCGTACAAACGTTCAATCTAACGCATCGATAGGCCGTTGCCAAATGCGTCGATAGGGCCTTTGTGCCGAACGTTGCAAACTTGACTCGATAGAAAATATGTGCTAATGTTAGCAAAGTTGCATGTGTGCCCGAATAGTCCTACATTGACCTTAGCAAGTCGCGTGCATGCCAAATTCGTCCAATGTCGACCCTAGCAAATGAGCATGCAAACTCGAATAAAAGTCCGCATAGGATGGCTATGCACACGGCCTTTTGGCTAAGTTGTGTTTCGCATCGCGCACCTCGACATTTTGGTGCAAACGAGTCGCGAGCGATATTAAGTATCGTTCGGTCGGGAACGGAGATGCACTTGGAGTGTCTATCAATAGGAACGCTATCAGACTAACGCTTAGGCATTCACGAGAGATTGATTTGGATTTCGAGGAAATAGTGCGAACGACTTAGTGCGTCGATGCAACGCAAGCGACTACTCTAGCGATTCGTCGAACGAATCTGAAGGATGTCTTAGCGTATGACGCGAATGTGATTGAGGACTAGATCTTATGGCTTGAATTCGAGTGGTGTATGTGATAGGTTCGGAGAAGAATAAGAATGAGTGTCGACGAGTAGTCGAGTGGCTCGAATCCGAGTGGTGTATGGTTTGTCTTAGGAATTGTTCGAGTGAATATTGAGGATTACGATTATTGCGGCGAGGCGATGCGATCGCGCAAAGCCTTAGAACGCGTCACGCTTAGTTGGACGTGACTTCGAATGTCCCGAACGAGCATCTCCTTCGGACAACTTGTGAATGAGCAACGCGAGTTAGAAAATGATTCAGAACGATAAATGAAAATAAATGGTCGTGATCGAGGAAACTTAGAGGATCGCGCGTACAATATCGGATTGATGCAAATGAAATGTGACTTGAGTTTTGAACAAACGATCTTGAAACGAGCTTGAGGAATAGTGATCGAACTTGATCTTGAGTATCGAGAAAATTGAGGAATATCCAGTTCGGACGACAGCATCAATGCACGACTCGAAATTGGTTGCAAGGAAGATCGTCAGGTTACGCATATCGTCAATGGTATTGAGGCGTATCAAAGATCGATATGCGATAACTCGGGGGTACTCTGACTCGACAAATGACGATCGTGCAAATATCATTGTTCCGATGGATGTTATAATCGAGATGTTAAAATGTGTCGAGGAAAGGATAGGCTTGGCTCGAGGATTTTCTAAGTTGAACGAATGACGATCGAACTATCGAACTTGGCTTGGATGAAAACTGGAATGTTTGGATTTGCTTCGTCGACAACCACAACGTTGATGTTCTTGTCTTATGCGAGTGCTACTCCAGCCACGCACATGCGTTACGCCGATTAGGGCGATCACTCTGCGTGAGCGCTGGTATGGTGATTCATACAGCGGGAGTGGTCGAACTTGCACGGTGCGACAATTTGTGCTTCGATTTTTGGTTTGACGCGAAGGTGACTCGAGAATGGATTTGTGTGCTTGAAGAATCGAACTTGAGGATTGAGTAGGTCCAATCCGCGTATCGAAAATGAGTTAGTCTAAACTCAAACAAGAGTTATGCCCCGATGAGAATGATTATTCTGCGGGTGCGTTGCATGGTGATTCATGAACCACCGTGGATAATCGGACTCGCGTGAGATTGGGGCACAACGTATTGTCGAGCTAGACGACCTCGTGATCGAATACATGAATTGGTTAGAATTGGTGAATTGTAAGGATTCGAATATACGCAACGTGTGCCGTAATACGAATTAGGTGATCATGCTCGATGTTTAGAAATCTGAGTGGCGCGAGCTTGGGTAGAAAATTCCGTATGATCGACTTTGGTTTGACCCTAGGATTGGGGTCAGTGTTGGCATTATTGTTGGGGAACTATGATTCCAATCCTGACATTGACTTAGCCTCGAAAAGAAATAGCCTAGCGGTTAGGCGAGACGCCCTGTTGCAGAGTTATCAATCGAAGAATTGATCTTGAGGATTGGTTTGAATCGATAGCATAAATCACGAGTATAGGAAACCCTGCTCACGAGGCTCGGCTGACATGCATATATTTCAGGGACGCCTGGGTATGTGCACGATGCGACTCGAGTGAGAATGATAATTCTCTATCATGCGGCTTGGCTGAATGCATGTATTTTGGGGACACTTGGAATGCGTGTACGATCCAGCCAAGTGATACGACGAGTTCAAGCAAGGCTTGAAAGATGGGAGTGTGTCGAGATCTTGAAATCGTGTTAAAGAAAAGATTGATAATAGTGCGAGCGTGGCTCAGACTTAAGGAAACGCGTAGGCGTATCTCGCTCGACTGCGATAGTCCCGTGTCTAGGTACGACTAAGTCTTGGCCATAGAAATGGTAGGATAGCTTGCCTTCAGGAAAGTCTCGAGGACGAGACTTGTTCTGAGTGGTGTATGTTGTAGTGCCCCGCCCCACAAAGTCAATCGGAGGAATCGAAATGCCGACGGCGTTCGGCCTTAGCCTTGCAACGGCTTGCTCGAAGACATCGCTCAGGTGGGGTAGTTTCGGTGAACTCTCCTCATCTTTGCCTTCACATAATAAATCGTGTTTTCAACTTGCACAAGTTAGGCTTGATAATAAAAGCTACGCATCCACATAGCTAAGGGAATAATCCCGACGGTTTGAATCGAGTTAGAACATGGAAAACGTCCCACTGTCGGCTTAGAGTTGGTGCACGGCATACTTTAAAAATGACACTCGGTCCTTCGTCCCGTGGCTTGGAAGAAGGAAAGTTGGTCTTCGGTGCAAAAGCTGAGAGTTAGCCTAAGTCATAGGCGTCGCCCGCACAAATGCTTGTTAAAGCATGCACGGTCCTGTCCCGCAAGGCTTGGCATAGCCTTTGCTCATCCCTTGGGTTATATTGTAGGCTTGATGCCGGTCGACCTAAGTTATTCTACGTGCTGTCCCGCTCATTCTGCGGTTGTCAAGATAAATAGTCCCACGACCCCAAGGCCCATCATATAAAGTATGACTTGGGCGATAGCGTTGCATAGAACACGAGTTGGTTTAGAGGCACGAGCCACGGTTGGTTCAGTAGAAAGTTATCCACGGTCGGTCGATACTTAAGGAAATACGTTATGTTCAAGTTAAGTTGGAAGACTATGCAGTAGCCGTTCCCTGAGTTCAAGAAATGTTAAGTCTAAGCGATGGTTAGTCGCCGAGGCAACCCTGGTTAGGGGCTCTGCAAAGGAAGTACGAAAAGTGGAAAGAGTAAAACAACCAAGTAAATGAATTAATCACATAACAAGCCCCAACGGTATCCTAAAATACACCATGTTAACCTATATGAACTTGGACAACTTGTCGACAAGGGGTGGTTTCTTCGAGCGGCAACCCGGGGCCACGGGACCGTCTCGGCCTAGGAAGAAACTAGTTGTAGCCGAGCTGGGTAATAGGCAACGCTGGTTAGGCGATCGGTAAGACGGGGACTTGCATCGGGGCTCGCTACCTGCGTTGCAAGGGTCCCGTATTACCAGGCTACGTCCAAGGCGGCTGGTTAGGCCAATCCCATAACAAACACTTGATATAAATTGTTTTCAACTAACATGGTAAGTTTTGTGTGTCGGCACGGGCGGTAATCCGTGTGTGTGCCTTTGGATTGAGTTGAATGTGTATGCAGTTAGAAGACACAATGTCTGGGCCTAAGATTTGGCTATAATGAAGGCGGCGTGCTTCGGCACGAGATGTGGCATCGAGTGTTAAGTTGTTGGCATAGAGTTGCATGAGTTAGGCTTGAGCTGTCGCGAGTTAAGTCGAGAAGGGCCGTAGGGCTAGTTGTGTGAAGTTACGTTGAGTTATTGGGCACGGCCTCGAAATATGAGGCACGGTCGCATTGTCATAACATAATTGTAGGCGAGACTAAGCGAGGAGGCACTGCCTCGGTAATATTGAAGCACGAATCGAGTATGGCACGACCGAGTCGTTACGTCCCAGAGTTTGGCACGAAAGATAAGTATAAGCCAGTGCGTCGACAATGCTAGCACGAGAAAGGTCTAGAGGTAAGGAAATGGAGTCCTTCATGTAGTTGCGTCTCTGATTATGGCCGTAAGGCAAACACGACCTGATAGGTTAACGTTGTTGGCACGAGGAGTGGTCTAGAGACAAAGTATGAGCTAACGTTGACATTGCAAGCACGGGATGGTCCCGATACACAAGTTGCGCTAAGGCGCCGGTCCTAAAACTGATCCTAAGGCAAGAATAGAAAGACAATCATAAAAGGGTTTACATTGCACAAAGTAAATGAAACGTGTAGGTTTTGTATAGGTGGGCGAGGAGCTCACTCCACCAGTACAGTGGTACTGACACCCACACAGTATTTCATGTGCAGGCACAGGTAGAAGCTCGTGGTGCGGAGCTCGTTTGGATGTGTCGAGGCACGAGTTCCTTGGCGAGTCGAAGCGTGCGACCCATACAAAACTATGTGGGTGTCAGTACTCAACTGTACTGATAGAATGAGCTCCTCGCCCACCCATACAAAACTGACACGTTCATTTACTTTGTGCAACATAGTTCCTTTATGATTATCTTTCTACTCTTGCCTTAGGATCAGTTTTTAGGACAGATGCCTTAGCATATTGTGTGTCTCAAGACCGTCCTGTGCTTGCATCAATATTAACCTATCAAGTCATGCTTGCCTTTCGGCCCGTAATCAAAGACGCAACTACTCGATGAGACTCCATTTCCGTGTGACCGTGCTACAAATCTATCGTGCCATGCCTCGTAACTCAGTGTGACTTAACCATATCGTCGTCTTGCGGCCCTTGCTACTTTGATCACCAGCTGACCCTATCAAGACTTGTGGGCTAAGTGTCACTCGACCGACTTTGTCTTACGGTGTTTCCTGACTTAAACTCAAGATGACTCAAATCCAACTTATACAACTTATATGCCGACAACTTAAGACTTGACGCTACATCTCGTGCCGATGCACGTCGCCGACGTTGCAACCAAATCTTAGGCCCAACATTGTGTTCTAACTGTACACAAACATTCAACTCAACTCAATCCAAAGGCACACATACGGGTTGCCGCCATGCTGACTCATCTATATGAATTGATCACTGACTTCCAGAGCCATCTTGGACTCCATAGCTGGTTAGGTATTCGCACTTGCCAGCGCGAGTAACGAGCTCCGTTGAAAGTCTCTGCACTAACCTGTACGGTCATCCAGTACTGCTTAACATGTCTCTATCGAAACGGTCCCGTAGGCCACCCAGGTCGTCGTTCGAGAGACAAACCCACCTTGTCGACAAGTTGTCCATGACCATGCAAGACTCGACTTAAACTGATGTCTCACACAGTCATTCTACCTTTAGTAATTCCATCTCTTTCAGGGCCTTGATCAATACTTTTCACATCTGAGACCGCCTCGACGACCTATAGTCGCGAGCATTCTTCTTTCTTGTCCTATCATTTCATTAAACTCAAAAATAACTATTTGAATCCCCTTTTTTCAATCTCAATGAATCAACTGTAACCCGTGCCTTAAAACACTAAGTCCGTGCATCGTGCCTTAAACCAACATGAACTCTATGCGATACCACCGGCCAAGTCATACTCCATATGATGGGCCTTGAGACCGTAAGACTATGTGGTTATACCCAGCCGTAGAACTCGTAGGATCGTGCTTGCTACTACTCTGATAGCCTAACGTAACTTGCCTATCTTAACTTAACTTTGTAACAACTTGATGAGCAAAGGCTGCATGAAGCTTTGCCTTGATGGAACGTACCGTGCACGTGTCTGGCTTGAACAAACAGTTATTTGGTTGCCTAGACTTATGCCGTAAGCTGTACAATACAGCTTAACCAATAGGGCGGGTAAAGGCTATGACAAGCCTTGGATAATGGATCGTGCATGCTTTATCAAGCATTCATGCGGGCGACGCCTATGACTTAGGCTATGTTCATAACTTCGTCTACTCAACCAACTTTCCTTCTCCAAAGCCACGGGACGAAGGATCGAGTGTCATTTTCAAAGCACGCCGTGCACCAACTCTAAGCCGACCATTATCACGCCCCGATTCTGTAGAATCGATAGTCGTCCCCCGGGCGTGATGCCGTGTGAACCTAAGTTGCGATCGCACAAGGCACAGTCATAAGGTCATCCGAAACACAACATCAAGTTAGAGTATACAGAGAAATTGATTGACACATTGAAGTAGAAGTAGACTTTTTATTTATAATAAAACTTCATTTACATTGATTTTATTACATTCATTGTCGTGCGGGCTACAGCATAACTCGACTTACAAAACGAACGCCGATGAGATAGTCGTTCCATACATTACATCCCTTTTTACAAGCAAAACATAACACTTTCTACCTGCTATCGAGGCGAGTCGAGTCATCATCTTCTTTTGGACTGAGTGCGGGGTCTTCTTCAAAAGGAATCCAGAAACAAGCCTTCACAAGCGGACGAGGCTTCAAAAGTGTCCACGCCGCCTTGCTATTTTAAGCGGCACGCCCTTCGTGGTTTGGGGTACCTGCATGGAGAGCGATGATCAGTACATTACACTTCATACTGGTGCATGGCTATTTAAGTTCCAAGCTCTCATTTAGTTGAAGAGTTTATATGACTTAATGTATGAATGTTTCTAACCATCCTAATGGATTTCAACAAGCATATGACAAGCATAATAAAATTTACGTTGAACTTACCCGCGGCGGACCGCGCCGCGCCTTATGAAACTTACCATGTTCTTCCCTGTCAATTGTTATCATTTTCATACCAAGTACAATATTTCGTATGGTTGGTCACTGGCTCCTAGAGCATCGTGGACTCCTCTAGCTTTTGTTAGATGGGTCCTTTCAGCGTGAGTAGCGAGCCCCGCTGCAAGTCCTCGCCTAATCCGTGCCCAGCACAGCTAATTACTTGTTTCCTTTTTTGGCCGCAACGGTCCCGTGGCCTCGGATTGTCGTGCGGAAAAATGCTCACCTTGTCGACAAGTTGTCCATGACCGTACAAAGATATGTTTTTAGTTGTTAAGACATAGCCTATATTTACTTTGAAAACTTGCTTATTCATTCATATTCGTGCCCTTGTATTTATCTTTTCATTCGCAACAATACTGTCAATTTTGCCTAAGAAGGGGGGTCGATAAGAGAAGGATCAGCCACTCATCTTGAGTTTACTTCAGGCGAGAGAACTTGTTGGTCGCGCTAGACGTCGCCTACGCGATTACCTGGAATCGCACAAGCAACCGATTAGAACACTGCATTATTCAAGAAGTTCGATAGGAAATGCGAGTTCGAAATGCAAGCCATGAAACCAACAAAAACATTCACGAAAACGTATTCAGAAAACAATGCCAAAACCAACGCAAGCGGCGTGAAAAGCAGAGCAACGGGAGGTATCTCCCAACTCAGCCGCAGAGTCAATCCTTGAGGCGCAACCCGCTGAATATGGGACTTGATTCCGAAGAGGACATTCCATAACAAGGAATGGATCTTAATTCAACCGTTTTCGTTCGATCGACTCGATCGATCCCGACCTATCGGTCCCGACCGAATCGATAGCGACAGTATTTTTTTCTCGTGCACCCCGTGGACGGAGTACGTGGCACGATGTAGGGATGAGGCACTACACCATAACCAACTAAGAAAAAGTTTCGTCCTCGAAACTTAAGAATATAACCTACTTCTACGAGAACAATGAAGGGAACTTCTCCTTCATTTCTGACTCAAGCTTCTGCGTCGACTCCTCGACCGAATGGTTTCTCCAGAGGACGCGAACAAGAGGGATCGCTCGATTCTGCAGTAGCTTATCCTTGCGTTCTAAGATTTGAACTGGCTCTTCAACGTAGGATAAGTCAGACTTCAACTCCAGCTGGCCAAAATCTACCACGTGGCTAGGCTCGTGCACATACTTCCGCAATATAGAGACATGGAAGACATTGTGCACACCTTCAAGCACCGGTGTTAGGGCAATTTTATAGGCCACTGGGGTGACCCGCTCGAGTATCTCGAACGGCCTAACGAATCTCGGACTCAGCTTTCCCTTCGTGCCGAACCGAGTAACTCCTCACATGGGTGACACCTTCAGGAATACGTGATTGCCCACTTAGAACTCAAGCGGTCTTCGATGGGTGTCGGCATACCTCTTCTGCCGACTTTGTGCAATCTTCAGTCTTTTTCGAATTAGCTTGACCTTCTGTACGGTCTGCTCCACCAGCTCCGGGCCGAGTACCTGCCGTTCCCCGACTTCATTCCAGCAAATGGGCGATCTGTACTTTCGGTCGTATAAAGCTTCATACGGTACCATTTGGATGCTAGACTAGTAGCTATTGTTGTATGCAAATTCTGCCAGTGGTAGGTGGACGTTCCAGCTTGATTTGAAGTCAATTGCATAGAGTCGTAAGATGTCTTCGAGAATCTGATTAACGTGCTCCGTTTGGCCGTCGGTCTGAGGATGGTAAGCTGAGCTGAACGGCAACTTGGTACCCAGTGCCGACTGAAGGCTACTCCAGAATCGCGACATGAACCGTGAATCTCGATCAGAGACGATGGATACTGGAACTTCGTGCAACCGTACTATCTCGTCAAGATAAATCTGCGCCAGGCGATCAACGCTCTAAGTAACTTTGATGGCAAGAAAGTGCACTGACTTGGTTAATCGATCGACAATGACCCAGATGACGTCGCTCCCCCTTGGGGTCTTCGGCAGACCAAAAATAAATTCCATAGTGACGTAATCCAATTTTCACTCGGGAATAGCGAGGTTCTGCATCTTTCTGCCCGGCCGCTGATGCTCAGCTTTCACCTGCTGAAAGGCCATACATTGTGACACGAAGAGTGCCACATCTCTCTTCATCCTGTGCCACCAAAATGTCGTGCGGAGGTTCTTATATATCTTGGTACTGCCTGGATGCAAGGTATATTTCGCGTAATGCGCCTCCGCCAATATCTCCTTTCGTAGTTCTGAATCATCCGGAACACATAGTCGGCCATTCAATCTCAGCACACTGGTTTTATCTTCTGTAAAGTCGGTTGCACTACCTGTTGAGATTTTCTCGTGCATTTTCTTCAGGTACGGATCATCCTTCTGAGCGGTCATGATCTTTTCCAGCAAACCCGGCTCTAACTGCAGCTGCGCCAACCGTATATCCCTGAATTGAACCCGAAGATCAATGCCCATTTCTTCTAGATCTTGTAGTAGCCAGCGGTTGATGGATAGCGAGGTAAGATATTTTTGACTCAGAGCGTCCGTTACCATATTTCCCTTGCCCGGAGTGTAGTCGATCATCACGTCATAGTCTTTGATCAGTTTGAGCCAGCACCTCTGTCGCAAGTTCAATTCCATCTAGGTGAAGAGATACTTGAGGCTCTTGTGGTCGGTATAGATCGCGCACGCCATGCCATATAGATAGTGACGCCACAATTTCAACGTGAATGCAATCGCCGCTAACTCCAAGTCGTGCGTAGGATAGTTCTTCTCGTACGGCTTTAACTGTCTAGAGGTGAAGGATATCACCTTGTTTCGCTGCATGAGCACACATCCCAAGCCCTGGCCTGAAGTATCGCTGAATATCTGAAAACCCTCTGGCCCATCCGGAAGTGCGAGTATAGGGGCCGAAATTAGTCGCTGTTTTAGCTCCTGGAAGGAAGCTTCACAGTCATCCGACCACTCATACACGACTCCCTTTTGAGTGAGGCGAGTCAATGGCGATGCAATCTTCATGAAGTCTTTCACGATGCGTCGATAGTATCCCGCCAAACCAATAAAGCTTCAAATCTTACTAGCAGATGCAGGCCACTTCCAATCAGGAACAGCTTCCACTTTCTTCGGATCGACTGCAATGCCTTCGGACGAAATGATGTGACCAAGAAAGGATACGCTGCTTAGCCAAAATTCACACTTACTCCGCTTTGCAAATAACTCATTCTCTCGAAGTGCCTGGAGCACGGCCCGTAGATGTTCTGTATGCTGTGCCCTGTCCTTCGAGTAGACAAGAATATCGTCAATAAAGACTACCACAAATTTATCAAGAAAGGGTCAAAATACCTGATTCATTAGATCCATGAAGGTGGCAGGGGAGTTCGTCAGGCTGAATGGCATCACCAGGAACTCGTAGTGGCCGTACCGAGTGCGAAAGGCTGACTTTTACATGTCGTCTGACTTAATTTTGAGTTGATGATAGCCCGAGCGGAGATCAATCTTCGAAAATACCAAGGCGCCTTGCAGTTGATCGAATAAGTCGTCTATGTGGGTCAATGGATACTTGTTCCGAATGGTGGCCTTGTTCAGCTCTCGGTAATCGACGCACAGACGCATGGACCCATCCTTCTTCTTCACGAATAGCACGGGCGCACCCCACGGTGAGACACTTGGGCGAATAAACCCTCTGTCGAGTAATTCTTGTAGTTGTGCCTTTAGTTCCTTCAGCTCGGCGGAGGCCATTCTGTACGGGGCCTTGGAAATCGGTCGAGTATCGGGGAATGTATCGATGTTGAACTCGACTTCTCGATCGGGGGGCATGCCGGGTAGCTCGCCCGAGAACACATCGGGGAATTCTGCCACAACGTCGGTCTGACCCGCGTTTGCACCATCCTGTCGCATGTCTCGGATGGACGCCAAAAAAACCTTCGCACCTAGAATGCAGCATCCTTCGAGCAGAAATTATCGAGATCAGCATGCAGGTCGACGATGCCTCACCACACGAAAAGCAAAATTCAGGCACTCCTGGTATGCGGAAGGTGACCGTCTTTCCGGCGCAGTCTATGGTTGCGTTGTACGGCCCGAGTCAATCCATTCCCAGAATGATGTCAAAGTCCATCATATCTAGAACTATAACGTCAAGACCGATCTTTTGACCATCGATACAGATAATCTTGCCGGCGCAAGCTAAGTTTATGAGTATTGGTGTGCCCGAAGGTGTACTTACGCTAAGGTCGAGATCTAATAATATTATAGGGAATTTGTGCTCGGCGGCAAAGTCAGCCGATATAAAACTATGCGAAGCACCTGAATCAAATAACACAAGAGCAGGCACATTATTGAATTTTAGTATACCTGACACTACTGTATCTGATGCCAGTGCTTCGTCTCGAGTCATGGCGTAGACGCGGGCCCTGAGTGTTGGGGCGACGGTCTCGTCCATTTTACGGTGCGGGTTGAGTAGGCAGAGGAGGTCAGGGTGCCTGTCCTCGATTCTCTTGACGGTTTTACTGTGGTAGGGCGTTATGAGTCTGACGAAAGCATGGACAGGTTTGAACCCTATGACCCATCTGTCTGCACGCAAAACATTCATAATTGCGATAAAAGCAGCGGCTATCACGGTGTCCAAGTCTTCCGCAATTGGTGCACTTAGGTATCATTTTCTTACCCTTATAGCCGTCGTTATTTGGACGCTTTGACGCGTCGTTGTTGCCGTCCGTATAGCTAGGACGTTTGTGATTGGAGTGGCGCACAACGTCGTCAGCACCGGAAGGATGCAGGTTCTCAAGGCGGAGAGCATGATTCAGAGCCTCGTCCACGGTCTTGTACTCCGGGACCCCGACATACACACCGATAGAGTGTCGCAGACCCATTTTGAACTGTCGCACACAGTACTCTTCAGTAGGCAGAAACTGACTAGCAAACTTAGACAACTTGTTGAATTCTGCGGCATACTGTTCCACTGTCCGGCTCCCTTGCTTCAACTGCATAAATTTATTTTCCTTCGCTTGACGAACGGCTGACGGAAGGTACTGGACTTTAAAAGCTTTGCAGAACGTGGCCCAAGAGATCGGCGTGGTGGCGTTGTTCGGTCGGATCGCTCGCTTGCGCATGGACCACCAGTCGTGCACGTTCAACCGTAGTTGAAGTTGTACGCAGGCGAATTTCTTTGATTCTTCAATGCCGAGAAGCTCGAAGTGATCTTCCAGCTCTTCCAACCAGTCGATCGCCATGGAAGGGCCTTCGGTACCGCTGAAGGAAGTGCGACATGCCTTCTTGAATTCTGATACTTCAAAGTTGTACTTTTTTGGTGCCGCTGGTTAATGCTCAGGCTCCTCCGTATCGACTTCAATGGGTTGGTTCGTCGGCACGGTAGCAGTAGGTGCCGTGACGGTATGTGCAGTCGTAAAATTTTCGTTGGTCGCTATTATTTGCATAATCTGCTGCAGGGTATCCAGCTGCTTTTGTTGAAGTTTGGCATGTGCGTCGAAGCGAGCTTCGAACTGGGCCTGTCGTTCCTCTGTTTGTTGATGTCGGTTCTCGGACTGGTTCCGCTGCGCCTCCATCATGTGCAGCATCCTTTCGATGATATCATTAGAAGGTCCAGCCCACGGACGATGCGAGCTACTAGAGCCGCTAGAAGTGCTCTGCTCTCGCTCGGCCGTGGGTTCTGTCACTTCTGCGATACGAAGGCAAACACATCAGTCACAAATTATTACAGACTCATTGTATGGAACAACTTATCTCATCGATGCGAGGTCAAAGGATGTAAAGTCGTGCTCTGATACCATTTATGTCACGCCCCGATTCCGTAGAATCGATAGTCGTCCCCCGGGCGTGATGCCGTGCGAACCTAATTTACGATCGCACAAGGCATAGTCATAAGGTCATCCGAAACACAACATCAAGTTAGAGTACGCAGAGAAATTGATTGACACATTGAAATAGAAGTAGACTTTTTTATTTATAATAAAACTTCATTTACATTGACTTCATTACATTCATTGCTGCGCGGGCTACAGCATGACTCGACTTACAAAACGAACGCCGATGAGATAGTCGTTCCAGACATTACATCCCTTTTTACACGCAAAACATAACACTTTCCACCTGCTATCGAGGCGAGTTTAGTCGTCATCTTCTATTGGACTGAGTGCGGGGTCTTCTTCAAAAGGAATCCAGAAACAAGCCTTCACAAACGAACGAGGCTTCAAAAGTGTCCACGCCGCCTTAATATTTTAAGCGGCACACCCTTCGTGGTTTGGGGTACCTGCGTGGAGAGCGAGGATCAGTACATTACACTTTGTACTGGTGTGTGGCTATTTAAGTTCCAAGCTCTCATTTGGTTGAAGAGTTTATATGACTTAATGTATGAATGTTTCTAACCATCCTAATGGATTTCAACAAGCATATGACAAGCATAATGAAATTTACGTTGAACTTACCCGCGGCGGACCGCGCCGCGCCTTATGAAACTGACCATGTTCTTTCCTGTCAATTGTTATCATTTTATACCAAGTGCAATATTTCGTGTGGTTGGTACTGGCTCCCAGAGCCATCGTGGACTCCTCTAGCTTTTGTTAGATAGGGTCCTTTCAGCGTGAGTAGCGAGCCCCGCTGCAAGTCTTCGCCTAACCCGTGCCCAGCACAGCTAATTACTTGTTTTCTTTTTCGGCCACAACGGTCCCGTGGCCTCGGTTGTCGTGCAGAGAATCGCTTACCATGTCGATAAGTTGTCCATGACCGTACAAAGACATGTTTTTATTTGTTAAGACATAGCCTACATTTTCTTTTAAAACTTGCTCATTCATTCGTGTTTGTGCCCTTGCATTTATCTTTTCATTCGTAACAACACTATCGATTTTGCCTAAGAAGGGGGGTCGAGAAGAGAAGGGTCAGCCACTCACCTTGAGTTTACTTCAGGCGAGAGAACTTGTTGGTCGCATTAGACGTCGCCTACGCAATTACCTGAAATTGCACAATCAACCGATTAGAACACTGCATTATTCAAGAAGTTCGATAGGAAATGCGAGTTCGAAATGCAAGCCATAAAACCATCGAAAACATTCACGAAAACGTATTCAGAAAACAAAGCCAAAACCAACGCAAGCGGCATGAAAAGCAGAGCAACGGAAGGTCTCTCCCGACTCAGCCACAGAGTCAATCCTTCAAGCGCAATCCGCTGAATATGGGACTTAGTTCCAAAGAAGATATTCCATAACGAGGAATGGATCTTAATTCAACCGTTTTTGTTCGATCGACTCGATCGATCCCGACCTATCGGTCCCGACCGAATCGATAGCGACATTGTTTCTTTCTCGCATACCCCGTGGACGGAGTACGAGGCACGATGTAGGGACGGGGCACTACACCCGTTGGATCTTTCCATATTCTAACTCAATTTGACCTATCGGGATTATTCCCTTATCTATGTGGATTCATCTCTTTTATTATCAACCTACTTGTGAAAGTTGAAAACATGTGAATTATGATGTGAAGGCCAAGATAAGGCAAGTCTACCACAACTACCCCACCTGAGCGAGGAGTCACCTCGATCGAGCGGGCCTTCGAGTCGCCATTGCATGGCTAAGTCTGAACGCCGTCGGCATTTTGATTCCTCCGATTGACTGAGCGGGATGGGGCACTACATCATACACCACTCAGAAAAAGTTTTACACTCAAAACTAACTGAGTACTTACTCATTGACTTATCACTTTGTTCTACATTCAAGGACTCTCGTACACACTTACTCCTATGCGTTTCTTCAACTCGAGCAACGCTCGTGCTACGATTATCTTTTTCCTCGAACAACTATATCTCGACTTAGGTAACTTACTCTCGTCGCACACACGGACAACTCAGTTCTAGGCAAACCATCCGATCAACCAATATTCAAGTTTATCTCAATATATGATCGTACTACCACCAATCTTTTCCTTGAAACACGACTTCAAAATCTTCGACCCTTTTCCATGCCTCTAGTCTCACTTGATTTAACATATCACTTAGTTGGATCGTGCACATATTCTAGGCGTCTCCAAAATACATGCATTTCAACCAAGCCTCGTGATAGAGAATCCGCCATCACCATTTGAGTCGTATCGTGCACATATTCGGTCGTCCCTGATATTCGTGCATGTCAACCGAGACTCGCGAGTGGTGCCTCCTCAAATCCTACCACTTCGTACTCGGACGTCTGCCTAACCGCTAGGCTATGTCTTTCCGTCAGTATTGGAATTATAGTTCCCAAACAACGATATCAACACTGACCCCATCCTAAGGTCAAACCAAGTTGATAGAGACAGAGTTTTTTTCTACCTAAGCTTGCATCACTCTGATTTCTAAACATCAAGCATAGATTTTCTACACACATCCCGACATTCGTCGTACGGGGTCTGAGTTGTTCAGCAAAGCCATCCTATGATAACTCATGTTTCAACCAATTCCTTAACATATCAATATCACTCTTTCATCAAGCCATTTCAAATAGTCTATCTCTTCGAACACGTTCGACATAATCCGTCTATCAATCCTTCCAAGTCAAGAACGCTATGACGCAATTCATCGCTAAACCACAATTCACATTTCATATTTCCTAAGTCATTCATCCCAATTCACGTATTCGATCATGAGGTCGTCTAGCTTAACAATATATTGTGCTCCGATCTCACGCGATTCAGATTATCCACGGTGAGCATGAATCACCATACACTCTTTCGCAGGTTAATCATCCTCATCGGGACATAACTCTTGTTTTGTGTCTAGACTAATTCATTCTCGATACGCGGATTGGACCTACTTAATCCTCAAGTTTCATTCATCAATTGCAAGTCCTACAAATCCTCGAATTCACCTTCACATCAAGCTAACAAGTCGAGACAATCAAAGTTGGCGCGTCCTAATTTTCCGAGTTCGATCATTCCCGCGACATGAATCACCATGTCAGCGTTCACGCAGAACGATCGCCCCAAATTCGACGCGATACATGTGCGAGGCTAGAGTTGCGCTCGTGCAAGACAAGAATGTCGATGCTGTGGTTATCCATGTAACCATCAGGATACTTCTGTTTTCATCCATATTTATTTTAATCAAATTCCTAAGTATAGCATCCGTCAGGACAATAACACTTGCACGATCATTATTCCTCCAATTAGAGTGCCCTTGAGTTATCACATATTGATCTTTGATACGTCTCAATACCATCGATGATATGCGTAACCTGACGATCTTCCTTGGCAACAATTTTTGAGTTGTGCAAATGATGCTATCGTCTGACAGGATAATCTCCTCGACATTCAAATTCAAGTTCGATCATTATCCTTCGAATCATTCACAACATCAATTTCCTCAAATCCAAATTCACGTATTGTTCATCCGTCTATCTTAAGTCATCGACCAACGTATTCCCTCAATTCGTACCATTCCTTGCTAACTCGAATTATCGAGCAACATTCAATCCAATCCTTAGAGTCATTTACGTAACTTTAAAATTCAACTTTTCCATGCACGCTATCTTCCCATCGTGCTAACTTTTTCTATATACGATCCACCTATCGATTTCCTTTATCAAGTCATCCATTCGTACACCCTAACTTTTTTCGATTTGCCTTCACCTACTCAATCATTTTTGTGTTTCATACTCGCGCAATCCTCAATCCCGTGCACGTTATGTGTGCGTCAATTTCTAGGTTGTTCGAATCAACTCGTCAAATCTCAAGACTACAACTTGTTCAACGACACTCAATCTAAGGTTTTGCATAACGCGACGCTTGCTAATAGCTCATCGACACCCCGCATCCTCAATCGATCGACCGACATCCCTGAGGCTATCGCATACACCACTCAGGGATGAAGTCATTCGATAAATCCTCAAACTAGCATTCAAATTAAAATCAACTTTTTAAATTTTTCGTTCAAACCATTCCTCGAATTTCAAGCACACTCATCTATATCGTACCGACGTTATCATCGCTCAATAGCTCCCCTATCGATAGTCATCTCACTTCTGCCAATCGAGTTCAACTCATTCTAGCTCGAAACATTACGAAACCCATACTCGACTTTGCTAGGGTTGACGCAACTTTGGTGTATATGCCCAGCCCGACTTAGCCAATCGTGCTTATGCGAACCATCTTTTTATTTTTTGTCAAAAACTATTCTCGAACATTTTGTAAACTATTTAGACTTATTGTATGGACATCCCGTGGGGCATTTGAAAAAGGGCACACCAATGATATCAACTTCGGAAGCAATAATTCAGAGTTTACGGAAACAACGGAGTTAAAGAATTTAATCGATAGTCCAAGGACGTAAAGTCGTGCTCTGATACCATTATGTCATGTCCCGCTCTCGTAGGAGCGATCGTCCTCGCTAAGGCGTGATGCCGCATGAGCCTAGATTGCGCTCGTGCAAGGTGGGTTCTATAACTGCCGATTACAGCGGCTGCAACGGGCTCGTCGCACAGAAGTCCTAAGCAACGACATTAAATAATAGCAGCAGAAATTTGAAGCAAAACACAAGTTATTCAAAAGAAGATCTTTATTGATATTGAAACAAAGGTTACAAAGGACGCAAGGCCAAGATTACAAGTCATTCAAGCTCACCCTTCTCATATTACAAGTCACTCAGCTCTCTCTCTCTCATCTCTCAAATACAAGTCTTGAGCCAGCGGATGCTTCGAAAGGCGACGTCTATATATTATGTCCTATATAAGTCTTGTGCTACACGCTTCCAATTACCAAGAAACTCCATGCCTCAATGCATCCAAGCGAGCTCCGCGATAAGAGCTTCTATCTGTGCCTGCACATAAAAACTAAGTGGGTGTCAGTACTCAACTTACTGGTGGAATGAGCTCCTCGCCCACCCATACAAAACTGACACGTTCAAATACTTTGTACAACATAGTCCTTTTATGATTGTCTTTCTACTCTTGCCTTAGGATCAGTTTTTAGGACAGACGTCTTGGCTTATTGTGTGTCTCAAGACAACCCCGTGCTTGCATCAACGTTAACCTATCAAGTCGTGCTTGCCTTTTGGCCCGTAATCAAAGACGCAACTACTCGGTGAGACTCCATTTCCATATGATCGTGCTACAAATCCATCGTGCCGTGCCTCACAACTCAGTATGACTTAACCATATGTCGCCTCGCAGCCCTTGCTACTTTGATCCCCAGCTGACCCAATCAAGACTTGTGGGCTAAGTGTCACTCGACCGACTTTGTCTTGCGGTATTTCCTGACTTAAACTCAAGATGACTCAAATCCAACTTATGTAACTTATATGCCGACAACTTAAGACTTGACGCTATATCTCGTGCCGAAGCACGTCGCCGATGTTGTAATCAAATCTTAGGCCCAATATTGTGTTCTAACTGTACACACACATTCAACTCAACTCAATCCTAATGCACACATACGGGTTTCCGTTATGCCGACTCATCTATATAAATTGGTCACTGACTCCCAGAGCTATCTTGGACTCCATAGCTAGTTAGGCGGCTGCACTTGCCAGCGCGTGTAGCGAGCTTCGCTGGAAGTCTCTGCACTAACATGTACGGTCATCCAGCAGTGCATAACATGTCTCTATCGAAACGGCCCGGTGGGCCACCCGGGTCGCCGTTCGAGAGACAAACCCACCTTATCGATAAGTTGTCCATGACCATGCAAGACTCGACTCAAACTGCTGTCTCACACAGTCATTCTACCTCTAGTAATACCATCTCTTTTAGGGCCTTGATCAATACTTATCACATCTGAGACCGCCTCGACGACCTATAGTCGCGAGCATTCTTCTTTCTTTCTTTCCCTGTCATTACATTCAACTCAAAAACAACTATTTGACTCCCCTTTTTTCAAACTCAATGAATCAACCGTAACCCATGCCTTAAAACACGAAGTCCGTGCATCGTACCTTAAACCAACTTGAACTCTATGCGACACCATCGCCCAAGTCATACTCCATATGACGGGCCTTGAGACCGTAAGACTATGTGGTTATACCCAGCCGTAGAACTTGTAGGACCGTGCTTGCTACTACTATGATAACCTAACATAACTTGCCTAACTTAACTTAACTTTGCAACAACTTGACGAGCAAAGGCTGCGTCAAGCTTTGCCTTGATGGAATGTGCCGTACACGTTTTCGGCTTGAACAAACAGTTATTTGGTTGCCTAGACTTATGTCGCAAGCGGTGCAATGCAGCTTAACCAATTGGGCAGGCAAAGGCTATGCCAAGCCTTGGACAATGGATCGTGCATGCTTTATCAAGCATTCATGCGGGCGACGCCTATGACTTAGGCTATGTTCATAACTTCGTCTACTCAACCAACTTTCCTTATTCCAAGCCACGGGACGAAGGATCGAATGTCATTTTCAAAGCACACCGTGCACCAACTCTAAGCCAACCGTTGGATCTTTCCATATTCTAAATCAATTCGACCCGTCGGGATTATTCCCTTATCTATGTGGATTCGTCTCTTTTATTATCAAGCCTACTTGTGCAAGTTTAAAACATGCAAATTATTATTGAAGACTAAGATGAGGTAAGTTCACGGAAACTACCCTACCTGAGCGAGGAGTCGCCTCGATCGAGCGGGCCTTCGAGTCGCCGTTGCATGGCTAAGTCCGAACGCAGTCGGCGTTTCGATTCCTCCGATTGACTGAGCGGTACGAGGAACTACAAGTATAGTCATCTCCTACTATTTCCTCTCAAATCTTACTCAATCCTTTATCAATACCTCTCATTCTCTACACTAGAAATGGCCTAGAAGCTTGAAGACTAGGAGCACAAGAAGATAAGTCTATTTGTGTCCGAATCGTGTCCATTTGGCTTTTCTTTGGGAATATACATCTTCCTATAGGTAAAATCTAAAATTAAATCTTTGTATTTGATTCTAATTAGTGAAATTAGTCATTCAAAAACTACCCATGCATTAGGGCTACCCATAGAGAGAAATTTGGGCTTCATTTGACCCATTTGGAGACTTTTACAATGAGTTTTGTACATTTTTGGAGAAATTTCGAGAATGGTGCACCAAGTGTTTGTCATTAGATTTGTTAGAGATAATTAATGTAGATTTGGTTGTGAGTATCGAGATTCGTGTCCATAAATGGATACGTGTAGTTCGTGTCATGATACGGTAGGTCACGGAGTCAATTTGAGAGTTTTTGGACTCCTATACTTGTGGTGCACATGCGCTATTACACATAACCCTTGATACTAGCTTAGAAATGCCCAAATTATGTTCTAATATATAATTTAGGCTTGCCTATAAAATGTGGTAGGATTTTGACAAGGTTTAGTAGAGTATACTGGGCGTATCGCAAGCTTATGCACCAAGTGTTCGACACGTGTCCCCATAGAAATTTTTGTGTCCTTTTGAGTTATTTTTTGGGGTACGTGTCCTAAATTGGATACATTTTGTGGTGTCATGATATCTCATGATACGCACAGGTAGATTTAGTATACATGTGTCTTATGTGTGTGTCTATATGGCTTAATTACACTTTGATACCCTCAACTTTTTTTGTTTTTCAACTTAATACCCTAACCTTTTTTACTCAACAACTCGATACCCTCAACTATTTTAGTTTTTCAACTTAATACCTACAGCAAAAAAAAATCCCGAAACTATCCTTTGCTCCCTCTCTCTTCCCCATGCTCCCCCTTCCTCTCCGGCGATGCTCCCCCCTCGCTCTCCGGTGGTCGATGCCCCTCCCCCCTCTGGTAGTGCGTGAGGAAGGGGCATGTGTGGAGGAAGGGGTGGGGGTGGGGGCGGTTGATGGCAAGAGAAGGGGGCACGGTGGAGGAGGGGGGAAAGGAGGGCGGTGGGAGGAGGGAGAGGCGCGTGGGTGGCCGGAGGGGAGAGGAGCGGGGGGTACGGGTTGTCGGAGGGGGGAAGGGAGCTGGGGGTGGCTGGTGGAGGGGGAGGGGCGGGGGCGGGTGGCCGGAGGGAGGTCGAAGATGGGTGGCTAGAGGGGGGAGGGGGGCGGGTGGCCGGAGCGAGGGGGGTGGAGTGCGGGAGGGAGGGGTGGGTGGGTTGGGGGGGTATAGTTTTAAAATTTGAGCAAGGGCAATATTGTGCAAAAAATATATCAAGGTATCAAGTTGAAAAAAAAAGTCCAGGTATCGAGTTGAAAACAAAAATAGTTGAGGGTATCAAAGTGTAATTAAGCCTATATTATATAAAGAGAGAGAGACACACGCATAAGACACAATCTTGAATACCAAGTGTTCGACACGTGTCCCCATAGAAATTTTTGTGTCCTTTTGAGTATGTGTTTGGGATGATACATGTCTAAATAGGATACATGGTGTGGTGTCATGATATTCATCGATACGCCGGGTTAGATTTAGTATACAGGTGTTCTATATAATAATGTGTCATATAGAGATAGAGAGAGAGAGAGAGAGAGAGAGAGAGAGGAGAGAGAGAGAGAGAGAGAGGAGATGAGAGAGAGAGAGAGGATAGAGAGAGAGAGAGAGAGTTATATATATATATAGATATAAAATATATATATAGATATATATATATTATATATATAATATATATCTATATATATATATATATATAATATATATATATATATATATATTTTGTGTGGTGTGTGTATGAGTGGGTATTTGGATGTGCATATGGGATCTGTGTACATATATCATATAAGTGTGTGCATTGGATAAAGAGTAGTGTGTGGTGAATAGGTTAGGATATGAGTGTTGTGGTAATGTATATAAATTTGGGGTGTATCCATATGTTAAGGAGTGTGTCATAGGTTAAGGTTTGATACTAGTGTGAGTAGTGTGTTGTGCTTATGTGTGTATCAGTGAGTGAGTGCATGTGTAGATTTGTGTATGTGTATAGGCAGTCATGTATATGTGTGTTCCTGTTTACTTGTGTATAGTGTGACAGTGAGTTGACAGTGTGTGTATGGGGGAAAACAGTAGGAGTTTTCCTGCATCAAGCACCAACAGCAATGTAGATAGGGTGGAAGGGGAGTTCCTGCACAGGAGGTAGTGCACAGGGAGGGCTTTCCCTCTTGGGATGCCTGTATACCCAGGCAGCGGCTGGGTCAAGGCTTGCATTGGCCTGCAGGTAGTAAAGTTCCTACAAGGGAGAGTGGCAGGCAGCTAGGTAAGGACTGCACCCTGTTATAGCAGGAAGTGGGGGCCTTCCCTGAGTTGTGTGTAAGTGTGGTTTAGATAGAGGGCAGCAGGGGGCTTCCTAAGAGTTGGGCTTGGCCATTGGCTTGGCTTTAGTTTTGCCTACTGTTACAGACGGTAAATAAGGAGTTAGGTTCCTCATCAGTAAACTTGGTGTGTGGAGTGCTTAGGGGGTTCGGATTCAAGCAACAGGTAATGGAAATAGGTATGACATTAGGTTACATATGTATTTATGTGAGTGTGAGTTGTGTTAATTTATGTGTGTATGTAGGGGTGTGTTAGATCGAGGGAGGTCATGTGTGACAGTAGGAATGATAGAGTGTGAAGGGTGTGTTAGTTTAGATAGGGGTGAGCTGAGGAGGGAGGAATGGGGAGATAAGTAGGTTGTGTGCACAACAAGACAGGGGAACTGCACACAGTGCATAAGGCAGTGCACAGGAGGCAGGTCTGTGCACCCTTACACATACCTTACTTGCACACGTGAAAGGGAGCTCCTGTGCACATGTATGCACATGATTATGGTGCAACAACACCTATACAGGTTGATAGGGACTGTTTTGGCCAGTGCAAGCAATGCACTTAAGCTTTGGCACTTAGTGCAGTGAGGGAGTGTTAGAGTGTAATAGTGTGTCTTTGAGATATGGTAGCAGTTGTGTGTATGTTTGCAGGGCAAACCTGTGTTCGGTGGGGTGAGCAACAGTGTAAGTCCACTTCCCGAGTTTTTTAAATTGTTTTTTTTTTTTATTTAAATATTTTCTAGTTAGAAAAATAATTCTTATTTTTAAGTTCTATGATGGATATTTTTGAAAGGAAATAATTTTTACCAATTTTTTTTAAAAGATATTATTTACAAAAATATATTCTAAAATTATTTGATTTATTGTTAACATTTATCTTTATGATTTGAATTTATAAAAATTTGTTTTAAATACTATTTGATAATATTAGATATTATGGTGTTGCCATCAATAAATTGAGATTCATCAATCTAATTGATTGATTCATTTCATGGAAGAACTTAATATTATTTTTTTTGATTTAAATTTATAAAATATATTTTGAAGTATTTGATTTATTACCCTCAATTATTTGGAATCTATTTTAAATATTATTCTATTTGTTTAATTATTATTGATTTAGATTTGGTCAATCAAATCTAGGATTGTATTTGATTTAAAGTTTTGTGGAAAGATATGTTCATTAAATTCTTACTCCTATTGTGATCAATCTTGATTAGATTTGATCAATCTATTATTGATTGTTTTAAATTTATGAAATGTTGATTATGTTTCATAATCCTTCCCTAATTAGAAAATTGAGTCGTCCCATCTATTTAAAGAGTTCTATTCTTCTCCCAAAACAAAAACTCTTCTAATCTTATCCTAATTAAGTAATGGCCATCAAATATATACCTATTGAACCTATTTCATCTCCCATATTTTTTTCCAAAATTTCTCTCTTTCGTCCAAAATAAGCAAATTTGTCATAAATTTAGCCTCATTTTTTGAAGCAATAGCAACTTCGCAAAGCCGTTGCGACCAACACCGGATTTCGATTCACCTCTACTTTGTTTTTAGAACCGAATCGAGCCATAACGACGACTTTAGAGTTTCTCTATATTGGGCTTATCTGGGGTTGGACGTTATGGATCTTGATGTCATTATCTCTTCTGACCAATTATGACTATAGATTTTGACCTATTTTGTGCCAACATGATCAGGTCACACAACAACTGCAACTAATTGAGGCAAGTACACTATTGCTTATGTGCTTCTTACATTATAATGCTCTTTCATTGTGTTCCATTGAGTATCCCGATTGTGACACTATAGACTTGATTGTTTCATTGCTCGTTTGTTAACTATTTAGTGAGTCGGAAGGGAAAATGTTAAATAGACGTGTGAACAAACCAATATTGTTATTGAATGATAGCTGAGTCATACAACTCACGTATGGGTTAGCCGTACCAAAATTGAACGATAGCCATCTATGATGTACCGTATTAGCCTAGTCGTTCACATGTCGAAAAGTATTTGAAACACACTGTCTATTTATTGTGTATGTTCTTTGCTAGTTGTCTTATTCGTCCATGTTCTTGTTAGTGGTTTTTTGTACATGTTTATCATTTTTAGTTCATTTATGTTCTTTTATTTTTCCACTGTATCTCTACTGTCTAGCTTATTTGTATTAAGTTACATTATACAATAGGATTGTACTTTGCTCCTTTCCTAACTAGATCATTGCAGGTGACTTGGCATGCTTCATACTCTTGCGCTATGGACTATACGGGGAAGATACAGATCATGGAGGTCGACTTTAGAGTCTAGATAGATTATACACTTCTTGTATTTATTTATTTTAACAGATTTTTGTATTATTGGATTTGAAAATAAAATAATTATTTTGAATGAGCAATTAGATATGACTTTCTTGTATTTGAGATTGACATTGAGACCTCGACAGCATACTACCTCGATGATGCGGCGTAGGCTAGACTTGGCTACGAACTCATATCCAAAAAACGGGTACGGGTCGTGACAAACAGATTAGGGGGAGGTCTGTCCTATGCAGGGACCTATCTATGTATTAGCCCCTAAGTGTATGGGTCATAGGATGGCTTGGGAGAGGTTAAGTATGGAAGAGCATTAGATAACAGTCCCTAAATTTACCTACTGCAGCAATGGTAAATGAAGTACCAGATTTTTAGTGTTGTAGGTAGGTATCAGCTGAGTATAGGAAGCTAGTATTAGTGTTACATCTGAATGCAGGGAGGAGGCATTGGCAGCCTAGGAAGGAAGTAATCAGCAGCAAATATGCTGTAATTGCCTACACACGAGGGTAGCAGATTCAGTTGCAGTAGCATCAGAGTTAGGTATGAGATATATGCAGTTTTGGGAGCAGTGCAGTCCCTGGTGGGTGTAGGAGAGTGTGAGTGGTATGAGAAGTAAGTAAATTAATGGTCGGGGTGTATAGGTTGAGTATGGGGGTGTCCTAGTAGCTTGAGTATATAGGTAATAGCTAGGTAAGTGACATTGGCATAGGAAATAAGGCTTGTTGGGTATATGTGATAGGTAAGGTCTAAGGTAAGGTCTAAGGTAAGGTATAGCATGTAGGTAAATGGGTGTTACCTTTGTATTAAGATAATATAGAGATACATATGTAGTGTATGAATAAGTATAAGATAGGGTTAAGGTAAGATTTGGGTAATTACCCATATGTTGGATGTCTAGGTATTATGCTACGATAATAGAGTAAGTTAGGATATTGTTAAATAAGTATATAGGTATACTAAGTAGGTAAATACATAGGTTTGCCCTAGTACAGGCTAGAATATCTTAGTATAGACCCAATAGCATAGGTATGACCTAGTTTGACCAAGTTTAGCAAAATATTGACCTAGTTTGACCTAGAAATGACTTGGGGACCTAGAATTGACCTTGTATAGCATGTTTATGTTTCCAAAACACAAATTGAAATTTATATTCCATCTTTAGGTCTTTGAGACACCTTATCGGATATGATTGACTTCACACCATATGCCAGGCGAGTACATTTCTCTGATAGTTTCTATTATTTGATACTACTATGAATCTTGTATTTACTGATGCAATATTTGATTCTGACACAATTATACACAGACTGGTATATAGCTGAATCTTCAGTCATGAGATGTTACAATGATTATCATATTGACATTGTATGTAACGACCCGTTCCGTCCTAGCGGAATGATTCAAATGGCAAGTGCAATGACTCATTTAAATCGTTGACTCGAAGAGTTACATTGGCCCGAAAGAAAGTATTGAGTCGATTCAAAGATTCTAAGAAATCGAATCGATGCAAGGCACAAGTCTGAGTCGATCAACATTGATTTAGATGGTTTCGTGTGCAGGCTACGCTTTTACGCTGAGTTATAAGAGGTCGGCATTTTGTCTTATTTGCAACAGTGTCCGCGAAACCAAAATATTGTCTTGCAACGAACTAAGGCAAAAGTCAATGGACTTGGCCCTTCAGAGGAATCTAGACTTAGACTTTCAAAGGCACGCTCGGAGTCTCGCTCCACCAATACAATCATCGCTAAGGTGGGTGGCTCCGATGAACCTGTCTTTGCTTGGCCTGGACACATAATAATACGAAGAATATTGCTAGATCGCTAGACGATAACCCCCTGTATGCTAATAAGAGAACTCAACGCACCTAGCTAAGGGAATAATCCCATCTTATATGCTTGCGTAGAAAATGGAAATGAACTTTAAAGTTTGATTGAATCCTTGCACAGCTCTACACGCTCGTGCCAAGGCATAGCATACGTTTTCAAGAAGATTTTCCCTATTTGTCCTATTTAAATGAATTGCTTGTCACTTAGATCATACCACAACTTGAGGCACGAAACAATTAATGGTTCATTAAAATAAGGCAGAAAGACTATCAATATAGTCGATTCGAGCCGAGTGATGGAAACATTGAAGGGCTTCAAGGTGGTTCCTGCACAGGAGCTACATAATGAATGAATGTATGAATGAATGAATCAGTGAATGAATAGAGGAACAAATGAATGAATAAATGAACAAGTGAAAGAAAGAAAGAAAGAAAGGGAAGGAAAGAATGATGAGCGATAGGTGCATCGGGGACGTGCAACGGATTTTGCATAACTCTATCTCTATTATTAGCCCGCTAAATTAGATGTTTGTAGGCATCTATAAGTTTGCATAACTCTCTCTCTATAAGTTTTCAATATTTAACCTTCTCTCGCATCTTCAGGAAGTCAAATCTATATGTGATACGTATGTATAATATACAAATTATGTGTGTGGAAATACAATCCTAGGAATTATATACATAAATTGTACGAACATGTAAGTTGGACACAATACATAGACACGGAATGGATGGACACTTTGACTCGTATTTTTAAGTGATATTGTGTATGGATTCAACCCTAGAATTATATATATATATTATTATATAATATATATAATATATATATATATATATATATATCACACACACACACACACACACACATATATTATATATATATATATATATATATATATATATATATATATTTCACCACACATACATACATATATATGTGTGTGTGTGTGGTGTGTGTGTGTGTGTGTGTGTATAATATACCTTGACACATTTTATCGACACAACTCATGTACCTACATTCAAATGGACACTTACAAGTTGACATAACTTAGGGACTCAAACCTTTACACTTAAAATGTGCATATATGAACTTTATACTTCTTTGTATAATGAGATAGTTATCTTTCAATTATGTCAAATATGTCCACAATGTGATATATCCCTATTTAATATAATTGGACTTCATTATATAGTCAAAAAATAAAATTTTAAGTTTCTATAGGATGAGGTAACCATACACTTGCAAAAATTTCAATTTTTAAACTCTTATGCATACCCAAAGAGCTAAAATATAAGAAATTTTAGCAATTAATGATTTAGTTGAAAATTAGATTATTTGGTATAATACCAATTCTGTCCACTTTGTAAAATATGTCAACATGACCTATGTTGACATGATGGATCAGTTAAATTGAGTATTTACAAGTTCTTATATATAAAAGTAACTTTACATATATCATATTCCATTTTCTAAACTCTTTTTGCATACCAATCCAATATTACTAGGAGTTTAATATTATTTGAAAGTCATGATCCTTTGAAGCAAACTTTGATATCATGTATGCTATTAATAACACTATTTTGGATTTGTAAAATATTTAGCAAGCTGCAATAAACAGGAGTTTGCTTACTTGCTTAAATCGCATACCAAGGTAAGAAAATATTTAAACTACACTTTATTATATTTTGTGAATATCCGGTGTTGAGAGTTGCGCCACCGCGAAGGGGTCGGCGAACCCGAAATATTAACTGTATGGTTCCAGTGTTGAGAGTTGCTCGACCGAAGGGGTCGGCGAACCTGGGATTTTAATTTTTATATATTATGTTTTGTAAATTTTCGGAGTCTCTAAATACAAAGGAGACTCTGCCGAAATTTTTGGAAATTTCAAGAGATAGCCAATTTCTTAGAATTATAGAGAAATCGATTTATTTTCATAAACCTAGAAGTTCTCGGGGAAATTCTCGAAAAAATTATTTAAAGCATTGGGAGGGGAGAACAACCTGAATATCCCTAAAAGTCCCGCAACATAACATAACCAAAAAGCTTATCAGTATTTTATTTACTCATTCGTAGGGCCATACGAATCGAGTATGTGAGGCTTAGCTCACTTATGTCCAAGGGAGGCAAATTTCAATTTTGTCCAAAGGAGGCAAAATTAATGGTAAGCTCAAGGGAAGCTCAAAAAATTTACATCTATATCGACAGTAAGATCGGGTAGATGAATTTTTATAAGCCCAAGGGAGGCGCAGGGCCGGAATCTAAGCACCGTGCCACCAAACTCACAGCCTGATCCCAGGTATACGGGATTGTTGATGGGAAGCTATTTAGATGAATATTCAGGGGGTTGTTCTCCAAATTACATTGAATTTTAGGGTTAATCCTTCGAATTTGTATCTCATTCTAGGAGGAATTTACCCCTATTTAAATAAAGCCAAGGATGTTTATACTACTTAAATGAATGAAACTATAACAATAAAAATTGCATATTCCCATTCTCTTAATAGAAAATCTTTATGTTTTTTTAGTATATTTTCCTTAACCGTTTTTGGCCGAGGACTTGCTTGTCATTCTAAACGACCTACTATTTATTCACTAGGGGAAGATGACGTACCTGCAGAAATGATACCTCTGGGTGACGAGGACAATATCGAGGAGTAGACTATTTGGAGAATCTGAACAAGCATTTTATAGTTTTTATAATGTAATAAAAGAATAGTTTGTTGTAATAACTTAAGCAGTTGTACTTTTTGACATAGTTGGTTGTTTAAATAAAGAATGTAATGTATTTAGTAATTCCTTGTATTTTCCATTCTGATGTTTTACGGGTGACAATGGCGAATTCGGCGCGTAGCCTGTGGATGTGTTAATGACGTCACCGTTGAATCTGAGATACGGGACGTGACACGTCTTTTAGTGGTGGCCCATGCTGGTCAGCAAAGAATGAAAAATCTAGGACAGGTATAGATCTAGGATTATAAAAGTATGAAATAGGGTATATAGGTGGAAAACCCTATCACCCTAGAAGTTCTTAGGATTATTCTAAGGAAGGTAGTACCGATAATTAGCAACATTTCCCAAATGAATATTTATACTATCTAACCATTTATTTAGAAGAATACTAACGTAAAAGTTTCTTGATGTAGTTCATGTCCCGATTTGTGCCATTCGCTCGACTGGGAAACGATAGCCACAACTTGGATGAATATTATGAATCATAAGAAAGATATGGAGAGTAGCACCAAAGCAGATGATAGAAGTTTACGACGTACACTATGAACTAAAATATCTGGTAGTCACAGATATTGTCGACGAAAGAAAGATGTACTACAATACGGTAAACTATTATGTGCTTATCAAGGCACAACCATCCGAAGATCCAAAATCCAATCACAACGGCACACTAGAAGAATGGATACAGACACATCCAGAAGCAAAAATCGTCAATATAAGGAAAAAATGGATATGAGTCACTAGTATGTAAAAATGTACGAATGTAAATAGTAAGAACTGACTAGTGGCGTCTAAATGTTTGTACCACCTGTATACATCAATAAAATATGTATATTCCTTACCTTATTATTCATATTAGTAATTACTTATTTAAAAATATTATGAATGTAGGTATGGATCTGTTTATGCCTAGCCTAGAATGGGACGACAGTGATTACACCCTGTATCTGTACCAGCGGTATGCCAGGAGAATGAGGAATGCACCTGACTGGTATGACCTACACGTCTACGAAGTATTTTATGGGGTCTGGCACCCTATCATCCGGGACATCGAGGATGGCGCCGAAGTGTACTTCAAAAATAAGACATATTTTCTTTATGTCCGAGAACCAAACCGCATATACATCGCAATAAAAGGGTACGAGGGAACAATAGAGGACTTCGAAAGACTTCATCCAGAAGCCAAAATCCTTGTCGAATATAGGGTCCTTATTGAGGCAGTAGGATAAAAGCTTTAACCTACAAATAGCAAGGAAGAAATCCTTTTGTCTGCTGTGTTGTATTTTTGTAATCAGCAGATATAATTAAATGTATAAATAAGTAAGAGTAGCATTGGCTACATGGTCACATTTTGGAAATGGGTGGCATGAGTAGTCTAGAAAGAATGATGTAACCAAGTGTAAAATGGGAGTAGGAATATCATTATATATCTCATCTTAATAACGAAATATATACGGTTGTTGCTTTATACCTTTGATTTTAAGAGAATGTTGTGAATCAAATTGTTCTTGAGAATTGTATCTTTTAATTTTCAGGACATGGACAACCAGGAACACCAAACATTCCTCCATCTCAAGTATTAGCGGAACCATCTGTGGCCGACATGTTCCTCTTTTCCAACAAATACTGTAAACTAATAGCCAGTATGCCAACACCGCTCATGTTACCAATACTATATTTTGAACAAATGCAAAATTCTGGCAACACGAAAGAAGGAAACCTAAAAGATTTTAGGGACCTCAGGCCACTTAAGTTCAAGGGAACTGAAAATGCTATGGAAGCAAGCCAATCGCTGAAAACCATTGAAGGCCTGATGTGAGCTGCAAAGCTGCCACCAGAAGACATGGTGCCAGCGATCCGTATTTAGCTGGAAGACATTGCTGGGTATTGGTAGAGTGTCGAACATCCAGAAGATTTCGACAATAACATGTCATGGGCTGAATTCAAGAAATGGTTCGAAGAAAGATTCTATCCTAAGTCGGCAAGGATAGAATTAGACAATTAAACTACCTTAAACAAGAGAGACGTACAGTGGATGAATACGTCGCAAATTCTCCAGGCTCAGTCAGTTTGCCCCTAGTATGGTAGCCAATGAAGAAACAAAATATCTAGATTCCTAGAAGGGCTGGGGACCCAATTGAAAAGTAGGGTCGTATCTTACCGGTGTCAGACCTTTTCTGAATTGACCGAAGTTTTCGAGACCAGGAGAGGATACTAAAAGAAGAGCAACCTTTCGACCGCAACAAACAAAAACCTTTGAGGAAGAGGCACCCTCCAACAAGAATCACTAGCAGGGACCTTCCAAGCGTCTTCAGACTAATAGCTCAGATAGGCCCATTATCTACAATTATTGCCAGAAGCCAGGACACAAACGAAATGTCTGTAGAAAGTTGTTGGGCTCTGCCTAAAGTGTGGAGCAGAAAATCATTCAACCAATCAGTTCCCTCAGCTGCCTGCAATCAAAGCGACAACACAAAGCTTCCATCAAGGATATCGACCCCAGTTCGAGGGAATCAACCTCAGCCTATGATACAGGCACCAACATCACAAGCTGTCATGGATTATGCGAATCAACAAAGCCGCCCTATGCACCACAGGCGTTTCAATTTCAACAAGTACAAAGGGTGGGTCAAGCTTAAAACCTTAACAAGAAAAGAAAGAAACAAGGGCAAGCATTTGTAATGAGTACTGAAGATGCAAATATCCCTGGAGAAATAGTCTCAGGTACTATTCTAGTTTCTGCAAATCCAGCATCTATATTATTTGATTCCGGGGCTACTCATTCATTTATAGCATCTTCTTTTATATCACAACGTGACATAGAATCCCAACCTCTGCCTAAACCACTAAAAATCCTTACTGGTAATGGAGTAGTTGAAGTTAGTCGGATATATAAAAAGTGCCCCATAAAGTTGGGTGGAGGAGCCTTTCGAACCCGGTTACTTGTTTTCCAACAAGCAACTATGATGTAATATTGGGAATGGATTGGCTGACCGCAACGTTGGCCAATATAGATTGTGGTCAGGAAAAGTTTCATTTCAACTTCCTGAAGGAAAATCTCATGAATTTGTCTGAGACCAAAAGGAGTTTAATATAGAGGAACTCGAGAAATTTGAATTACCAATCTAAGTAATATTGCAAGGATTGGAAGCGTAATCATTCCCAAGGGTAGTGGAAGAATTCATGGATGTATTTTTGGAAGAATTGCCAGGGTTACCCCCAGATAGAGCTGTAGAATTCTCTGTAGATCTAATACCAGAAGCAGCTCCCATAGCCAAAAAAAATACCCAATGAACAAAGAGGAATTAGCTGAGTTGAATAAATAATAAAGAATTATTAGCAAAAGGGTTTATTCAACCTAGCACTTCGTCATGGGATGCACCGGTATTATTTGTAAAGAAGAAGGATGGTACATTACGACTAGTAATTGATTACAGGGCTCTGAATGAGGTTACCATCAAGAATAAGTAACCCTTACCTAGAATTGATCAATTATTTGATCAGTTAGGAGAGGCAAGAGTATTCTCAAAAATCGATTTAAGGTCCGGATATCATCAAGTAAAAGTAAAGAAGGAAGATATTCCAAATACTGCATTTAGACTCGATATGGGCATTACGAATTCTTAGTTATGCCATTCGGGTTGACAAATGCCCCAGCCATATTTATGGACCTAATGAATCAGTATTTTAGCAATATCTGAATAAATTTGTAATTGTATTCATCGATGATATCCTCATATACTCAAAGAGTATTGAAGAACATAAGCAACACTTGAGGATAGTACTGCAAATTTTGTGGGAGAAACAATTATATGCCAAACTTAGCAAATGTGAATTTTGGCTAGACCAGATACCTTTTCTAGGGCATATTATTAGCGGAGAAGGCATTTCGGTAGATCCGAAGAAGGTAGGCAGTCAAGTCTTGGCCAACGCCTAAATCCGTAGCAAAAATCAGAAGTTTTCTAGAACTGGCTGGATATTACCGAAGATTTGTAGAAATTTTTTCAAGAATTGCAGAACCTTTAACCCGTCTTACCCGAAGGAAGAAAAATTTAATTGAAAGAAAGATTGTCAAACAGCCTTCGATGAATTAAAGGAAAGATTAATTACAGCCCCTGTACTTGCTTTACCTCAGGTTCCGGTGGATATGAGATATATAGTGATGCATCAGGTATGGGTCTGGGATGTATTGATGCAGCACGGAAGTCATAGCCTATGCATCTCGACAGTTAAAGCCACATGAAAGAAATTATCCAACTCATGATCTCGAACTGCAGCTGTGGTATTCGCACTCAAGTTATGGAGGTATTATTTATACGAAAAAGAATTAAATATATACAGACCATAAAATTTTAATATATTTTCATCCAAAAGGAGATCAATATGAGACAAAGAAGGTGGCTGGAACTACTAAAGACTTTGATATAGAGCTGGAATATCACCCAAGCAAAGCTAATAAGGTGGCTGATGCTCTAAGTAGGAGACCCGAAGCCTTCTTTATGAATACACCTAAAGAGATTCTGAAGGATTTGAGAAAATGGGGATTGAAGTGATATGCTCGACAGCCGAAGGAATTTGAAAAAACTTACAAGTGCAATCCTCCTTAATAGATAGAATAAAGGAAGCTTAACAAGGAGACTCAAAACTTCAGAAAATTTGGAGGCAGACGGAAGAAGGGCTTCAAACAGGAATAAGAAAACATTTAGATGGATCATTGAGGTTTGGGAATCGATTGTGCGTGCCCAGTGGAGATTTAAGAACAGAGGTTATGTCAGAAGCTCATAACTCACTATATTCCGTTCACCCGGGCAGTACTAAGATGTATAAAGATTTGAAACAAACCTTTTGGTGGAATGGAATGAAAAGAGAAAATTTCAAGTTTGTGTCCAAATGCCTCGTCTGCCAAAAGTAAAAGCAGAACACCAAAGAACAGCAGGACTTCTTCAACATTTGCCCATACCAGAATGTAAATAGGAGCACCTTATAATGGATTTTCTGACCGGACTACCTAAGACCCAAAGGGCAACAATGCTATATGGGTCATTGTTGATAGACTTACTAAGTCTGCTCGATTCCTACCCTTTCGAGTTGGACAACCAACAGAGACAATAGCAAAATATATGAAACAAATTGTCAGTCAACACGGAGTACCAGTAATTATAATATCAGATAGAGACACCAGGTTTACTTCATATTTCTGGAAGAGTTTGCAGGAAAATTTTGGTACTCGATTGAAGTTCAGCTCCGCCTACCATCCTCAAACAGATGGTCAGTCCGAAAGGACGATCCAAACCAAGGAAGACATGATGAGGGCATGTATATTAGATTTGGGAGGATCATGGGATGACCATCTACATTTGGTGAAATTTTCTTATAAAATAATAATCATAGTATCAAAATGGCACCTTTTGAAGCCTTGTATGGAAGAAGTGTAGATTACTAGTATGTTGGACGGATGTGGGGAGGGACAACTGCTAGGTCCAAAACTGGTAACACAGACAGTAGACAAGATCAAGGCAATAAGAAGTCACCTATAAGCCGCTCAAGATAGACAAAAGATGTGGGCTGAAACATTAAAGAATGTTGGAGTTCCAACCCGGTGATCATGTATTCCTGAAAATCTCACCAACCAAAGGAACAATCAGATTCAGGACTTGAGGAAAACTGAGTCCGATATATATTAGGCCATTTGATGTGCTATAAAGAATTGAAGAGTATCCTACAAACTAGCTCTTCTACCAGCCCTTGAAGGAGTACATGACGTATTCCATGTGTCTCAGCTCCAAAAATATGTATCGGATCCAAGTCATATATTAAATCATTCAAAGATCACTGTCGGTCCAACCCTGCGGATAGAACAAAAACCTGTTAGGGTTTTGGATCGAAGAGACAAGATCCTTCAAAATTTGGTCATACCATTAGTCCGAGTGGCATGGAGTAAGGACAATCCTGGAGATTCAACTTGGGAAAAAGACCATATACGGAGGCAATATCTGTATCTATTCCCTGAACAAGGTCAGTAATTGTACTGTTATATTGTAATTCAAATTTCGAGGACGAAATTTTCTAAGGAGGGTAGACATGTTATGCTCTAATTATAATTTTCCTTTTGAATAAATAATAATGATAATAATATTATAGTCAAGTTAATTTAAATATACAAATTTTCTTATGTAAATATACAATATAACCTTGCACTTTGGTCCTAAGAAAATTCATACAAATTGTAAATATTACTCACCAACTCAACAAGTGAGGTATCCATATGAGGGTATGTGTCATTAAGGGGGAGCTAGGTGGAAAGCTTGGAAACTATGTGGCAACAGATAAGCCACATGGCAACTCATGAAGAGAAAAGTCTCTTCTCTTGACACCTCATCCCCATCCCCTTCTCTTCTTTATTTATATATATACACACCGCCCACACACACACATCCGACACTCTCCTCTCTCTCTACTACTACTGCTGCTACTACGTGCTGCTACTGTTGCTACTACTTACTGCCTACTGTGCATTGTTGCTGCTGCTGCAGTTGCCGCCACCGACCGCCGAGCCGTCGTCGCCCGCTGTCCGAGTCCGCCGCTGGCCACCCACTGCCGCCGACCGCCGATCGC
This sequence comes from Iris pallida, assembly GCA_029216955.1. Taxonomy (NCBI): domain Eukaryota; kingdom Viridiplantae; phylum Streptophyta; class Magnoliopsida; order Asparagales; family Iridaceae; genus Iris; species Iris pallida. Next base: position 19,415,886 of record JANAVB010003200.1, read on the forward strand.
CGGCCATCCGTGCCCACGCCGGCCACCACCGCCACCTCCAGCACCTTTTTCTTCACCTCTTTCTCCTATCCTTCCACTCTTAAAACCAAAGGTAAAACCCTTTTTCCTTCTCAAAATTCCTCCAATTTCAAAATCTAGGTTAGGGATTTACTAACAAAACCTATTTTGAATCATGGTTGGGTTTAAATTAGAAAATTCGTAGAGAAATTCTAGGTCCAATTCAAGAAACCAAGGCAAGTCCTCTTTTCTCTTTCATCTTTCCCTTGAAAATTCTCCAATTTGATCTTCTAAATTATTTCGAATAAATATGGATTAATTTATATTTCTGAAAATTATATATATATATATTAATATATATATATTATATAATATAATATATTATATTATATATATATATATATATATATTGACACAGTCCTATGACAGAAGAAGGCCTATGACAAAGTCAACTGGCATTTCCTCCTGAGGGTTCTTCGGAGATTTGGTTTTAATAAGGTCTTCTGTGATCTTATTTATCGTCTCTTGGCGGATACCCGGTATGCGGTTCTACTCAATGGCGCTCCTACAGATTTTTTTTCGGCGTCTAGAGGGATTCGGCAGGGGGATCCTCTATCCCCGGCTCTCTTCATTATTGCTGCGGAGGTACTCTCTCGGAACCTCAAGCTTCTCCAAGAATCCAATAGGAGATCTTCATTTCATACTCCGATTGGAGGACCGCGTATCTCATACTTGGCTTATGCGGATGATGTTCTTATCTTTACTTCAGGGGATATTACTGGATTAGTGCCCTCCAGCAAGTACTGCATAGGTATGAGGCTGTTTCTGGACAGAAGATCAATTATTCTAAATCTGCCTTTTATACTGCGACACCATTGGGTGTGGATCGTGCTCGAACTATTTCTACTCTCTTCGAATTTAGTACCGATACCTTGCCATTCTCTTATTTAGGTTGCTCGTTATCTTGCGGGAGAAAGAATGCGGGGATGTTTACCTATTTGCTGGATAAAATCCGCTCTATGCTGACGGGTTGGCAGAACAAGATTCTTTCTCCTGGGGGTAAGTTGGTCCTTATTAAGAATGTACTGTCATCTATCCCTATGTACACATTGGCTGCATGTTGTCCTCCCCGGGCCGTTCTCAGGACGATTGAGAGGATGTTTGCGACTTTCTTCTGGGTAGCAGAGATGGGGTGGCTAAGAGGAGTTGGATGGCATGGCGGTTCGTTACTCGGACTGAGGTCGAAGGAGGCCTCGGGATCAGGTGCCTGAATGATATTATGGATGCCTTTTCTATGAAGCTGTGGTGGAAGTTGAGGCATGGGAAGGGCCTTAGGGTGGAGCTTCTTAAATCGAAGTATTTTCGTAAGCGTCATCCTTGTGATGCGTTTATGACTTCCAAGTGCTCCCATATTTGGCTACGGATTTTGCGGGGGCAGAAATTGGCGAAACAGTTTATCTCGCTTAGACTTGGGCGTGGTGAGGGTTCAGCGAGCTGTGAGGCTTGGATTCCGGGGGGTCCTCGGCTGGATAGTGTTGCTATTCCACCGGCTGAGGGAGTGACTTCTGGGACCAGGCGCAGAACGGGGAGACGGACTCGAGGGCGGAGTCGAACACAGGCGAAGAAGTCTGCTGATGTCGGCCGGACGGGACATATTGTGGCTAGTATGGGGGACCGGGTTGGGGGGGAGGGTGCTGATTCGACGGCTTCACAGCGCTTGGACACTGGAGTGCTTCGGAGGTCGGCTAGATTGGCCGGAAGAAGGGTGGTTCTTCCTCCATGTACGGTGATTGTTCGGGCTCTTTCGGATAGGGGAAGAAAGATCAGAGATTCGAGGGCGAAGAATTCTGATAATGGTGGTCCGGCTATTCGATCTTTTTGGAAAGACACTGGTTGGGATCTGTCTTTATTTTTGGATCAGTTTGCAGTAGAGGAAGCGGGGCGGCTCAGAGAGACGAATCTGACTTGTACTTCGGCTCCTGATTCTCTGGTTTGGGGTGAGCGAAAAGGTTCTTTCACGCTGGCTGCGGCTTGGAGATGTTGTCGGATTTTTACCCTACATCATCACTCTTTTCTAATATTTGGGGCAAATGTATTCCGGCGAAGTGGAGCATTCTGATGTGGTGGGTCTGTCACAACCGGCGTCCTTTTGATGACATTCTTCAGAAGATTGGCCTCCATCTGGCTTCCAGGTGTCATTGCTGTCAGGTTGGGAATAGGGAGAACCTTCAGCATATATTTTCCACGGAGATCTTGCTATGACGGTTTGGTATGCTTTCCGGGGTTTCTTCAAGGCACAGATGCATAGTGACTTTCTGGTCTTTCTTCAAAGGTGGTGGCGGGGTCCGGCATCATCGGAGATCATTGGCGGGTGCGATCATCTGGGTGCTTTGGAAGAACAGGAACAAGCATCGATATGAAGGACGTGGTGCTGGATCGGACTTCTTGGTTCGGGAGGTGAAGAGACAGTTTCAGAAGTCGCTTTCGAGTTGTCGTCATCTTCCTATTCCACATTGGGCTTTAGAATAGTGCTTTTCATTTATTTCTTTCTTTGTACTTGTTACCATGAGGTCGGATGTACTCATTACCCTCTTTATCAATAAAGGTAACGGTTTCTATTATATATATATATATATATATATATTGACACAGCACACATATACATATTCATAATTTGACACAAAATCAATATAAAAGTAGACTTCATATTTCTTACCATGGTTGTGTATAAACCGTGTTGGTTTGATATCTAGGAATGAAAAAATGACAGGTTAATATACTATTTCAAATCTGTCCATATTATAAGAGAGAAGGTAACCATACACTTACAAAAATTTTAATTTTTAAACTCTTATGCATATCCAAAGAGCTAAAATATAAGAAATTTTAGCAATTGAGGATTTAGTTGAAAATTAGATTATTTGGTATAATACCAATTCTCTCCACTTTGTAAAATATGTTAACATGACCTATATTGACATGATAGATCAGTTAAATTGAGTATTTACAAGTTCTTATATATAAAAGTAACCTTACATATATCATATTCCATTTTCTAAACTCTTTTTGCATACTAAGACAATATTACTAGGAGTTTAATATTATTTGCAAGTCATGATCCTTGGAAGCAAAATTTGATATCATGTATGCTATTAATGACACTATTTTGGATTTGTAAAATATTTAGCAAGCTGCAATAAACAGGAGTTTGCTTACTTACTTAAATCGCCTACCAAGGTAAGAAAATATTTAAACTACACTTTATTATATTTTGTCATTATCCAGTGTTGAGAGTTGCTCCACCGAAGGGGTCGGCGAACCCGAAATATTAACTGTGTGGTTCCGTTGTTGAGAGTTGCTCCACTGAAGGGGTCGACGAACCCTGGATTTTAATTTTATATATATTGTCTCTTATAAATTTTCAGAGTCTCTAAATATAAAGGAGACTCTGTCAAAATTTTCGAAAATTTCAAGAGATAGCTAATTTCTTAGAATTATAGAGAAATCGGTTTATTTTCATAAATCTAGAAGTTCTCGGGGAAATCCTCGAAAAATTTATTTAAAGCATTGGGAGGGGGAGAACAACCTGAATATCCCTAAAAGTCCCACAACATAACATAACCAAAAAGCTGATCAGTACTTTTATTTACTCATTCGTAGGGCCAGACGAATCGAGTTTGTGTGGCTTAGCTCACTTATGCCCAAGGGAGGCAAATTTTAATTTTGTCCAGGGGAGGCAAAATTTATGGTGAGCTCAAGGGAAGCTCGAAAATTTTTACATCTACATCGACAATAACATCAGGTAGATGAATTTTTGTAAGCCCAAGGGAGGCGCAGGGCCAGAATCTAAGCACCGTGCCACCAAACTCACAGCTTGATCCCAAGTATACGGGATTGTTGACCGGAAGCTATTTAGATGAATATTCAGGGGGTTGTTTTCCAAATTGCATTGCATTTTAGGGTTAGTCCTTCGAATTTGCATCTCATTCTAGGAGAAATTTACCCCTATTTAAATAAAGCCAAAAGGATGTTTATACTACTTAAATGAATGAAACTATAACAATGTAAAATTGCATATTCTCATTCTCTTAATAGAAAATCTTTATGTTTCATTCCTTATTATATTTTCCTTAACCGTTTTTGGTCGAGGACTTGCTTGTCGTTCTAAACGACCTAGTATTTGTTCACTAGGGAAAGATGACGTACCTGCAGAAATGATACCTCTGGGTGATGAGGACAATATCAAGGAGTAGACTATTTGGAGAATCTCAACTAGCATTTTGTAGTTTTTATGTTGTAAAAGAATAGTTTGTTGTAATAACTTAAGCAGTTGTACTCTTTGACATAGTTGGATGTTTAATTAAAGAATGTAATATATTTAGTAATTCCTTGTATTTTCTATTCTGATATTTCACGGGCGACAATCGCGAATTTGGCGTATAGCCTGGGGATGTGTTAATGATGTCACCGTTGAATCTGAGATACGGGACGTGACAGCACGCCTTTTATGTTTTAGAGAGAGAGCTTGAATAAATTGTAATCGCGGCTTAGCGCCACTTATAATTCTTCTTGAATATCAATAAAGAGTATGAATTTTTTTCAACTTATGTTCATTTACTTTCCGCTGCAAATGGTGTGACACTCACTTTTCTAAATGAGGATAATTTTGAACTTTTATAATTTTAGTCTTTTAATAATGAGATTTAAATTATGTTATGTTTTTTAGTAATTTTTAATTCTTTGAAACTATTTTAATTGATGATTTGTGATTTTTGTGTTTTGCAAGTAAAACCCTAGATACTAATTGACCTAGAGACTAACCATGACGATGGAAACCTAACCATGTGATTAGGGTGGTTTATTTCTACATTTTGCCCAAAGATATTTTGGTCATTTTGATTTTCATGAATTATTTATTATTTATTGCATTGGTGTTGTGATTTTGACATTTGCTAGTTGTGACATTAGAGACTAGCCTAGAGTTTGACTTTGACTTTGGTGACTTAGATAGCATGGTGTGGGACCCTAATCTAACTTAAGTTGGTCTTAGTTGACTTGAGGGTGGCTAAGTTTCATGGAGAGATTGGGTGTTTAGTGTATTAGACTTTTGGCTAAGAGGTTGAGATAGCTAGCTAATGATCTTGGCCCAAAGCCCATTCATATGAAACCCTAACCCAAATTCTCTACATGGCCAGCCACAACAGCCCAAGAGTGACCTAATTTCAGCCTATATAATATCTCTACATGACCACTTGCCTCTTTTAGAGCACCCCCTTTAGAAACCCTAATTTCTTTCCCAAATTGTCAAATCTCACCATTCCTCCACCAAATTGATCCCAATCTTTTGCATTTGGATCTAAATCTGGAATATAAATTGTAGGAGGCTAGCTTGCAAGGAGGGGAGCTCATTTGGACATTATTGAGGAAGGGAACTTCTCAATTTGGGACTTTTTCTTGGAGATTGGCTCTCTATAGGTAATCCCTTCAAATCACCTCTAAATCCTGATTTCTTTCCATAGATATATCCATCTAGGTGTCCCCTAGATGTTATTGAAGTTTGGTAGGAATTAGAATTAGTTTAGTGTCCGTATCGAACATGTATCATTCACTAGGTCTAGGTGTTTGTTGAAATACCTCTGTGGGATTTTTGTTCTTATTTTTTGTAATAAATTACATGGTTGGATAGCCCTTGGCATGCTGATCATGGAACACTAACTCTGAGTAGGATAACGTGTCGTGTCCGTGTCTAAATTGGACACGAACACGCTCGCAGCATACAGTACACTGTCCCATGCTGCTCGAGGGAGTTTTCTTCTCGTACAGGCCACGTGGGCAACTGCCACTTGGCATGGAGGTGGGGGCCATGACTGACAGGTCAGCACCCAAGCCTCGTGTCGTTAGGATTCGTGTCGGACACGAAATCTAGTGTGTATTATTTTGTACTGACACGCGCGCGCGAGATCCGCTTCTAATACGGGTCTCGTGTCCGCACAGGACACGTCGTAGACACTTCATGTTGTATCGAAAGTGTAGCCCTACATATGGGCTACACGTGGACAACCATGTGGCTCTATGTGAGTCATGTCGTGTCCACGAGCTTGTGTACCATCCGCACGAGACAGTGCAGTCTGTACGTGTCTTGGTGTGTTTTTGTGTGCACAGACACGCCGTATTCTATTAACTAGACACGATATGACCTGTGTGATACCTACACATATGCACGACACGTTACCAACCATTAATTTGATGTATTATATGATTTTCGAATATCAATTTAGGGTTCGAACATGTACTGAAACTGTGTTTTCTGATTTAATATAAATTTCTCTGCTTGGACACATTCCTGGAGACACATTGACACATGATGACTTGCTGACACTCACCCTCGACACGTGTGCACTTGTATGCCTACCTGTACACTTGTTTCATCCATTCATTTCGAGTTGTTTGTTGATTTGGTTATCGAATTAGGGATTTTACATGTATCATTCAATTTTTTTCCAGTTTTGATTTAATGAGTGGAATTTAATATTTGAATCTTGTTTTTCCTGAGAATTGAAAATATATTGCAATGTTAATATCCAAGTTACAATGAGGTTGGGTATTAAACTGTTGGTTTGGTTTTAATTTTTGGTTTTTTATTGAGAATTGAGCTTCAAAAATGAAAACTGAAATATAGATTACTAATACTTGATTCAGTGAACTGAAAATTGGGTTTTGAATGGAAAACTGAGATTTATGTGATGAGTTGGTTTGGGTTTTCATTTGTGTTTTCGAAATTGAAAACTGAGTTTAGTTAGTTCCTGAGAATTAGTTGGGTTTTTATTGTTGTTAACTAATAACATGCCTAACAGAAACCTGAGAATTAGTTGATGCTATACATGTAGTTAGTTCCCTATTACATGTTACAAAACTGAGATAATTATCTGAGATTCTTGTATTCCTCACTGTCCACTCCCTTCATCCTTCCCTTTTCCTTTCCTTTCCACTTTACGTATTATATATATATGTATGTATGTAAATATGCAGGTATGACATCTATATTGAATAAGAAAATCTGAGAACACCCTCACCTTCACCTTAACATAGACACACACACCCCCATGGTACACATAAACCCGTCACTGTCCACAAACACACACACCACTCTCACTGTCACACTTGTTTCACTCACACACACACACAATTGACTGAGATATACACACACCCTCTCACTCTTTCACTCCCCCCTTTCACTCTCACTATCACCTATTCACTTGTATCACCCTTTCCACACTCACACATACATTTTCATATGATTCCACCTTATCTCTCTATGTGTATATATGTATATATACACTAGTGCCTATATTATATATATATATATATATGTCCTATATATTGGGTATATATACAATGTGAATGTAAATATATGTATATATGAATGCATGTATATAATGTATGCATGTTTGCATGCCTCTATGCAATGAAAATATGTAAGTGTAATGTATGCAAGTAGGTAATGTATATACATAATATATTTACTTGAGATGTAATGAATGTAGAGTATGCATAAATATGAATGTAGTGTAAGTATTATGTATTGTATTAGGCCTAGAGTTAGAGTGACCCTACAGGATATGTTGGTTGGACTTTAGTTGACTAGCCCTAGACCTAGAATTGACTTGTTAAGCCTAGGTTAGACTAATTTAGACTAGTTGAGCATGGTTGACCAAACCCTAACTAGTTTGACCTAGTTTGACTTTTAGAGTTGACCAGAGTTGACTTTAGCCTAGAATATAGAATGCATTGTAATCTTTAATATTACCATTCTGGACATGTTGTGACCTGTGTTGCTCTAAATAGGACTCATCTACTCTGTCTGGACATCTACACTTACTAGATACTCAGGATATCTGGCGAGTACATTCTCTGTTCATTTTATACTTGTTAGGATTTATATTCTTGCTCTAGATTACATTACTTGATGCTGTCACGTTGTTAACACGAATTAGTACTATATGGATCTTTACATTGAGATGTTATCCCCCTCGGGAGCATCGGGTACAACATGTCATGTGCGTTTCACTTTCATCGTGTACTCCTGTGCTTTCATTATTCATGTATACTCTTGTGATTCATGTACTCTCATGTTCATAGAGCCCTTAGGTATACCTTCATGTGCACCCATTTATGGGCCCTCATGTGAAATATTGTACAATAACATAACTTGTCTGGATCCTTCTTGATTGGGGTACGGAGAGTAGAAGCAATCATGTGAACAATTCCAAAGTAGTCATGGTACAAACTCTTTAGTGTAATCATGTACAAATTCAAGCCGTTCACATGTCTATCTTGTACTCTACATCACTAGTCACAGATAGTTCCATACTTATAGTAGCTATTTATATTATAGTTCTCTCTCTTTTACTACATATTTTCTTTCAGTGTTTCATGTATTTTACTCTATTGTATGCTTTATATTCATGTCTTGATATAAACTGTTGAGATTATGTGTTCGTTCATGTTCTGACTGGACCTGTTAAAAATATTATAGAGGATGACAAGGACCTTTGCCCTACCTATTATGGAGCTGCCATAGATGACACCTGCGACTTGGACCTTCACCAGGATCCCTCAGCAGTATAGGATGTCACCCCTATAGTTTAGGATAGTTAGCTTAGACTTCAATCTTATTTTGATGTCTTATCTCATTTGGATACATTTATGTTTATATTTGGGATCTTGTTGTTATTCTAAATGTTTGTGGAGATGTTATCCTAGACACTTAGTTCTTCTCCTGTTTATATCTCATTTGATAATTTTTATTATCTATCTATCTATCTATCTATCTATCTATCTATTTATCTATCTATCTATCTATCTTATCGTACTTCTACCTTAGCTGTGATTGAGCTGCACATTTCTATATTGTCCTCCGTTTGGAGTGTATATACTGTACATGTATATTATAATTATTAGATGTATATGACCTAAGATAGCGTTCTACCGTCGACACTGCGGCGTAGGCTGGACGTACCCACTTCTCGTGCCCCTACACTGGGTGCGGGTCGTGACACATTTTTAGTGGTGGCCCATGCAGGTCAAGTTATGTTGTGGTATTCGAACTAGAGTATCATTACATCTTGTAGTTGGATATCGGATATAGTTTTGAAGGTACTCAATCACACCTAGGAAAACTCTTATCTGATTCTGTTATCTAAAATTCTTGCTGCTTAATTGTCTTCCTTTGAAATAAATTGTCCTCCTTTGACGTTATCGATTCATTCTCTGTAATTGCATTCTTGTTTGATCTGTCTCCAGGATTGTGCAGACATGATCCCATCGCTCTGGCCAGAGGGATACTACTGAGAGGTCTGCCACCTCTCGTCCGGCTCAGCCCGGTCAGGCAGCTCCCGTGGTACCTACATATGTCGAAGTTTTTGTCGCATTCGGGGGTGCACCTCCGCATGTTCCGAGGTCTTTCCCCGTCATTCCTGATTTCTTCCAGCAGCAGCAATCGCCTTCGGGATCGGTTGATACAGCGCAGTTGTTCGCCTTCTTACTAAGGATGGTGGAGGCCTAACAGCAGCAGTCTGCTCATTTTCAGCAGGGCATAGAGAATGTCCATCAGCTTGCCCTGACGACAGTGGAGAGAGACTTTGTACAGCCCCAGGCAGGCCAAATTTAGCAGTATCAGCCGAAGACACCAGGGATCCTAGAGTTCCAGAAGATGCGTCTGCGGGACTTCCGCAGCACAAAGGGGATTCTGTATGCGGATGACTGGATAGAGCACATTGAGGAGATCTTTCGGCTGGCGGAGATTCCAGTTCGACTACAGATTGAGGCGGCAGGTAGTCAGATACAGGACCTGGCCTACACATGGTACCAGAGGGCCCCGAGGTCGGTACTGAGGGACAGACTTGGGCAGCTTTCAAGGAGAAGTTTTTCCCTAACACAACTCTTGGTGCCCTGGAGTCAAAGTTTGAGAGCTTAGTTTAGGACAGTCCGACTGTCGAGGGGTATGCTGGGGAGTTCTGCCGTCTGGACAAATTTGTTGAGGGACTCAGTGAGACAGCGAAGGTCCGGAGGTTCCGGAAGGGGTTAGTCAAGGAGGTCAAGTACTTGACCAAAAGTGACCGGAGTGCCACTTTTGAGGAGATTCTGGTGCGTGTCCTAGCAGCAGAGGATGATCTTGAGCTGAAGCTCAAGAGGGGACGAGACGCTCATGGAGCCAGCAGCGGAGGTCAGGCCAAGAGGCCTCACGTACAGATTCAGTAGCAGCAGCAGAGGCCTATTCAGTAGCAGTTTCAGGGCCAGGGACATACACTTTACCACACACCCAAGAAGCAGTCCATTAGTTGTACTTTATACAAGAAGCTGGGTTATGGATGGAATGACTGCAGGAAGAGACTAGGCAGGTGTTTACTTTGTGGTTCAGCGGAGCATCAGTGTAGGGAGTGTCCCAAGAACCAGACACCATTGACTCAGGCAGCAGCAAGAGCTAGGGCTCCGACAGGGCAGCAGGGGTTTGTCCAGCATCAGCAGCAGGCCAGCAGGGGCGAGCTTTTGCCATGACAGTTGAGGATGCACAGGCGGTAGGAGGGATACTTGCAGGTTCTGTTCTTCTTGATTTCATTCCCACTTTTGCCTTATAATAACTATCTTGAAATTCAATTTCGACAATTTTGTCTACCTTCTTGTTCATCGATAAATTTGATTCTTAGTATTCTGTGTTGATTTATTTTTGATTTTTCCAATATAAGTCATATGGGCTAGGTCGCCTCAGTTATGGAATTTAAAATTTTCTACAGTCCTACTAGCTAGCATAGTGAGGACATATAGTCTAATTTTGGACGTATTTCTTGGGTGTGGGAATTTAAGATTTTTTGCGGCCAAGCATGCGGTAATGCAAAAATTTTAAATACCATGATTCTAGAGGTATGTACCTTAGTTGGGGACGTTATGATTATTGTAGCCTTGCTTACTATGATGAAGATTCTGAGTCTCATGATTTTGGACAGACGCATATGATTATAGGATTGTATGATTAGAGACTTTGATTGATTAGGGGTTTGACCTAGAAAGAGTACGACCATCTTAATTTCGAGGACGATTCTTCTAAGGAGGGTAGACCTTGTAACACCCACTTTTCTAAATGAGGGTAATTTTGAACTTTTGGTAATTTTAGGTCGTTTATAATGAGATTTAAATCATGTATGAATTTTTAGTAATTTTTAATTCTTTTAAACTATTTTAATTGGTGATTTGTGATTTTTGTGTTTTGCTAGTGAAACCCTAGATACTACTTGACCTAGAGACTACCATGACCATGGGAACCTAACCATGTATTAGGTGATTTATTTCTACATTTTTGTTCAGGGTTTTTTGGTCATTTTGATTTTGTGAATTATTTATTATTTATTGCATTGGTGTTGTGATTTTAATTTTTGCTAGTTGTACTTTAAAGACTAGCCAGATTTTGACTTTGACTTTGGTGCTTAGATAGCATGGTGTGGCCCTAATCTAACTTAAGTTGGTCTTAGTTGACTTGAGGTGGCTAAGTTTCATGGAGAGATGGTGTTTAGTGCATTGGACTTTTGGCTAAGAGATTGAGCTAGCTATCTAATGATATGGTCCAAAGCCCTACATGAAACCCTAACCCTAATTCTCTACATGGCCAGCCACACAGCCCGAGTGACCTAATTTCAGCCTATATACCAATTTGCTACATTCCCCTTTTGCCTCTTCAGAACACCCCCTTTAGAAACCCTAATTTCTTACCCAAATTGTCAAATCTCACCATTCCTCTACCAAATTGATCCCAATATTTTGCATTTGGATGTAAATCTGGAATAGAGATTGTAGGAGGCTAGCTTGCAAGGAGGGGAGCTCATTTGGACATTGCTTAAGGAAGGGGACTTCTCAATTTGGGGCTTTTTCTTGGAGATTGGCTCTCTATAGGTAATTCCTTCAAATCACCTCTAAATCTTGATTTCTTTCCATAGATGCATCTATCTAGGTGTTCCCGCTCTGTAGGTGAAGTTTGGTAGGAATTAGAATTGGTTTGGTGTCCGTATCGGACACGTTTCATTCATTAGGTCTAGGTGTTTGTTGAAATGCCTGTGTAGGATTTTTGTTCTTATTTTCTGTAATAAATTACATGGTTGGATAGCCCTTGGCATGCTGATCACGGAACCCTAACTCTGAGCTGGATATCGTGTCGTGTCTGTGTCCAAATTGGACATGAACACGCTCACAGCACACAATACACTGTGCCCTGCTGCTCGAGGGGGTTTTCTCCTCGTACAGGCCATGGGCAGCTGCCACTTGGCATGGAGGTGGGGGCCATGACTGACAGTCAGCCCCCAAGCCTCCTGTCATGAGGATTTTTCGGACACAAAATCCAGTATGCATTATTTTGCACTGACACGCGTGCGCGCGAGATCCTCTTCTGATACGGGTCTCGTGTCTGCATAGGACACGTCGTGGACACTTTATGTGTCAAAAGTGTAGTCCTACATGTGGGCTACACGTGGACATAAACATATGGCTCCACATGAGCCGTGTCGTATCCACGAGCTTGTGTACCAGCCGCACGAGATAGTACAGTTTGTGCACGTCTATGAGTTGTCGTGTGCACAACATGTCGTGTCCTATTAACTAGACATGATACGACCTGTGTGACACCTACACATATGCACGAAACGTTACCAACCATTAATTTGATGTATTATGTGATTTTCAAATATCAATTTAGGGTTCAACATGTACTGAAAATGTGTTTCCTGATTTAATGTAAATTTCTCTGCTTGGACACGTTCCTGGGGACACATTGACACATGATGACATGCTGCCACTCACTCTCGACACGTGTGCACATGTATGCCACCTGTACACTTGTTTCATCCATTCATTTTGAGTTGTTTGTTGATTTGGTTTTCAAATTAGGGGTTTTACATATATTCAATTTTTTCTAGTTTTGATTTAATGGTGGAATTTAATATTTGAATCTTGTTTTTTCTGAGAATTAAAATATATTGTAATGTTAATATCCAAGTTACAATGAGGTTGGGTTTTAAACTGTTGGTTTGGTTTAATTTTTGGTTTTTCATTGAGAATTGAGCTTCGGAAATGAAAACTGAAATATAGATTATTGATACTTGATACAGTGAACTAAAATTGGGTTTTGAATGGAAAACTGAGATTTATGTGATGAGTTGGTTTGGGTTTTCACTTTGGGTTTTCGAAATTTAAAACTGAGTTTAGTTAGTTCCTGAGAATTGGTTGGATTTTCATCGTTGTTAACTAATAACACGCCTAATAGAAACCAGAGAATTAGTTGATGTTATTTATGTAGTTAATTCCCTATTACATGTTACAAACTGAGATAATTATATGAGATTCTTGTATTCCTCACTATCCACTCCCTTCGTCCTTCCTTTTTCCTTTCCTTCCCTCTTTATGCATATATATGTATGTAAGTAAATATGCAGGTATGACATCTATATTGAATGAGAAAATCTAGAACACCCTCACCTTACCTTAACACACACCCTGGTACACATAAACCCCTTACTGTCCACACACACACACACACTGTCACACTTGTTTCACTCACACACACACAATTGACTGAGATACACACACACCCTCTCACTCTTTCACTCCCCCTCTTTCACATTCACTATCACCTATTCACTTGTATCACCCTTTCCACACTCACACACACATTTTTATATAGTTCCACCTTATCTCTCCATGTGTATATATATATATACACTAGTGCCTATATATATGTATATGTCCTATATATTGGTATATATACAATGTGAATGTAAATGTATGAATGTATGTATGCATATATGATGCAGGTATATAATGTATGCATGTTGTATGCCTCTATGCAATAAAAATATGCAAGTGTAATGTACGCAAGTAGGTAATGTATATACATGATATATTTACTTGAGATGTAATGAATGTAGAGTATGCATAAATGTGAATGTAGTGTAAGTATTATGTATTGTATATAGGCCTAGAGTTAGAGTGACCCTATAGAATATGTTGGTTGGACTTTAGTTGACTAGCCCTAGCCCTAGAATTGACTTGTTAAGCCTAGATTAGACTAACTTAGAATAGTTGAGCATGGTTGACCAAACCCTAACTAGTTTGACCTAGTTTGACTTTTAGAGTTGACCAAGAGTTGACTTTTGCCTAGAATGACCTAGAATTCATATAGAATGTATTGTAATCTTCAATATTACCATTCTGGACATGCTGTGACCTGTGTTGCTCTAAATAGGACTCACCTACTCTGTCTGGACATCTACACTTACCAGATACTCAGATATCAGCGAGTACATTCTCTGATCATTTATACTTGTTAGGATTTATATTCTTGCTCTATATTACTTTACTTGATGCTGTCACGTTGTTAACACGGATTAGTACTATATGAATCTTTACATTGAGATGTTATCCCCTCGGGAGCATCAGGTACATCATGTCATGTGCGTTTCACTTTCATCATGTACTACTGTGCTTTTATTATTCATGTATACTCTTGTGATTCATGTACTCTCATGTTCACAGAGCCCTCATATATACCTTCATGTGCACCCATTTATGGGCCCTCATGTGAAACATTGTACAATAACATAACTTTCTGGATCCTTGTGTATTGATTGGGGTACGGAGAGTAGAAGCAGTCATGTGAACAATTCCAAAGTAGTCATTGTACAAACTCTTTAGTACATATGAAAATTCAAGTCGTTCACATGTCTATCTTGTACTCTACATTACTAGTCACAGATAGTTCTCTACTTATAGTAGAAATTTATATTACAGTTCTCTCTTTTACTACATATACTTTCTTTCAGTATTTCATGTATTTTACTCTATTGCATGCTTTATATTCCTGTCTTGATATGATATGTTGAGATTATGTGCTCGTTCCTGTCCTGACTGGACCTGTTAAAATTATTACAGAGGATGACGAGACCTTTATTCTACCTATTATGGAGCTGCCATAGATGACACCTGCGACTTGGACCTTCAGCAGGATCCATCAGCAGTAGAGGATGTCACCCCTATAGTTTAGGCTAGTTAGCTTAGACTTCTATATCTTATTTTGATGTCTTGTCTCATTGGGATACATTTATGATTATATTTGGGATCTTGTTGTTATTCTAAATGTTTGTGGAGATGTTATCTTAGACACTTAGACTTCTTCTCCAGTTTATATCTCAGTTGATGATTTTATTATCTATCTATCTATCTTATCGTACTTCTACTTTAGCTGTGATTGAGCTGTACATTTCTGTATTGTCCTCCGTTTGGAGTGTATATACTGTACATGTACCTTATAATTGTTAGATGTATGTGACCTAGGACAGTGTTCTATCGCCGACACTGCGGCGTAGGCTAGACGTACCCACTTCTCGTGCCTCTACACTGGATGCGGGTTGACAAATAGGGACACTCTGTGAGACTCTGTGCCTAGCTGAAATCGGCCGTTTCTGGAATTGGCCTTGCACGAGCGCAACCTAGGCTCGTGCGATATCACGCCTTAGCGAGGATGATCGCTCCTCAAAGAGCGGGACGTGACATTGTACACGACATGGACATTAGATATTGTACATGATAGTGTTGTAAAAACATGATCATGTCTCGTAATGTGTCATGGTTGGATCTACTGTACTAGTTGGGGCGAAGAAATTCTAGTAAGAGAGGTGATCAAATCCCTATTATAATTATAAACATTGTAAGTGTTAATCGTACACCTCACGCATGATTAACCAGGCCACCTAGCTATTGTACAAGTTTCTAAGCCAATCACATCTCGAAACTAGTATTTCAAACATAATATTTATAGTATTTAATGTCTACATCATATTTCTTGGACTGTACTTACATGTTTTACCTATTTATTTCCATTCATGTATATTGTACTCTTCACATCTTTTAATCTTCATAGTACTATTGCCCGGTTACGATTTCTTATTGGTAGCTCTATTTCTTTACGTACTCTCTACTTACTGTTTTATAGTTTTGTCAATTAACTGGAATTGCTATTAGTGGTGTGCTTGCTCCAATCCTGACTGATATATTTTTCTGATGACGGTTGCCCTATCTATTACGGTCCTCTATATGTAGTAGGCATGGATCGGAAGAATCTAATTCAGGAGGGTCTAGGCCTAGCCAAGGAGACTTATTTGGCTACTCAGTTAGGCTAGATTTTGCTGATTTGTCTCCAGTTGGACTTTTGGCCTGTTTATTATTTGAGACTTATTCTGGGTTAGATAACTTTTAGGCTCTTTCTGGACTTGTACTATTTTATATTAGGCTTCTCTGATTTTCACTTCATGTTGTCTTTATCTTATTCGTGCCAATTATCTTTCTTATAGTATTGTGATTGAGTAGGAATATTATCATCTCTTGTCCTCCATTTGGAGATGATCATCTTGACAGGTCATGAAAAAAAAATGTGGAGAGAATGGGTGGAGTGTAATAAATATAAGGTTAAAAAATATAATAATTAATTATTATGTGGAGAGAAAATGGTTTATTATTACTATTTTTGTTGTTGTTGTTCTTATTATTATTAATAATAAATTATTATTTTTACTACTACTATTATTATTAGTAATAAATGTAAGCTTAAAAATTAGTGTAGTATTTTTATAAACTTGTTAAATTAGTATAATTTTTCTATACACGAAAAAAAAAAGTTGGGGGTAACTATACCTAGGTTTACTATATCTCCAAACAACATCCACTTTTAACAACCATCTAAACAGCTGAACTCTTTTTTTTTTACTTTTAACAACCATCCAAACAACAAACTCATTTTTCTTCCACTTGCAAAAGACAAAATGTACTATATCCAAACAAATTTTTAAAAGTGTCACTTGTTGCAAGTGCACTGCAACTTATCATGATGTAAATATCACTTTTACACTTTCAACGAGTTACTTCTATCCAAACAGCCCCTAAGCTAATAACTGGTAGTTCCATCATTGTCTTCTTTAGTGCTTCACATTCCTCTTCTATTATCACATTGCAGAGGCCTTGTATATGTTTTTACCTTGAGTGAAATGATGAACATCATGTAAGTTTTGACCACTAGTTCCACATGTGTTGAATCTTAGAGTGAAATTTTAAACATTCATGTTAAGTTTTGTGGGCGAACAAAAGGACCCTACGAACAAAATAGTATTGTTATTTGAAAGTCCCCACCTTATAAGCAGCATTGTCAGAACTGGACCGGACCAGCGGTCCGATCGGATCCGACTGATCTTGCCCCAAAAACATTGGTCCGGTCTGACGTGAACCAAGTTTTTTGAAGATTCATCGGGTTTTTTCAGAACTGGTTTAACCGGTTAACTGGCCGAACCGGTTCACAATTGAACTGAACAATTTTGTTTTTCTTTCAAAAATAAAACCATTTTGGTTCTTAGTTTGGTTTTGAGAGGCTTTATAGTTGTAAAATTTAACCAAACCAAACATGCTAAGAACCAAACAACACCAAATCAAAAAGTAAATATGAATATTATCTATTGAACTAAACCAAGCCAAGTCTGTTTGAACTCTGGTTGAACCTGGTTGAACCACGGTCCGACCTATACCCCAAAAAACGGTCCAATTACCGATCCGGTTTTTAAAACGTTGCTTGGTTATAAGCCTATAAATAAGTGCCCTACGTTTGCTAAAGCAAAGCTTGAAGCCCACAATTCCTGCTCTCACTCCTCTCCCACTCCTCCAACTAATCAGAACTATGACACAAACTCCATCATCTTCTTCTTCTTTAGACTCATTCGAAGACGTGAGCGTCAACAAGATCAAGTTCCTCTGCAGCTACAGCGGCAAGATCCTCCCCCGTCCCTCCGACGGCAAGCTGCGCTACGTCGGCGGCGAGACGCGCGTGCTCGCGGTCGACCGGTGCGTCTCCTTCTCGGAGCTACAACTGAAGATGAAGCAACTGTGCGGATGGAGCAGAGTGAGCCTAAGGTGCCAGCTACCGGCCGAAGATCTCGACGCCCTCGTCTCCGTCACCTGCGACGAGGATCTGTCCAATCTCGTCGAGGAGTACCAAGCAGCAGGTAGTCTTCCACTGAAGATCCGCGCCTTCCTCCATGATCCGAGGCCTCTCAGAGCCAACTCTTCTGCTGTTGCTCGCCATCCACCGGGCCCTATGGTTCACGGTCGCTACGCCGCCCCGTGCTATCGTTACCACCACCACCGTCACCAGTATCTTGTGCATCATGGAAACCTACAAGTACATGAAACATAAATAAAGCAAATTTGCAAATTTGCTGGGTTTTTTTTTTGGGAAAAGTTCAAGGAGCAGGGGGGAACGTGCTGCCCAATCTGACGCCACGTGTCCAAAACCTTTGATTGCACCGTGAGATCCACAGAAATCAGTTTTCCATGACACCGACGGACCCAACCAATAAGGAACCGATATGTGGCGTCGATTTACGGTTGCCCTGCAGTATGTAAAGAAGCACCTTTTTTTTTTTTTTTTTTTTTTTTTTCTTTCTTCAATGAGATGTGGCCACAAGTGATCAACACTTCTTGTCCGGTGCTATTTTATTGTGATCGGTTTCAGGTCGTAGCCAATCAAAGTTATATGCTAGTCACGTTCATGAGCAATTTTTTAATATTATTAAAAAATTAGATAAAAGTTTAAAATATATTAAAAATAATTTTAATATATTTTAATTAAAATTTATTATATGTTTTTGAACGTTGATATATATTTAGATAATGTTGGAAGTATTTCCTTTTCTCTGCAACAAAAATAAACAAATTAAAGTTTCCGGCCTCCGAAAAAGTCGTGCACGAAACACTGCCCTAGGAGTTGATTCGGATCTATGTGCAGACTTTGTCCGAATGTTCCTAGTGGTAAAATTTTAGCTCTACTGGTATCTCGTCGCTGCACACAACTAGGAAAAATCGACCCGAACTTAGCTTTGTCCAGAAAATTGAAGGAGTGATTGGAATGAAAAAAGAAGAAGGAATATTTGGTTGTGAAGGCGGAGGAATCACATGGTCACTTTTCTCAAGGTCTCTTCTACAAGAGTGTCACGTCCACACCGTGCGAATACGAGTGGACACAAGACGCACCAACATTGCACTTCAATTATCTCAACTTGCTTGAACACTTGGCCTACATAGCTATGCAGCCTATGCGAGTAGGAAGTAGGGAGTAGGGAGGTGTACGTGCTTTGGACCAGAATATAGCTAGCCTCTAGCAAGCATCTCCGCGATACAGACCTCTGATACTAGAAACGGAATATACTTAATTCGCCAAATCCAAGGCTTCAAGCAACATGAATGTAGGATGATTGAGGGAAGCACTGTTGATACAGAAACTCGGAACACTACCAGAAAAATGGCTTTTGGTGGTAAAACACTACCAGAAAAATGGCTTTTGGTGACGGTTTTTTCCCGTCACCAAAGGGTTTAGTTGATGGTTTCCCTTCCGCCAGCTAGGTCAGTGTCAACAAAAGTCCCCACTTTAGTTGACGGTTGCTGAATGACTTTAGTTGACGGGTTTTAGCCGTCAACTAAAATTGCTTTAGTTGACGGATTTTAGCCGTCAACTGAGTCCAGTTTTAGACCCAGTTTTAGAGCGTCAATATTGATGCATACTTTTCTGACGCTGGCCTAGCTGACGGTTAATGACCGTCAACATGGATTCTCTTTTTGTTGACGTTCTTAGCCGTCAAGAGACCATGTTTATCAATTCCATTTACGTTGCCGACGATACGAGATCCACGCATAATATCAAATCCAGAAATACATAATATAAATTCTAGAATCTCTCACAAACATCAAATAATCTACAAGCACATTTTATATTAACAAAATAAATATGTTCTTATATTCAACAAGTTCTTCAGTTCAGTAACTAACAAAAAGATAAAATTTGTTCACAGATCACACTTTTGTTCACCAGATCACACTTTTGCTCACATATCACACTTGTATATGATACACCAACTACATTTCGTATTAACTAATTCACAATAGAACAAATATACTTAATGGAAGCTCGCAGCTTCACAAACCATCACAACCGAAGTCCGCAACTTCACAAAACATCGAAACCAAAGCCCGCAGCATCACAAACCATCATTCATCGAGAATCCCGGTATCGCCAATTAAAACACATTGTTAGTATTGGACTAGTATCAATAAATAGGAATTGAAAAAGAAATATTTGATGTCAACAAGGACTGATACAACAAGTGGGTGATGTAATAATATATAGGACAAAAATATATAACAGGAAAATAAAAATAAAGACTGAATTATAAATGACTGACTGAAACAAAAGTAATTTAGGACTGGAACCATTAGCAAACATGAACTGATACAGTGTCTGAGCATAAATAAAAGTAAAGACTGAACTATGAATGCTGACTGAAACAAAAGTAATTTAGGACTGGAACCATTAGCAAACAGGAACTGAAACCAATATCCCAAGGACTGATATCTAAGGATCAGAGCTAATGTCTAAGTATCAAAGCATTGTGGCTTAGTATAGTAATTAGAATTAATATCAACTAGTTAGTATCGCAGTTCAGAACTTATATCTACTATAATGAGATGATATATAAAGATACTCACTGCTAGTATCTGCTAGTATCAAAGTCCATATGAATTACAAGTCAGAACTCTGATACTCACTGCTACCACCCAATTACAAGACAACTCTGATACTCACTGTCAGAACTCTGATACTCACTTTTACTTTCTTCATTCTCTGAACATCATTCATGGGACTTAATACTTCTCACATAAGAGACATTTTATAGGTGAGAGTAAATGAAACCTCATGAATTTCCATTGACATATATTCTTATCATATGCTTGGTCCATTTTTTAAAAAGAAAATTCCTTATAATTATACCTTAAATTGCTTAATTTTATTGTGTCTCTAGATGTACCAAAACAAGAAGTTGGATGATTTACAAGCAAGTGAAATCCTCAATTTTTTCTTCTGATTCTTAGTGAAATTCTCAATGCTTAATTATGAGAAACGAAAGCATAGCAAACTAACAAAAAAATAAGGAAAACAATATGTTAATGTTGTAAAAGCCTTCTTTATTCAACTTAAATAAATTTTCCTTTTTGAGTGATCAAGTGATCTTGAATTTTAGCTTCTAGATTAGTGGCCATAGTTAATCCTAATATGAAAGGAATAATTAAGGATATCATGTAAAACAATGTTAATCACTACTAGCCAAGATCTATGTACTAAAGGTTAAAGAAAGTTGATTGGTATCATACTTCTTGCAACAACCCCTAGCAGACTAATACATTATGACCCGACCTCTCCGATAGGCTGTCCAGCCTCGTTGAAAGTGACAATCTTCTGCGATCCATCACTTCTTCTTTTTATTGTTCTCTCCATCATTGTAGCCCTCTAGTTCCTCTTTTGGAGGGGTGGAGGGGCCAGCTTCCACTTGTGTTGGGCTCTCTAGAACCTGTGACAACACAATAGAAGAGCAAATTAAGCTTGTTATAGAAAATTAGTGCTTATATTTATAGAACAACACAATAGGAATTGCAACCAAGAATGAATTTGCTTCTCACAGGATATAGAAAATTAAGTGTGCTACATCAACATTTGGATCATAGATGACACAGACAAGCACATATAAAGTCTTTTAAAGGGTCCCAAAAGCAAAACACATTCTAGAAGACCACAAGTAGCATGAAACCATTCTAAAGAAGACTGCAAAGGGGGCAGAAAGGAATCTTTATATGTGAAATCATTCAACGGTAAATGTTCCTTTCAAGCCAACACTGCTAGAGTACCCACTCTGCTAGATATATAGCTAAGTATCAGATACAGCTAAGTATCAGAAAAATGAACACTAAGTATCAGAAAAATGTATATCTCTTTCAAAATGTCCCATATATACAACTAAATGTCCCATATACAACTAAGTATCATAACAAAATATACAACTAAGTATCAGATATATAGCTAAATGTCCCATATACAGCTAAGTATCAGGAAAAAATTTGTCCCATATACAGCTTAGTATCAGAAAAATTTGACAAAAATGTATACCTCTTTCGATTTTCTCTTCCTGTCATTAACAGAATTGCTAATTTTAGGCAATGGGGATGTCTACACACAAATCCAGACATATTGCATAAGTAAAGAGAAGAAGTTAGAAAACAATGAACACTAATATAAACATATTGCATAAGGGAAGAAGTTACAAAACAAATAAACACTAATCAACCCAATCAACCATTAATCAACCCAAATAAACAGTAGCTTCATTAGAAAACATAAATTTGTTACAGAATCACATATACAATTTTACTAATCAACCAATCTCCTTCACAACCCACTCTTTTATAAAACATATTATCATCATCCCCAACATCTAACAATCCATCATTTAACGATGCATTTGTAAAGAAATGATGTTCCATCAAATTATTCACGTCTTCAGAATCTTCTTTGTGTAGATAATCTTTTGGACTAGTAGACAAAATAACAGACTATTGAGGATCTAGTTGGTCTTTTACATAAAATACTTGCTTGACCTGCGAAGCTAGAATAAAACAATCTAATTTGTACCCAACTTGATTAAGGTTCACCAATGTTTCTAAGTTCTTTTCCAAAATTTGGCCACTTATGGTCAACTAGCTGCCATGATGAGGCGTCTGCAGGGTGACGAGTTTGCCATCAACTACTCTTTCAGAAGCATGCCAAGTTAAGTCCCTTGCTATATGTGAGGATTGAAACATCCTTTTAAATTCGGGAATGGGAGGAAAACCATAGAACTTTGGAAGGTATTTTTTTAATCAGAATTTGATGAGAACCATCATTTGCCTTCTTCCATCTTGACGTTCCACAAGTGGGACATTCAGATAAATTACTATACTGTTTTCTATAAAGTATGCAATCATTGGGGTATGCATGAATCTTCTTATATTCTAAACCCAGAGCAGTCATTGTCTTCTTAGACTCGTACATTGATGAAGGATTTTTTTAGTGCTGGTAATATCATGAAGTGTTTTCAACAACTTAGAAAAGCTACTGTCAGACCACCCGTATCTTCCTTTAATGTTATACAATCTCATCAAGCCCGATAGCTTTGTATACTTAGAACAACCAGGATAAAGAGGCTTCTCGGCATCTTCAAGTAGAGATTTAAAAGCCTTTGTGTCACCAGAAACATGTTCATATGCCGCATTAACCATTTCTACAGCATCTGCGCCATCTTCAAAGGAGCCACCATCTTGAAAGGAGCCAAATCCATTATAGTTAGGTGTTTGTCATCACTTGCTGCATTGCTTGTCGATCCTCTGCTAAGGCGTTCCTCACCATGCTAAACCATACTTATAACTTCGATCGATACCCCTACTAAACAAGTGTTTTCTTACGTCCCCTAGCTTTTGGAATATCAAATTTCCATATTTTTTGCATGGACATCGAATAGAAATAGGATTATCTAAATGGAGATTTGCAAACTTAAGAAACTCTTCTACTCCTTCCCCATTTTCATGACACATCCTATCCTTTGACATCTATGACTTGGACATGGTTGTAATCCCGACTCAATCAAAGTAGATTATATAACCAGGTTATAAATCTACCTGAGCAGGAGCTGTCGATGATCGTAATCCCGACCTCAAGTTGGGTGCTCCTTCCTTCCCTGCAATAAGAATGAGGCAGTAGATCATTATATTAGTTTCAGTTCTGTGTACTACAGCAGATCTGTTTCAGTTTGTATTAACAAAAAAATTCAACGACACGACACAGTTGACCCATAAAAGGTCCTACTAATTCACAAATCCTAGGATACGACACTATAAAACCCGCAAATTCGGAATTATATTTGGATTGATAGATTTCGGCTGCTAGCATAGTCTTAGATTTTTACTAGTTATTATTATTATTAGTATTATTACTATTTATTATTATAGTCAGATCAGGAAAACATTATTTTTAAAAATAAATGTATTTGGATCTTTGATTACGCCGTCCCGATCCCGTGCCAGGGATCCGACCCCGAGCCTGAACCCGACCTCGCATCCCATCCCAAACCCATTTTCTTTTTCTTTAAAATTGTTTAAATTGAATTTTGGAAAAAAAAGAAGCTAGTATTTTCTTATGTTACTTATTAACAAAAGAATAAAAAGAAAAAGAAAGAAAAAGGAGCAAAGCCCATCCTGACCCCTAACTCTTTCAATCACCTGACCCCCTCACCCACGTTCCCATCTCTCCCCTTCCCTCATTCTTTTCCGAAAATTCCTCATCACCACCAACAACCCCTTATTTTTCTCTCCTTCATTAAACCACCACCTCCACCCTCATTATTTCCTTCACAAGGGAAAATAACTCACACCACCATCACTCCTCTCCTCTCCTCTTCCTTCCCCACCATGCCGGACCTCAGCATCCCCGTGGCCGACCCCGCAGGCCCGACCTCCGCGGCACTCCTCCCTTCAGCCGCCCTCCGGCCGAGCCCCCTGACGGCCAGCCCTCGCCAGCGCACCCGCGCCCGACCTTTGGCTAGCGCCCCTCCCGACCGCCGTGCCCTAGCCGTCCCGATCGGAGCCTCGCCTTCGCCCGCCGTTCCAGACCCCCTCAAGCCCGACGCCAGCGCCTCCGCCCACTTCCCCTGTCCGGAGCCGAGCCCTAGCTCCGGCCGTCCGATCTGCCTCAGTCGCCCCCGACAACCTCCTGCTTGCTGTCCCGCCGCAGCCGCCTTCCAGCGGCTTCTGTTCCCGCGCTCGTGAGCTGCCCCGTGGCCGTTGCCCCTGTGGGTCGGACTGTTCCGAGTCGATCCCTGTCCGTTCTTTCGATGGCCTCGTCGATTCCCCTGACCCGTGGCCCGCCGCTGTTTCGACTTTCCTGTGCCGCTGTCTGCGCTCTTGTGCGCTGCCGATGGTTTCTTTTATACATCTGAAGCTCTAGCCGAGCACCCGAGGTATAACTCCGTGTCCCTGTGTCCCTCCCGTAGTTAGTCGGTGATGACGCGGTCCCGACCCCCGCGGGGGATCGGTTTTACTAGTTGTGCTAGGGGATACAATTTTCTCGAGTTCGGCTCGGATTAGTTCTGTAGGATTGTGTTCCTAGTTGGTATGCTTGGCTAATATTTTCCTTTGGGTTAGTAATTATTATTTGGTTTCGGACTTTTCGAACTCCATTCGAAATGGTTCTGTGGCTTAGCTATTTCTAGCTTGGGACTTTTGTGGATATTTGCTTAATTCTGTGGTTTTCTCTTTAGCTTTGGCTATTTTGAATGGTTCTGTGGCTATACTTTTCTTTAGCTATTTTTGATGTGGTTCATGGCTTAGTTGGATTTTGGAAGCTGGGAGAGTAATTGTAAATATGTTCTGGAAATTTGTCATACCGCCAAAGTGGCTAGGTTATCCTAGTTACAGAGGAGATGCTGCCCAAATTTTTAAAAAGTTTTCAAAATAGAAGTATTTAATTAAGTTTAGTAAATTGGTAAATTGAAATCTATTTTCATACCCGATCTTTGCAAATGATTTTCAAAATTGGTTTTGTTGGTTTGGTTTTGTGGATTTTGTGAGTTTTGTATCCCGTGTTAGGCGACGACCGTATCGGTCGGATGAGCCTCGACGAAACGCAAACGCTACAGGATTTTCTGTACGTTGAGGCGTAAGCCAGCAACGTGAGATTGCATGACCAAGTCTGAGACACCCATTTTCTATAAATTATATTTAATTATAATTTATTTTAGAACTAGTTACTGGCCTCTAGTATATTGGATGCAGGGCTTCGGCCTCCTGATTGGACCTCTTCCCGGCTTCAGTGGAACTCCCGTAGTTTTATTATTTTAAAATATGTTGTAAGGGCATAAGCCCGTTTTTCTATTTTATTTTCTGACCCTGTATTGTGTAGCTTAGTTTATTGTTTTGCTTGGATTTTGTAGTCGTAGTTAGTTTCATTATACGTAAAATGATCATTAGATTAAATAAAAATTAAAAGAGTTTTCTCATAATAATTAAAAGGTAAAAATTGTAAGTTATTAATTAAACAAAATTCATGTTTTATCGTTTAAAAGAAAGTGTAGTTTTATATATATTACAATATTACAAAGTT
>JANAVB010003200.1:19441990-19559490 GCA_029216955.1 Iris pallida
TACTAAAATATGCTATATTCGACGTAATAAAAACCGTCGCTAATATGTAATATAGCGACTCCTTTCTATTGACATCGCAAAACTTTGTTGAATAGCGACGTTCAGCGACAGTAGATAAATTACATCGCTGAATAGCGACATTCAGCGACATATTATTAAAATAGTCACCATATTAAAATGTTGCGACGTTTAGCGACGTCGACTGTTGACGTCGCTAACTTTTTTACTTAGGGCACAGTATTGTTTCCTTTTTCCCCCTCACTCGAAAATTTCATAAATTCTAAAGTTTCCTCGAGCTATCGACGACTCCCTCCCCCCCCCTCCGGCGACCCCCTTCCCCCCCCCCCGGCGACCCCTATCTCCCCGTCGAGCTCCTCCTCCTTGAGATCTTCCTCCCCCAATCCGAGCTACTCCTCATCTCCGGTAAACCCTAACCTAACTCCTCCTCATTCTCTCCCACACACAACATACACACACACACAGAGACACACACACATGGACACACATGCACACACACACACACCACACACACACACCCAACTATTGTAATGGGTTTATCCATCTTGATTTAGGAATATGTATTAACCTATATATGTAATGGGTATTGTAATGGGTTTATCCATCTTCATTCAGGTGTTATATTGTCTTGCCTTGCCTTAGGAATAGGTATTAACCTATATGTAATGGGTTTATCCATCTTGATTTAGCACTGCCTAGTATCAGTCCTCTTGGGTATTAGGTTTAGTGATGAGATTTGGGGGCTTGAGTTTATTTAAGTGTCTTAACTACCAAGAGCATGTACTGATTACTCCTTACAGTTTAGTATGAGATTTGGATGGTTTTGGTGAGGGATAATGTACCTGGGGGCCTGACCTTGTACTATCCAGACTTTATACAGACCATGGGTACTTGGTATGAAGCCACTTCTTGCATTGATCTCATTCCTGATCTACTTAATAACCATGTACTATCTCTTTGACAGATCTTTCTCCTTTCATGCGTGTGTGTTTGGAGAGATAAAGAGGAAATTTGGGAATAAGGTTAGAGGAAGTTGGTAATTCTGGGCTTGAGTGATAGAAATGATGCTTGTGTGAGTGAGTGAACATATGAGAGTGTCAGTGAAAACCTGTAGTAGTAGTAGGAGCAGGGAATTAGTCATAAGGAGAAGGGTTGGCTACGACCACTTAGCCATTTGGCTTGGGAGTGGATGAGAAAAATTAGAGAGTGTAGTGTTAGTATCAGTTAGCTACAGTGATGGTATTAGTAAGGGTGTCATGGTGCAAGATGTGCATATAAAATTGGGTAGATACATAAGTTCTAATTATATATAATATATATATATATATATCTATATATATATATATATATATATATATATATATATATATATATATATATATGTATATAGGGAGTATAGTGAATAGGAATGGATGGTTCATGATAGGAAATGATTAAGGGATTTGGTTAGTGCACTCTGTTTAGAATGTGAGAATGGTGCTAGTGTAATAAGAATATAGAAGAGAGCAACAGTAGTAGGGTCTGCCATGTCTTTTATGCAATACAACAGGTTGGGGGATACCAGGGAAGCCCTACAGGCAAGAGAAGGCCAATGCTCACTGCTCTTAGGCAAGGACTAGTGGTATGGTTAGGGGGGAGTAAGGTATATGTTGTGTGTATGTCATTATCTGTGTGTATGAAGAAAGAGCTTAAATTGGTGTGGGTGTATAGTTGTGTACAGGAAATAGTGTCTGTCCCTGTTTTCTAAAGGAAGCAGCTGTGAAGAGTGAGATGAGTGTGTACAAGAGCTAGTAGGCAGGCAGGGGTCATCCTAAATCAGTGTGTACTAGTAAGATATGTATAAGATTTGTAGTTGATAGGGGATTTTGGATAGTTTTAGCTTGGTTAAGGTTCAGTAAGAATCGATAGCGTATGTGTACACGTTGGATGCTCAAGAACTTATGTGCGATATAGCATGGTTATTAGTAACTGTCCACTACTAATGTGTGTCCCATAATAAGATATAATATACGAATTTGTGCCTATTAGATAATGTGTGTCCATCTTTGCAGAATTATTTCCAAATGGATATGAAACTACTTACGGAATCGTTCATGGATGTACAATCGTCGTCCTGATGATATGTGTGGTCTGCGGGATAAATACATAGCGGGAGTAGATCAGTTCCTGTAGTTTGCTAAGGCGTTCCTCAGTACATGGACAGCACCAAAATTAAGTGTTCGTGTGTAAATGTTATAACGTAAAATATTATCCAGAAGTGGAAGTGACATATCATTTGTACTCGAGGGATTTCATGCCTAATTACAATCAGTGGACCGCACACGGAGAACTTGTGTCTTTAGCATCAGAGCTGGAGTATGTTGAGCCGTATATGCATGCGGACCTAATTTTGTTTCAGATAATCATGCATATGACGATGGGTGCGTGAACATGGTTTTCGATGCTGTGGTACCTAGTTTCGTTCATGATGCAGCTGAGGAGGCACCGAATGTCGATGCTGCAAAGTTCATAGAGTTGCTGGAGAATACAAGGACTCCATTGTATCCTGGTTGTGAGGATCATTCACCGTTGGAGGTGGTTACAAGGCTGTTGAGCATTAAGTCAGATTTTAACATGTCGCAAGAATGCTTCAACTGAGTGTTGGAGTTGATTATAGAGATCTTGCCGGCGGGTGCTAAGTTACCTAAAGACTTCTATCGATCTAAGAGGATGGTGAGATCGCTCTGGATGGGATACGAGAAAATCGATTCTTGTTACAATGGGTGCATGCTGTACTACAAAGACGACAAGGACACAGATGTGTACAAATTTTATGGTGCTGATCGCTGTAAGACAACTAGTACAGAAGATCTACCGGTACAAGAAGACCGACCAATTCAAAGCACTACTTGCCTTTAACGTCGTGGTTGCAAAGATTAATTATGGTGAAAGAGACGGCCGAAAATATCAGACTCATCCCGGGCCCCCTCTGTCAATGTATAGTCTCCAGCTTCGCAGGCGTCATCACGAGCTCAGGATATTCGTCATCAGATCGACGAGGTGACGCGAGTTACAGCAACAATTTCTGATCACCTTACCGCAGAGCGACAATCCGACCCTCCGATGATCACCAGATGATTTGATGCGGTTGAGCGCAGTATACAGGAGCTGATGAGTCTGCAGCAGGCTACAGTTGCCAGCTTGCACACGCTCACCGAGTCTACGCAGCGCACAGAGCATAGACAGGTCGAGCTGGAAGGATCGCAGAGGACCATGTCTGCCACACTCACTCAGGTATCGGCTTCGATTGAAGAGAGTACTCAGAGGATGGTGAGTACCCTTGCTGCACATTGTGAGCGACAGCGAGAGCTGGAGCAGATACGTCCTTCCGGTCCATCGACGGCGCCGACTCCAGACATTGCACTGCCTCCTACTGCCCCTACGCAGCTCACACAGGAGTAGTATGAGTACATGTTATCCCAGATGCGCGACAGGGGTCCTCAGTGATCCAGTAATTTTTTTATCATCTTTGTATGTATTGGCCCTATGGGCCCACTACCGTTCTGTACACTGTTTTTCATTATTATTTGACTCTGTTGGACATGTATGTTTGTTGGACATGTATGTTTGTGATATTTAATTTTTTGGTATTTTCATTGAGTATATGTATGATATTTAGTTATAGACTGTTATGATGGAACTGTTATTCATCTATTAGTTGTAGACTGTTATGATGGGAGACTGTTAATTATATGATGATATCTGCGACGGGGATGACAAATATACCTACGCTGGGTTATATGCATGATCTGATATACAAAGGAGGTGCTGCCCAAATTTTAAAAAATATAATGTATATTTTTGTGATGGTGTGTGTCTGTGTTTACAGTGTATGTGAAATGCAGTGTTCGAAACCATCGATAGTTTTGATTACTGTTGTATGTTTTATCTTGGACAGAAAGAGCAACTGTTTAGGGTGTACTTCTGAGAGCTTCATTTTCACATCCTTCACTCTCTCGGGACGTCGTACAGATCCCGAAAAGGACGTAAAGAGGAAGCTCTGAGAAGTGCACCCTGAACTGTTGCTCTTTCTATCCAAGATAAAAATAGAACAGTAAGCAAACTGCGATGGTTTGAACACTGCACTTCACACATACTGTAAATATGACACACAGCATAACAAAAATACAGATTATATTTTTTTAAATTTTTTTCAGTATTTTGTGATGGATAGCGACGGATCTGCGACGTATGGGGACGTCTATACGTCGCTAATTAGCGGCATTACGTCGCTATACGTCTACTATGCTGACGTGGTAGACACACATAAATAGAAATAAACGTCGCTACGTAGCCGCACTACGTCATAAAATTAGCAACGTAACGTTTCGTCACTCTACATCGCTAACTTTGCGACGAACCAGCGACACGGTAGTGACGTCGCAAACAGCGACGTAGAGCGACGAATTTGTCATCTGCGACTAGCTTTAAAGCGACCATCATTTTTTGTCGCTAAATTCGTCGCTAATTACGATTAGCGACGTATTTTCTATAATTAGCAAGTATCTGATGTCGCTAATTTGCTTTATTTTAGTAGTAGAAGCAAGGCTTCATGCTGGATAGTTTGGCACTACAAAGAGGCTGGGACCTCATGCTACAGTGGCGTGACACCACGATGAGTATCCTCGACTTTGGGCCATGTCATAGCGGGGTAGCACCGTAAGGAAGAGCAAGGCTTCATGCCAAAGGACTCTTTAAAGAACTCACCTAGAATGTATGGAAAGATATTCAGGCCGTCTCTTGAGGGTAAACTTGTAGACGCCCAAGATACATACACCAAAATCAGGCATGCACAGGGCCTTTAATGTACAACCGAAGCACAGCTGATGTCATTATGTGAGTGAAAAAAATTGCAGTCATGGTGCAAATTCAAGGCTTAGTCCATTCTTGTATCATACTGCTATTTGACCCATGAGGAAAGATTCAAGTCGTCAACACATCTCTCCAAATGTGATGGGCAGTCACTATGAGGAACGCTCAACCCATATATTGAGATATGTGGAGGATTGTTAGTATTTTTGCCTTTAGACTAGGAAATATAGTCCCACATCGGTACACCAACACTACCAAAATAAGTCATATCAGCGACGTATTTAGCGACTCCAAGATAGAACGTCGCTAATTTTTGGCGGTTTAGCGACATTTAACTAAGACGTCGCTGTTGGTCGCCAACAGCGACTAATAGCGACGTCTAGCGACTACAATTTGTTAAATGGGAAACTGCATCGTAAGTTCGTCGGTACACATCGCTGATGTAGAGACGGGTAGCGACGCAATTTAAACGGCGTCGCCGTTTATTAAATATCAGTGATTTAGCGATGGCCTTTTCGGACGTCGCTAAATATTTCATATAGGCTGCGAAGGTTTTTTTTCGATCATTCACAAATTTTTCCCCCAATTTTTCGCGCGGTCCTCCTCCGCGGCGCTCCTCCGGTGATTTCCCTTCTCCGACCTCCTTCTCCGTGGCGCTCCTCCGGCGATCTCCCTCATTCGCCCTCCTCCTCCTCCTTCTCCTCCTCCTCCTTCCTCAGGTAGCTCCTCCTCAGGTAACTCTCCCTGTCCCCGCTTCCCAGTTTTCTCCTCGTCTTCTAGCTCTCTCTTTTATTTCTAGTTCGTATCCACGAGAGCGTGGACTCGCTGCGGGGACAGCAGTGTGACACCTATTTTGTTGGTTTGGACATGTCGTGTCCTAGTGTGTGGACACGAGACTCACAGTGTGACACCTATATACTGATAATAGAGTTTTTTGGGTATATCAACTGTCAATTTGATGTTTTGCTTGGATTTGAATTCCAATTTAGGGTTCGAGCCCTATTTACTGATACTGGAGTTTTTTGGGCATTTTTAGGGTTTTGAAATGATGAATAAATTGACTAGTAATTATTATCAGCCCTATAAAATTTTAGCTATGTCACGAAGGATGGATACTAATCTGTGAATGAGTTTTCTCCTAAGTATTCTCGACAGTTGAGTATGATTTAGCTCACTGACATTACTGAAATATGGAATGATTAGTGTAGGGTATGTTGGTTAGGTTTTGGCAGAGTTGGGATATGTTAGTATGCATGTTACAATTAACAAAATGTTGTTGACACCAAATATTGCACGACAGGTTACTTAGTAACCTGGAATGTTTTACCTACTAAAACAAATGGTTTGGGCAAGGGTGTGTATAGGTTTGTCATCATATGGTATGAGATTTTGCCTGCCAAGTTCTGAACAACAGTCCAGGCTGCCTGCTTAGTTGAAAGTCTTAATTAGACTTTCTGTTCAGTACCATTCGACTGAATTGACCTGAATACCATATTTTAAATACTAAATCTAAGTCTGCCTGCTGTTCAATTCATGACAGGTTATCTTGTTAACAGTAAATGCCTTCCTTTTTAATATGTGTGAAACTCAGAGGTAGGATAAATCCAGTACAAATTAGGGACTGTCA
Organism: Iris pallida; assembly: GCA_029216955.1. Lineage (NCBI taxonomy): Eukaryota > Viridiplantae > Streptophyta > Magnoliopsida > Asparagales > Iridaceae > Iris > Iris pallida. The sequence goes on from JANAVB010003200.1 coordinate 19,448,487, forward strand.
TGTTCAGGCAGTTGGTACCAGTGTTTAAGACTAGGTTGATTTGTATAATTTATGTTAAAGGCAGATAGGTAGGTCCTGTATGAGAGACTGGATACCTAGGTATGATGGGTTGGCTAGTTCATGATACCTACAGGAAATTTGTCTATTGATATGGACTTAGATAAATTCCTATTGTTAAATGATATTGGAATAAGGATTAACCTGAGAATAGGCTTAACTGAACAGTGATATCAGTTAGCAACTGTTTTCTGAGTTTGAATGTCAGGCATTTTGGAAAAATGGTGAGATACACCAAGTCAGACACTGTTCCTACAGCCATTGACTGGCGAGGTAGAAATCTATGTACGACATTTTCTATAAGGACTTTGTATTAATCTACGGTACGACATCATGATCAGGACATAGTCCCTGCAGCCATTCGACTGCCGAGGCAGAAACTATGTTGCCGTAGATAAGTTGACCGTCCTCCGACACCTATCCCTCGGCAATGATGATACAGCAACCAATCACTACATCTTTTAGTAGTAGATGGTTCGATTTATATGTATACTTAGATACTTTTCAACAATAATTTTACCTAAATACAATTTTTCGTATTTTTTAAAAGTAGTTATTTTGTTAGTTTCGAATATCGAACTATTATCAAAAAATGGTTTGACTTCTGAAATATAGTCTATCTAGATATATATATATATATATATTTATTATTCCTTTTCCCTTTTAATCTAATCACGACTATTATAGTCATTTTTATTTCTTAATTCGAGTATCGTGTCAAACTCTGATTTTGGACTCCAATATATCAAACTAGGCTATTTGGACTATTTTGACTCGATAGAACTATCTGTGCTGTCGTTTGGGACCATCTTGTTGAGCATAGCATCGTACCTATCCCGTGTCGATATGTTTGTGTCGCACACATCGACTTCAACCCAATCGAGGGGAGTACATTCTCTGATAGTTTTCATTGCTTCGATATTTACTATATCTATTCAGTTGTAGTATTTTACTTGATTCTTGACACGAGGATACACAGACTAGTATACATTGGATCCCGTCATGAGATGTTACTCTTGGTTATCCTAGTATACTGGCACATCTCTTGTTCTTGACTATTGTCTTGTACTTGTATAGACACCGATTCAAATGGATTTGCTACCCTCTTAGAGAATCCCGTGTCGTAACATGCTATGGTTGGATCTATTATACTACTCGGGGATGAGGAGTTATTAGAGATTATGTGATCAATACCCCTCCTATAACTACTTGTGCATACCTTCACCCTCACCATACGTAGGGTGTAGCTTTACTTGGTACTACTGGAATAATAGCTTTCCATTTTGGCCGGCATGATCTCTAGGTTTACCTGTGCTTGTTCTGTGCATAGCCGGTCAAATAGAACAGCCGATCTGGATCCAAGCGATCACATAACGCTCTAATATCTCAAGGCACCGTTTATATTTACATTGTACGTCAGATTTACCTGTACTGCTTTACATTCCAGTTTTACCTTATATCTCACACCATGGCATGATATTCAGTCTACCTTGTACTATTTTACTTCTAGTCTTGATATTTTGTATTGTATTTTATTATAACTATTTTTATAGTATTTGTCAATTCATTAGAACTGCTGTTAGTTTATGTACTTTGCTCCAATCCTGACTAGATACGTTGACAAATTTGGAAATTATTTACTATGGGATGATGCTAGCTGAGACGGATCTCGATATTATTTCACCGTAAGTTATCTCCAGGAAGTTCTACGCCTTAGTAGTTTGATTTAGTTTTGTTATTGTTTTGCCTCCAATACATTCAGGTCTTGTATATTTATTTGTAGACTTTGTCTGTTTCAGTGTTATTGATATCTTTCTATTTCATTTCTTCCTTAGTCGCTAGTGGTGTGATTTGACATTTATTATCGTGGATCATCTAGATGTTGTACATATTTATTGGGTACTTGATAGCATTCTACCGCAGATACAACGGTGTAAGCTGGATGTGGCCCATGTACTCGTGTCCGAATATCCGGGTGCGGGTCGTGACACCTCCTCTTTTTTATTTTGAGTTATGACAAGAAAAAGGGGTAGATTTGGGGGTTTTGCTGCAAAGTGTTGTTGCGGTCTTGCATGTAAGGATTTTTAAGAAAGCGGATCCATTTCCTAAGCGGCGGAAGGCTGCTTGGCAACTTGTTGTTGGTGTTATTGGGGTCGTCGACGTTGCCTTAGTGGTCTAATCTGCTCGAGAGTAGCAGCAGGTTGGTGGGGGTGGTTTGTCTTGGTCTAGAATTATGTTAGTTATAGGGGAGTTGATGGTAAGTGAAGGAGCGATAGGTCGAAATTGAGTTCAAAGAATAGGAGCTCCGATTTCTTACATAGAAAAGAGATGAGAAGAGAGGTAGCATAGTGGGGAAAGGAGTTAATAAAAATCAATTAGGAAACAAAGGGTTATAATACCATAATATTTACTATAAAATAAGAAATTTAACTAAATTTGGCTAAAAAGAAAGTTGTTTAGGAAAATTAGGGGGAGAGAAAAAAATTCGGACAATATGAAAAAATGGAGCAATTTTCACCAGACGGCCTGGCGAAACTTAGATATGTCCAGTTTTAGCCGTCGGTCTGACAAAAATTAAGCAAGTTTGGTTTGGTTCATTCTTACGGATTGGGGTTTAGGGGTTTGGACAAGTTAGGTTTGGATAAATGATGAAATATTTAAATGGATGCATGACATGCAGTGATCCTGCTACAAAAATCTTTCTTTAATTTCATACACAATTATAATATGCACATTTATATCATATTGTTTTAGGTTTGGTCCAAACCGAGCTTGCTAAATTTTTGTCAGACCATCTTGCTAAAACTAGACATGTTCAATTTTCGTCCGTCCATATGGCAAAAACTGAGCGAGCTTAATTTTTGCCATACTGTCTGACGTATTCTCTCTCCCCCCAATTTTCCCAAGCAACTTTCGTTCTAGGCAAAGTTTGTTATATATTTTATTTTACAGTAAATTTCTATTATAATACAGGGTTAAACCTTTACAACAGCTTTGGATCTCTTGATTTTGTGAAAAGATATTAGAAGTCTTGAAGACAAAATCATTATTGATCTGTAAAAATTGTGAAGAAAGCATTAGATTTTTTATTTGAAAAAAATGGTGATCATATCACTACCGTGGCATACAAATATTGGAAGTCCTCAAATTAATTCCTCACCTACAATTTCATATTGAATTTCATGTTGTCATTTAAACAATAGACATGAAACTCCTTACTTCATGGGGACAAAAAGACATGTATCCAAACATAGTTTGAAAAGTAGTACATGGTATAAGTACATTGCATTACAACATGTTAAAAGTGTCACTTTCATACTTTTTGTAACTGCCTAAATCTGGAAGAGGGGTACTTTTGCCATTTCATATTTATATTATATTCTGCCTAATTATTTTTTGTATTGTGTATGTTTATTTTTAATAATGTATTAGTTATTATGGTTAGTGGCTAGCCTATTGGTTAGACTTGTGTCAGCGAACCCGATAGACTAGATACTAGATTACAGCCCAACAATTAGCATGACATGACTCATGGACCAACTTAGTTTATTAGACCCAATTAGACTCATTAGTCATGACCAATTAATTAGAATAGAGGTTAGACTATTTATCAGAATAGGTTCAAACCCTTCCATACAATTAATTAGCCACATGACAACATTAGAGGGTGTAGTGCCCCGCCCCACAAAGTCAATCGGAGGAATCGAAACGCCGACGGCGTTCGGCCTTAGCCTTGCAACGGCTTGCTCGAAGACATCGCTCAGGTGGGGTAGTTTCGGTGAACTCTCCTCATCTTTGCCTTCACATAATAAATCGTGTTTTCAACTTGCACAAGTTAGGCTTGATAATAAAAGCTACGCATCCACATAGCTAAGGGAATAATCCCGACGGTTTGAATCGAGTTAGAACATGGTAAACGTCCCACTGTCGGCTTAGAGTTGGTGCACGGCGTGCTTTGAAAATGACACTCGGTCCTTCGTCCCGTGGCTTGGGAGAAGGAAAGTTGGTCTTCGGTGCAAAAGCTGAGAGTTAGCCTAAGTCATAGGCGTCGTCCGCACAAATGCTTGTTAAAGCATGCACGGTCCTGTCCCGCAAGGCTTGGCATAGCCTTTGCTCGTCCCTTGGGTTAGGTTGTAGGCTTGATGCCGGTCGACCTAAGTTATTCTACGTGCTGTCCCGCTCATTCTGCGGTTGTCAAGATAAATAGTCCCACGACCCCAAGGCCCATCATATGAAGTATGACTTGGGCGATAGCGTTGCATAGAACACGAGTTGGTTTAGAGGCACGAGCCACGGTTGGTTCAGTAGAAAGTTATCCACGGTCGGTCGATACTTAAGGAAACACGTTATGTTCAAGTTAAGTTGGAAGGCTATGCAGTAGCCGTTCCCTGAGTTCAAGAAATGTTAAGTCTAAGCGATGGTTAGTCGCCGAGGCAACCCTGGTTAGGGGCTCTGCAAAGGACGAAAAGTGGAAAGAGTAAAACAACCAAGTAAATGAATTAATCACATAACAAGCCCCAACGGTATCCTAAAATACACCATGTTAACCTATATGAACTTGGACAACTTGTCGACAAGGGGTGGTTTCTTCGAGCGGCAACCCGGGGCCACGGGACCGTCTCGGCCTAGGAAGAAACTGGTTGTAGCCGAGCTGGGTAATAGGCAACGCTGGTTAGGCGATCGGTAAGACGGGGACTTGCATCGGGGCTCGCTACCTGCGTTGCAAGGGTCCCGTATTACCAGGCTACGTCCAAGGCGGCTGGTTAGGCCAATCCCATAACAAACACTTGATATAAATTGTTTTCAACTAACATGGTAAGTTTTGTGTGTCGGTACGGGCGGTAATCCGTGTGTGTGCCTTTGGATTGAGTTGAATGTGTATGCAGTTAGAAGACATAATGTCTGGGCCTAAGATTTGGCTATAACGAAGGCGGCGTGCTTCGGCACGAGATGTGGCGTCGAGTGTTAAGTTGTTGGCATGGAGTTGCATGAGTTAGGCTTGAGCTGTCGCGAGTTAAGTCGAGAAGGGCCATAGGGCTAGTTGTGTGAAGTTACGTTGAGTTATTGGGCACGGCCTCGAAATATGAGGCACGGCCGCATTGTCACAACACAAGTGTAGGCGAGACTAAGCGAGGAGGCACTGCCTCGGTAATATTGAAGCACGAATCGAGTATGGCACGACCGAGTCGTTACGTCCCAGAGTTTGGCACGAAAGATAAGTATAAGCCAGTGCGTCGACAATGCTAGCACGAGAAAGGTCTAGAGGCAAGGAAATGGAGTCCTTCGTGTAGTTGCGTCTCTGATTATGGCCGTAAGGCAAACACGACCTGATAGGTTAACGTTGTTGGCACGAGGAGTGGTCTAGAGACAAAGTATGAGCTAACATTGACATTGCAAGCACGGGATGGTCCCGATACACAAGTTACGCTAAGGCGCCGGTCCTAAAACTGATCCTAAGGCAAGAATAGAAAGACAATCATAAAAGGGTTTACGTTGCACAAAGTAAATGAAACGTGTAGGTTTTGTATGGGTGGGCGAGGAGCTCACTCCACCAGTACAGTGGTACTGACACCCACACAGTATTTCATGTGCAGGCACAGGTAGAAGCTCGTGGTGCGGAGCTCGTTTGGATACGTCGAGGCACGAGTTCCTTGGCGAGTCGAAGCGTGCGACCGCGTGATCTGAAGACTTATACAGGACAATATATGGACATCGCCTTCCGAAGCTTCCGCTGGATTCAAGTATTGTATCTAGAGATGAGAGAGAGAGTGACTTGTAAACGAGAGAAAAGTGAGCACGAGAGACTTATAATTTGGCCTTGCGCCCACAGATGTAATCTTGTATTCAATATCAATAAAAGAGCTTCTTTTGAATGACTTGTGTGAATGTGTTACTTGTTCTTAAATTCTGCTGCATGTTTCAATATTTCTGCTTGGGACTTCTGTGCGACGATCCCGTCGCCGCCGATGTAATCGGCCGTTATGGAACTGCCTTGCACGAGCGCAATCTAGGCTCGTGCGGCATCACGCCTTAGCGAGATCGCTCCTACGGGAGCGGGGCATGACATAATGGTATCAGAGCACGGCTTTACGTCCTTGGACCGTCGATTGAATTCTTTAACTTCGATGTTTCCGCAAAACTCTGTTGCTTCCGCAAGTTGTTATCGTTGGTGCGCTCTCTCTCAAATGTCCATCGGCATGTCCATACAATAAGTCTAAATATTTTCGAAAGCTCGTACAAACGTTCAATCTAACGCATCGATAGGCCGTTGCCAAATGCGTCGATAGGGCCTTTGTGCCGAACGTTGCAAACTTGACTCGATAGAAAATATGTGCTAATGTTAGCAAAGTTGCATGTGTGCCCGAATAGTCCTACATTGACCTTAGCAAGTCGCGTGCATGCCAAATTCGTCCAATGTCGACCCTAGCAAATGAGCATGCAAACTCGAATAAAAGTCCGCATAGGATGGCTATGCACACGGCCTTTTGGCTAAGTTGTGTTTCGCATCGCGCACCTCGACATTTTGGTGCAAACGAGTCGCGAGCGATATTAAGTATCGTTCGGGGGAACGGAACGAGATGCACTTGGAGTGTCTATCAATAGGAACGCTATCAGACTAACGCTTAGGCATTCACGAGAGATTGATTTGGATTTCGAGGAAATAGTGCGAACGACTTAGTGCGTCGATGCAACGCAAGCGACTACTCTAGCGATTCGTCGAACGAATCTGAAGGATGTCTTAGCGTATGACGCGAATGTGATTGAGGACTAGATCTTATGGCTTGAATTCGAGTGGTGTATGTGATAGGTTCGGAGAAGAATAAGAATGAGTGTCGACGAGTAGTCGAGTGGCTCGAATCCGAGTGGTGTATGGTTTGTCTTAGGAATTGTTCGAGTGAATATTGAGGATTACGATTATTGCGGCGAGGCGATGCGATCGCGCAAAGCCTTAGAACGCGTCACGCTTAGTTGGACGTGACTTCGAATGTCCCGAACGAGCATCTCCTTCGGACAACTTGTGAATGAGCAACGCGAGTTAGAAAATGATTCAGAACGATAAATGAAAATAAATGGTCGTGATCGAGGAAACTTAGAGGATCGCGCGTACAATATCGGATTGATGCAAATGAAATGTGACTTGAGTTTTGAACAAACGATCTTGAAACGAGCTTGAGGAATAGTGATCGAACTTGATCTTGAGTATCGAGAAAATTGAGGAATATCCAGTTCGGACGACAGCATCAATGCACGACTCGAAATTGGTTGCAAGGAAGATCGTCAGGTTACGCATATCGTCAATGGTATTGAGGCGTATCAAAGATCGATATGCGATAACTCGGGGGTACTCTGACTCGACAAATGACGATCGTGCAAATATCATTGTTCCGATGGATGTTATAATCGAGATGTTAAAATGTGTCGAGGAAAGGATAGGCTTGGCTCGAGGATTTTCTAAGTTGAACGAATGACGATCGAACTATCGAACTTGGCTTGGATGAAAACTGGAATGTTTGGATTTGCTTCGTCGACAACCACAACGTTGATGTTCTTGTCTTATGCGAGTGCTACTCCAGCCACGCACATGCGTTACGCCGATTAGGGCGATCACTCTGCGTGAGCGCTGGTATGGTGATTCATACAGCGGGAGTGGTCGAACTTGCACGGTGCGACAATTTGTGCTTCGATTTTTGGTTTGACGCGAAGGTGACTCGAGAATGGATTTGTGTGCTTGAAGAATCGAACTTGAGGATTGAGTAGGTCCAATCCGCGTATCGAAAATGAGTTAGTCTAAACTCAAACAAGAGTTATGCCCCGATGAGAATGATTATTCTGCGGGTGCGTTGCATGGTGATTCATGAACCACCGTGGATAATCGGACTCGCGTGAGATTGGGGCACAACGTATTGTCGAGCTAGACGACCTCGTGATCGAATACATGAATTGGTTAGAATTGGTGAATTGTAAGGATTCGAATTACGCAACGTGTGCCGTAATACGAATTAGGTGATCATGCTCGATGTTTAGAAATCTGAGTGGCGCGAGCTTGGGTAGAAAATTCCGTATGATCGACTTTGGTTTGACCCTAGGATTGGGGTCAGTGTTGGCATTATTGTTGGGGAACTATGATTCCAATCCTGACATTGACTTAGCCTCGAAAAGAAATAGCCTAGCGGTTAGGCGAGACGCCCTGTTGCAGAGTTATCAATCGAAGAATTGATCTTGAGGATTGGTTTGAATCGATAGCATAAATCACGAGTATAGGAAACCCTGCTCACGAGGCTCGGCTGACATGCATATATTTCAGGGACGCCTGGGTATGTGCACGATGCGACTCGAGTGAGAAATAATTCTCTATCATGCGGCTTGGCTGAATGCATGTATTTTGGGGACACTTGGAATGCGTGTACGATCCAGCCAAGTGATACGACGAGTTCAAGCAAGGCTTGAAAGATGGGAGTGTGTCGAGATCTTGAAATCGTGTTAAAGAAAAGATTGATAATAGTGCGAGCGTGGCTCAGACTTAAGGAAACGCGTAGGCGTATCTCGCTCGACTGCGATAGTCCCGTGTCTAGGTACGACTAAGTCTTGGCCATAGAAATGGTAGGATAGCTTGCCTTCAGGAAAGTCTCGAGGACGAGACTTGTTCTGAGTGGTGTATGTTGTAGTGCCCGCCCCACAAAGTCAATCGGAGGAATCGAAATGCCGACGGCGTTCGGCCTTAGCCTTGCAACGGCTTGCTCGAAGACATCGCTCAGGTGGGGTAGTTTCGGTGAACTCTCCTCATCTTTGCCTTCACATAATAAATCGTGTTTTCAACTTGCACAAGTTAGGCTTGATAATAAAAGCTACGCATCCACATAGCTAAGGGAATAATCCCGACGGTTTGAATCGAGTTAGAACATGGAAAACGTCCCACTGTCGGCTTAGAGTTGGTGCACGGCATACTTTAAAAATGACACTCGGTCCTTCGTCCCGTGGCTTGGAAGAAGGAAAGTTGGTCTTCGGTGCAAAAGCTGAGAGTTAGCCTAAGTCATAGGCGTCGCCCGCACAAATGCTTGTTAAAGCATGCACGGTCCTGTCCCGCAAGGCTTGGCATAGCCTTTGCTCATCCCTTGGGTTATATTGTAGGCTTGATGCCGGTCGACCTAAGTTATTCTACGTGCTGTCCCGCTCATTCTGCGGTTGTCAAGATAAATAGTCCCACGACCCCAAGGCCCATCATATAAAGTATGACTTGGGCGATAGCGTTGCATAGAACACGAGTTGGTTTAGAGGCACGAGCCACGGTTGGTTCAGTAGAAAGTTATCCACGGTCGGTCGATACTTAAGGAAATACGTTATGTTCAAGTTAAGTTGGAAGACTATGCAGTAGCCGTTCCCTGAGTTCAAGAAATGTTAAGTCTAAGCGATGGTTAGTCGCCGAGGCAACCCTGGTTAGGGGCTCTGCAAAGGAAGTACGAAAAGTGGAAAGAGTAAAACAACCAAGTAAATGAATTAATCACATAACAAGCCCCAACGGTATCCTAAAATACACCATGTTAACCTATATGAACTTGGACAACTTGTCGACAAGGGTGGTTTCTTCGAGCGGCAACCCGGGGCCACGGGACCGTCTCGGCCTAGGAAGAAACTAGTTGTAGCCGAGCTGGGTAATAGGCAACGCTGGTTAGGCGATCGGTAAGACGGGGACTTGCATCGGGGCTCGCTACCTGCGTTGCAAGGGTCCCGTATTACCAGGCTACGTCCAAGGCGGCTGGTTAGGCCAATCCCATAACAAACACTTGATATAAATTGTTTTCAACTAACATGGTAAGTTTTGTGTGTCGGCACGGGCGGTAATCCGTGTGTGTGCCTTTGGATTGAGTTGAATGTGTATGCAGTTAGAAGACACAATGTCTGGGCCTAAGATTTGGCTATAATGAAGGCGGCGTGCTTCGGCACGAGATGTGGCATCGAGTGTTAAGTTGTTGGCATAGAGTTGCATGAGTTAGGCTTGAGCTGTCGCGAGTTAAGTCGAGAAGGGCCGTAGGGCTTTGTGTGAAGTTACGTTGAGTTATTGGGCACGGCCTCGAAATATGAGGCACGGTCGCATTGTCATAACATAATTGTAGGCGAGACTAAGCGAGGAGGCACTGCCTCGGTAATATTGAAGCACGAATCGAGTATGGCACGACCGAGTCGTTACGTCCCAGAGTTTGGCACGAAAGATAAGTATAAGCCAGTGCGTCGACAATGCTAGCACGAGAAAGGTCTAGAGGTAAGGAAATGGAGTCCTTCATGTAGTTGCGTCTCTGATTATGGCCGTAAGGCAAACACGACCTGATAGGTTAACGTTGTTGGCACGAGGAGTGGTCTAGAGACAAAGTATGAGCTAACGTTGACATTGCAAGCACGGGATGGTCCCGATACACAAGTTGCGCTAAGGCGCCGGTCCTAAAACTGATCCTAAGGCAAGAATAGAAAGACAATCATAAAAGGGTTTACATTGCACAAAGTAAATGAAACGTGTAGGTTTTGTATAGGTGGGCGAGGAGCTCACTCCACCAGTACAGTGGTACTGACACCCACACAGTATTTCATGTGCAGGCACAGGTAGAAGCTCGTGGTGCGGAGCTCGTTTGGATGTGTCGAGGCACGAGTTCCTTGGCGAGTCGAAGCGTGCGACCCATACAAAACTATGTGGGTGTCAGTACTCAACTGTACTGATAGAATGAGCTCCTCGCCCACCCATACAAAACTGACACGTTCATTTACTTTGTGCAACATAGTTCCTTTATGATTATCTTTCTACTCTTGCCTTAGGATCAGTTTTTAGGACAGATGCCTTAGCATATTGTGTGTCTCAAGACCGTCCTGTGCTTGCATCAATATTAACCTATCAAGTCATGCTTGCCTTTCGGCCCGTAATCAAAGACGCAACTACTCGATGAGACTCCATTTCCGTGTGACCGTGCTACAAATCTATCGTGCCATGCCTCGTAACTCAGTGTGACTTAACCATATCGTCGTCTTGCGGCCCTTGCTACTTTGATCACCAGCTGACCCTATCAAGACTTGTGGGCTAAGTGTCACTCGACCGACTTTGTCTTACGGTGTTTCCTGACTTAAACTCAAGATGACTCAAATCCAACTTATACAACTTATATGCCGACAACTTAAGACTTGACGCTACATCTCGTGCCGATGCACGTCGCCGACGTTGCAACCAAATCTTAGGCCCAACATTGTGTTCTAACTGTACACAAACATTCAACTCAACTCAATCCAAAGGCACACATACGGGTTGCCGCCATGCTGACTCATCTATATGAATTGATCACTGACTTCCAGAGCCATCTTGGACTCCATAGCTGGTTAGGTATTCGCACTTGCCAGCGCGAGTAACGAGCTCCGTTGAAAGTCTCTGCACTAACCTGTACGGTCATCCAGTACTGCTTAACATGTCTCTATCGAAACGGTCCCGTAGGCCACCCAGGTCGTCGTTCGAGAGACAAACCCACCTTGTCGACAAGTTGTCCATGACCATGCAAGACTCGACTTAAACTGATGTCTCACACAGTCATTCTACCTTTAGTAATTCCATCTCTTCAGGGCCTTGATCAATACTTTTCACATCTGAGACCGCCTCGACGACCTATAGTCGCGAGCATTCTTCTTTCTTGTCCTATCATTTCATTAAACTCAAAAATAACTATTTGAATCCCTTTTTTCAATCTCAATGAATCAACTGTAACCCGTGCCTTAAAACACTAAGTCCGTGCATCGTGCCTTAAACCAACATGAACTCTATGCGATACCACCGGCCAAGTCATACTCCATATGATGGGCCTTGAGACCGTAAGACTATGTGGTTATACCCAGCCGTAGAACTCGTAGGATCGTGCTTGCTACTACTCTGATAGCCTAACGTAACTTGCCTATCTTAACTTAACTTTGTAACAACTTGATGAGCAAAGGCTGCATGAAGCTTTGCCTTGATGGAACGTACCGTGCACGTGTCTGGCTTGAACAAACAGTTATTTGGTTGCCTAGACTTATGCCGTAAGCTGTACAATACAGCTTAACCAATAGGGCGGGTAAAGGCTATGACAAGCCTTGGATAATGGATCGTGCATGCTTTATCAAGCATTCATGCGGGCGACGCCTATGACTTAGGCTATGTTCATAACTTCGTCTACTCAACCAACTTTCCTTCTCCAAAGCCACGGGACGAAGGATCGAGTGTCATTTTCAAAGCACGCCGTGCACCAACTCTAAGCCGACCATTATCACGCCCCGATTCTGTAGAATCGATAGTCGTCCCCCGGGCGTGATGCCGTGTGAACCTAAGTTGCGATCGCACAAGGCACAGTCATAAGGTCATCCGAAACACAACATCAAGTTAGAGTATACAGAGAAATTGATTGACACATTGAAGTAGAAGTAGACTTTTTATTTATAATAAAACTTCATTTACATTGATTTTATTACATTCATTGTCGTGCGGGCTACAGCATAACTCGACTTACAAAACGAACGCCGATGAGATAGTCGTTCCATACATTACATCCCTTTTTACAAGCAAAACATAACACTTTCTACCTGCTATCGAGGCGAGTCGAGTCATCATCTTCTTTTGGACTGAGTGCGGGGTCTTCTTCAAAAGGAATCCAGAAACAAGCCTTCACAAGCGGACGAGGCTTCAAAAGTGTCCACGCCGCCTTGCTATTTTAAGCGGCACGCCCTTCGTGGTTTGGGGTACCTGCATGGAGAGCGATGATCAGTACATTACACTTCATACTGGTGCATGGCTATTTAAGTTCCAAGCTCTCATTTAGTTGAAGAGTTTATATGACTTAATGTATGAATGTTTCTAACCATCCTAATGGATTTCAACAAGCATATGACAAGCATAATAAAATTTACGTTGAACTTACCCGCGGCGGACCGCGCCGCGCCTTATGAAACTTACCATGTTCTTCCCTGTCAATTGTTATCATTTTCATACCAAGTACAATATTTCGTATGGTTGGTCACTGGCTCCTAGAGCATCGTGGACTCCTCTAGCTTTTGTTAGATGGGTCCTTTCAGCGTGAGTAGCGAGCCCCGCTGCAAGTCCTCGCCTAATCCGTGCCCAGCACAGCTAATTACTTGTTTCCTTTTTTGGCCGCAACGGTCCCGTGGCCTCGGATTGTCGTGCGGAAAAATGCTCACCTTGTCGACAAGTTGTCCATGACCGTACAAAGATATGTTTTTAGTTGTTAAGACATAGCCTATATTTACTTTGAAAACTTGCTTATTCATTCATATTCGTGCCCTTGTATTTATCTTTTCATTCGCAACAATACTGTCAATTTTGCCTAAGAAGGGGGGTCGATAAGAGAAGGATCAGCCACTCATCTTGAGTTTACTTCAGGCGAGAGAACTTGTTGGTCGCGCTAGACGTCGCCTACGCGATTACCTGGAATCGCACAAGCAACCGATTAGAACACTGCATTATTCAAGAAGTTCGATAGGAAATGCGAGTTCGAAATGCAAGCCATGAAACCAACAAAAACATTCACGAAAACGTATTCAGAAAACAATGCCAAAACCAACGCAAGCGGCGTGAAAAGCAGAGCAACGGGAGGTATCTCCCAACTCAGCCGCAGAGTCAATCCTTGAGGCGCAACCCGCTGAATATGGGACTTGATTCCGAAGAGGACATTCCATAACAGGAATGGATCTTAATTCAACCGTTTTCGTTCGATCGACTCGATCGATCCCGACCTATCGGTCCCGACCGAATCGATAGCGACAGTATTTTTTCTCGTGCACCCCGTGGACGGAGTACGTGGCACGATGTAGGGATGAGGCACTACACCATAACCAACTAAGAAAAAGTTTCGTCCTCGAAACTTAAGAATATAACCTACTTCTACGAGAACAATGAAGGGAACTTCTCCTTCATTTCTGACTCAAGCTTCTGCGTCGACTCCTCGACCGAATGGTTTCTCCAGAGGACGCGAACAAGAGGGATCGCTCGATTCTGCAGTAGCTTATCCTTGCGTTCTAAGATTTGAACTGGCTCTTCAACGTAGGATAAGTCAGACTTCAACTCCAGCTGGCCAAAATCTACCACGTGGCTAGGCTCGTGCACATACTTCCGCAATATAGAGACATGGAAGACATTGTGCACACCTTCAAGCACCGGTGTTAGGGCAATTTTATAGGCCACTGGGGTGACCCGCTCGAGTATCTCGAACGGCCTAACGAATCTCGGACTCAGCTTTCCCTTCGTGCCGAACCGAGTAACTCCTCACATGGGTGACACCTTCAGGAATACGTGATTGCCCACTTAGAACTCAAGCGGTCTTCGATGGGTGTCGGCATACCTCTTCTGCCGACTTTGTGCAATCTTCAGTCTTTTTCGAATTAGCTTGACCTTCTGTACGGTCTGCTCCACCAGCTCCGGGCCGAGTACCTGCCGTTCCCCGACTTCATTCCAGCAAATGGGCGATCTGTACTTTCGGTCGTATAAAGCTTCATACGGTACCATTTGGATGCTAGACTAGTAGCTATTGTTGTATGCAAATTCTGCCAGTGGTAGGTGGACGTTCCAGCTTGATTTGAAGTCAATTGCATAGAGTCGTAAGATGTCTTCGAGAATCTGATTAACGTGCTCCGTTTGGCCGTCGGTCTGAGGATGGTAAGCTGAGCTGAACGGCAACTTGGTACCCAGTGCCGACTGAAGGCTACTCCAGAATCGCGACATGAACCGTGAATCTCGATCAGAGACGATGGATACTGGAACTTCGTGCAACCGTACTATCTCGTCAAGATAAATCTGCGCCAGGCGATCAACGCTCTAAGTAACTTTGATGGCAAGAAAGTGCACTGACTTGGTTAATCGATCGACAATGACCCAGATGACGTCGCTCCCCCTTGGGGTCTTCGGCAGACCAAAAATAAATTCCATAGTGACGTAATCCAATTTTCACTCGGGAATAGCGAGGTTCTGCATCTTTCTGCCCGGCCGCTGATGCTCAGCTTTCACCTGCTGAAAGGCCATACATTGTGACACGAAGAGTGCCACATCTCTCTTCATCCTGTGCCACCAAAATGTCGTGCGGAGGTTCTTATATATCTTGGTACTGCCTGGATGCAAGGTATATTTCGCGTAATGCGCCTCCGCCAATATCTCCTTTCGTAGTTCTGAATCATCCGGAACACATAGTCGGCCATTCAATCTCAGCACACTGGTTTTATCTTCTGTAAAGTCGGTTGCACTACCTGTTGAGATTTTCTCGTGCATTTCTTCAGGTACGGATCATCCTTCTGAGCGGTCATGATCTTTTCCAGCAAACCCGGCTCTAACTGCAGCTGCGCCAACCGTATATCCCTGAATTGAACCCGAAGATCAATGCCCATTTCTTCTAGATCTTGTAGTAGCCAGCGGTTGATGGATAGCGAGGTAAGATATTTTTGACTCAGAGCGTCCGTTACCATATTTCCCTTGCCCGGAGTGTAGTCGATCATCACGTCATAGTCTTTGATCAGTTTGAGCCAGCACCTCTGTCGCAAGTTCAATTCCATCTAGGTGAAGAGATACTTGAGGCTCTTGTGGTCGGTATAGATCGCGCACGCCATGCCATATAGATAGTGACGCCACAATTTCAACGTGAATGCAATCGCCGCTAACTCCAAGTCGTGCGTAGGATAGTTCTTCTCGTACGGCTTTAACTGTCTAGAGGTGAAGGATATCACCTTGTTTCGCTGCATGAGCACACATCCCAAGCCCTGGCCTGAAGTATCGCTGAATATCTGAAAACCCTCTGGCCCATCCGGAAGTGCGAGTATAGGGGCCGAAATTAGTCGCTGTTTTAGCTCCTGGAAGGAAGCTTCACAGTCATCCGACCACTCATACACGACTCCCTTTTGAGTGAGGCGAGTCAATGGCGATGCAATCTTCATGAAGTCTTTCACGATGCGTCGATAGTATCCCGCCAAACCAATAAAGCTTCAAATCTTACTAGCAGATGCAGGCCACTTCCAATCAGGAACAGCTTCCACTTTCTTCGGATCGACTGCAATGCCTTCGGACGAAATGATGTGACCAAGAAAGGATACGCTGCTTAGCCAAAATTCACACTTACTCCGCTTTGCAAATAACTCATTCTCTCGAAGTGCCTGGAGCACGGCCCGTAGATGTTCTGTATGCTGTGCCCTGTCCTTCGAGTAGACAAGAATATCGTCAATAAAGACTACCACAAATTTATCAAGAAAGGGTCAAAATACCTGATTCATTAGATCCATGAAGGTGGCAGGGGAGTTCGTCAGGCTGAATGGCATCACCAGGAACTCGTAGTGGCCGTACCGAGTGCGAAAGGCTGACTTTTACATGTCGTCTGACTTAATTTTGAGTTGATGATAGCCCGAGCGGAGATCAATCTTCGAAAATACCAAGGCGCCTTGCAGTTGATCGAATAAGTCGTCTATGTGGGTCAATGGATACTTGTTCCGAATGGTGGCCTTGTTCAGCTCTCGGTAATCGACGCACAGACGCATGGACCCATCCTTCTTCTTCACGAATAGCACGGGCGCACCCCACGGTGAGACACTTGGGCGAATAAACCCTCTGTCGAGTAATTCTTGTAGTTGTGCCTTTAGTTCCTTCAGCTCGGCGGAGGCCATTCTGTACGGGGCCTTGGAAATCGGTCGAGTATCGGGGAATGTATCGATGTTGAACTCGACTTCTCGATCGGGGGGCATGCCGGGTAGCTCGCCCGAGAACACATCGGGGAATTCTGCCACAACGTCGGTCTGACCCGCGTTTGCACCATCCTGTCGCATGTCTCGGATGGACGCCAAAAAACCTTCGCACCTAGAATGCAGCATCCTTCGAGCAGAAATTATCGAGATCAGCATGCAGGTCGACGATGCCTCACCACACGAAAAGCAAAATTCAGGCACTCCTGGTATGCGGAAGGTGACCGTCTTTCCGGCGCAGTCTATGGTTGCGTTGTACGGCCCGAGTCAATCCATTCCCAGAATGATGTCAAAGTCCATCATATCTAGAACTATAACGTCAAGACCGATCTTTTGACCATCGATACAGATAATCTTGCCGGCGCAAGCTAAGTTTATGAGTATTGGTGTGCCCGAAGGTGTACTTACGCTAAGGTCGAGATCTAATAATATTATAGGGAATTTGTGCTCGGCGGCAAAGTCAGCCGATATAAAACTATGCGAAGCACCTGAATCAAATAACACAAGAGCAGGCACATTATTGAATTTTAGTATACCTGACACTACTGTATCTGATGCCAGTGCTTCGTCTCGAGTCATGGCGTAGACGCGGGCCCTGAGTGTTGGGGCGACGGTCTCGTCCATTTTACGGTGCGGGTTGAGTAGGCAGAGGAGGTCAGGGTGCCTGTCCTCGATTCTCTTGACGGTTTTACTGTGGTAGGGCGTTATGAGTCTGACGAAAGCATGGACAGGTTTGAACCCTATGACCCATCTGTCTGCACGCAAAACATTCATAATTGCGATAAAAGCAGCGGCTATCACGGTGTCCAAGTCTTCCGCAATTGGTGCACTTAGGTATCATTTTCTTACCCTTATAGCCGTCGTTATTTGGACGCTTTGACGCGTCGTTGTTGCCGTCCGTATAGCTAGGACGTTTGTGATTGGAGTGGCGCACAACGTCGTCAGCACCGGAAGGATGCAGGTTCTCAAGGCGGAGAGCATGATTCAGAGCCTCGTCCACGGTCTTGTACTCCGGGACCCCGACATACACACCGATAGAGTGTCGCAGACCCATTTTGAACTGTCGCACACAGTACTCTTCAGTAGGCAGAAACTGACTAGCAAACTTAGACAACTTGTTGAATTCTGCGGCATACTGTTCCACTGTCCGGCTCCCTTGCTTCAACTGCATAAATTTATTTTCCTTCGCTTGACGAACGGCTGACGGAAGGTACTGGACTTTAAAAGCTTTGCAGAACGTGGCCCAAGAGATCGGCGTGGTGGCGTTGTTCGGTCGGATCGCTCGCTTGCGCATGGACCACCAGTCGTGCACGTTCAACCGTAGTTGAAGTTGTACGCAGGCGAATTTCTTTGATTCTTCAATGCCGAGAAGCTCGAAGTGATCTTCCAGCTCTTCCAACCAGTCGATCGCCATGGAAGGGCCTTCGGTACCGCTGAAGGAAGTGCGACATGCCTTCTTGAATTCTGATACTTCAAAGTTGTACTTTTTTGGTGCCGCTGGTTAATGCTCAGGCTCCTCCGTATCGACTTCAATGGGTTGGTTCGTCGGCACGGTAGCAGTAGGTGCCGTGACGGTATGTGCAGTCGTAAAATTTTCGTTGGTCGCTATTATTTGCATAATCTGCTGCAGGGTATCCAGCTGCTTTTGTTGAAGTTTGGCATGTGCGTCGAAGCGAGCTTCGAACTGGGCCTGTCGTTCCTCTGTTTGTTGATGTCGGTTCTCGGACTGGTTCCGCTGCGCCTCCATCATGTGCAGCATCCTTTCGATGATATCATTAGAAGGTCCAGCCCACGGACGATGCGAGCTACTAGAGCCGCTAGAAGTGCTCTGCTCTCGCTCGGCCGTGGGTTCTGTCACTTCTGCGATACGAAGGCAAACACATCAGTCACAAATTATTACAGACTCATTGTATGGAACAACTTATCTCATCGATGCGAGGTCAAAGGATGTAAAGTCGTGCTCTGATACCATTTATGTCACGCCCCGATTCCGTAGAATCGATAGTCGTCCCCCGGGCGTGATGCCGTGCGAACCTAATTTACGATCGCACAAGGCATAGTCATAAGGTCATCCGAAACACAACATCAAGTTAGAGTACGCAGAGAAATTGATTGACACATTGAAATAGAAGTAGACTTTTTTATTTATAATAAAACTTCATTTACATTGACTTCATTACATTCATTGCTGCGCGGGCTACAGCATGACTCGACTTACAAAACGAACGCCGATGAGATAGTCGTTCCAGACATTACATCCCTTTTTACACGCAAAACATAACACTTTCCACCTGCTATCGAGGCGAGTTTAGTCGTCATCTTCTATTGGACTGAGTGCGGGGTCTTCTTCAAAAGGAATCCAGAAACAAGCCTTCACAAACGAACGAGGCTTCAAAAGTGTCCACGCCGCCTTAATATTTTAAGCGGCACACCCTTCGTGGTTTGGGGTACCTGCGTGGAGAGCGAGGATCAGTACATTACACTTTGTACTGGTGTGTGGCTATTTAAGTTCCAAGCTCTCATTTGGTTGAAGAGTTTATATGACTTAATGTATGAATGTTTCTAACCATCCTAATGGATTTCAACAAGCATATGACAAGCATAATGAAATTTACGTTGAACTTACCCGCGGCGGACCGCGCCGCGCCTTATGAAACTGACCATGTTCTTTCCTGTCAATTGTTATCATTTTATACCAAGTGCAATATTTCGTGTGGTTGGTACTGGCTCCCAGAGCCATCGTGGACTCCTCTAGCTTTTGTTAGATAGGGTCCTTTCAGCGTGAGTAGCGAGCCCCGCTGCAAGTCTTCGCCTAACCCGTGCCCAGCACAGCTAATTACTTGTTTTCTTTTTCGGCCACAACGGTCCCGTGGCCTCGGTTGTCGTGCAGAGAATCGCTTACCATGTCGATAAGTTGTCCATGACCGTACAAAGACATGTTTTTATTTGTTAAGACATAGCCTACATTTTCTTTTAAAACTTGCTCATTCATTCGTGTTTGTGCCCTTGCATTTATCTTTTCATTCGTAACAACACTATCGATTTTGCCTAAGAAGGGGGGTCGAGAAGAGAAGGGTCAGCCACTCACCTTGAGTTTACTTCAGGCGAGAGAACTTGTTGGTCGCATTAGACGTCGCCTACGCAATTACCTGAAATTGCACAATCAACCGATTAGAACACTGCATTATTCAAGAAGTTCGATAGGAAATGCGAGTTCGAAATGCAAGCCATAAAACCATCGAAAACATTCACGAAAACGTATTCAGAAAACAAAGCCAAAACCAACGCAAGCGGCATGAAAAGCAGAGCAACGGAAGGTCTCTCCCGACTCAGCCACAGAGTCAATCCTTCAAGCGCAATCCGCTGAATATGGGACTTAGTTCCAAAGAAGATATTCCATAACGAGGAATGGATCTTAATTCAACCGTTTTTGTTCGATCGACTCGATCGATCCCGACCTATCGGTCCCGACCGAATCGATAGCGACATTGTTTCTTTCTCGCATACCCCGTGGACGGAGTACGAGGCACGATGTAGGGACGGGGCACTACACCCGTTGGATCTTTCCATATTCTAACTCAATTTGACCTATCGGGATTATTCCCTTATCTATGTGGATTCATCTCTTTTATTATCAACCTACTTGTGAAAGTTGAAAACATGTGAATTATGATGTGAAGGCCAAGATAAGGCAAGTCTACCACAACTACCCCACCTGAGCGAGGAGTCACCTCGATCGAGCGGGCCTTCGAGTCGCCATTGCATGGCTAAGTCTGAACGCCGTCGGCATTTTGATTCCTCCGATTGACTGAGCGGGATGGGGCACTACATCATACACCACTCAGAAAAAGTTTTACACTCAAAACTAACTGAGTACTTACTCATTGACTTATCACTTTGTTCTACATTCAAGGACTCTCGTACACACTTACTCCTATGCGTTTCTTCAACTCGAGCAACGCTCGTGCTACGATTATCTTTTTCCTCGAACAACTATATCTCGACTTAGGTAACTTACTCTCGTCGCACACACGGACAACTCAGTTCTAGGCAAACCATCCGATCAACCAATATTCAAGTTTATCTCAATATATGATCGTACTACCACCAATCTTTTCCTTGAAACACGACTTCAAAATCTTCGACCCTTTTCCATGCCTCTAGTCTCACTTGATTTAACATATCACTTAGTTGGATCGTGCACATATTCTAGGCGTCTCCAAAATACATGCATTTCAACCAAGCCTCGTGATAGAGAATCCGCCATCACCATTTGAGTCGTATCGTGCACATATTCGGTCGTCCCTGATATTCGTGCATGTCAACCGAGACTCGCGAGTGGTGCCTCCTCAAATCCTACCACTTCGTACTCGGACGTCTGCCTAACCGCTAGGCTATGTCTTTCCGTCAGTATTGGAATTATAGTTCCCAAACAACGATATCAACACTGACCCCATCCTAAGGTCAAACCAAGTTGATAGAGACAGAGTTTTTTTCTACCTAAGCTTGCATCACTCTGATTTCTAAACATCAAGCATAGATTTTCTACACACATCCCGACATTCGTCGTACGGGGTCTGAGTTGTTCAGCAAAGCCATCCTATGATAACTCATGTTTCAACCAATTCCTTAACATATCAATATCACTCTTTCATCAAGCCATTTCAAATAGTCTATCTCTTCGAACACGTTCGACATAATCCGTCTATCAATCCTTCCAAGTCAAGAACGCTATGACGCAATTCATCGCTAAACCACAATTCACATTTCATATTTCCTAAGTCATTCATCCCAATTCACGTATTCGATCATGAGGTCGTCTAGCTTAACAATATATTGTGCTCCGATCTCACGCGATTCAGATTATCCACGGTGAGCATGAATCACCATACACTCTTTCGCAGGTTAATCATCCTCATCGGGACATAACTCTTGTTTTGTGTCTAGACTAATTCATTCTCGATACGCGGATTGGACCTACTTAATCCTCAAGTTTCATTCATCAATTGCAAGTCCTACAAATCCTCGAATTCACCTTCACATCAAGCTAACAAGTCGAGACAATCAAAGTTGGCGCGTCCTAATTTTCCGAGTTCGATCATTCCCGCGACATGAATCACCATGTCAGCGTTCACGCAGAACGATCGCCCCAAATTCGACGCGATACATGTGCGAGGCTAGAGTTGCGCTCGTGCAAGACAAGAATGTCGATGCTGTGGTTATCCATGTAACCATCAGGATACTTCTGTTTTCATCCATATTTATTTTAATCAAATTCCTAAGTATAGCATCCGTCAGGACAATAACACTTGCACGATCATTATTCCTCCAATTAGAGTGCCCTTGAGTTATCACATATTGATCTTTGATACGTCTCAATACCATCGATGATATGCGTAACCTGACGATCTTCCTTGGCAACAATTTTTGAGTTGTGCAAATGATGCTATCGTCTGACAGGATAATCTCCTCGACATTCAAATTCAAGTTCGATCATTATCCTTCGAATCATTCACAACATCAATTTCCTCAAATCCAAATTCACGTATTGTTCATCCGTCTATCTTAAGTCATCGACCAACGTATTCCCTCAATTCGTACCATTCCTTGCTAACTCGAATTATCGAGCAACATTCAATCCAATCCTTAGAGTCATTTACGTAACTTTAAAATTCAACTTTTCCATGCACGCTATCTTCCCATCGTGCTAACTTTTTCTATATACGATCCACCTATCGATTTCCTTTATCAAGTCATCCATTCGTACACCCTAACTTTTTTCGATTTGCCTTCACCTACTCAATCATTTTTGTGTTTCATACTCGCGCAATCCTCAATCCCGTGCACGTTATGTGTGCGTCAATTTCTAGGTTGTTCGAATCAACTCGTCAAATCTCAAGACTACAACTTGTTCAACGACACTCAATCTAAGGTTTTGCATAACGCGACGCTTGCTAATAGCTCATCGACACCCCGCATCCTCAATCGATCGACCGACATCCCTGAGGCTATCGCATACACCACTCAGGGATGAAGTCATTCGATAAATCCTCAAACTAGCATTCAAATTAAAATCAACTTTTTTAAATTTTTCGTTCAAACCATTCCTCGAATTTCAAGCACACTCATCTATATCGTACCGACGTTATCATCGCTCAATAGCTCCCCTATCGATAGTCATCTCACTTCTGCCAATCGAGTTCAACTCATTCTAGCTCGAAACATTACGAAACCCATACTCGACTTTGCTAGGGTTGACGCAACTTTGGTGTATATGCCCAGCCCGACTTAGCCAATCGTGCTTATGCGAACCATCTTTTTATTTTTTGTCAAAAACTATTCTCGAACATTTTGTAAACTATTTAGACTTATTGTATGGACATCCCGTGGGGCATTTGAAAAAGGGCACACCAATGATATCAACTTCGGAAGCAATAATTCAGAGTTTACGGAAACAACGGAGTTAAAGAATTTAATCGATAGTCCAAGGACGTAAAGTCGTGCTCTGATACCATTATGTCATGTCCCGCTCTCGTAGGAGCGATCGTCCTCGCTAAGGCGTGATGCCGCATGAGCCTAGATTGCGCTCGTGCAAGGTGGGTTCTATAACTGCCGATTACAGCGGCTGCAACGGGCTCGTCGCACAGAAGTCCTAAGCAACGACATTAAATAATAGCAGCAGAAATTTGAAGCAAAACACAAGTTATTCAAAAGAAGATCTTTATTGATATTGAAACAAAGGTTACAAAGGACGCAAGGCCAAGATTACAAGTCATTCAAGCTCACCCTTCTCATATTACAAGTCACTCAGCTCTCTCTCTCTCATCTCTCAAATACAAGTCTTGAGCCAGCGGATGCTTCGAAAGGCGACGTCTATATATTATGTCCTATATAAGTCTTGTGCTACACGCTTCCAATTACCAAGAAACTCCATGCCTCAATGCATCCAAGCGAGCTCCGCGATAAGAGCTTCTATCTGTGCCTGCACATAAAAACTAAGTGGGTGTCAGTACTCAACTTACTGGTGGAATGAGCTCCTCGCCCACCCATACAAAACTGACACGTTCAAATACTTTGTACAACATAGTCCTTTTATGATTGTCTTTCTACTCTTGCCTTAGGATCAGTTTTTAGGACAGACGTCTTGGCTTATTGTGTGTCTCAAGACAACCCCGTGCTTGCATCAACGTTAACCTATCAAGTCGTGCTTGCCTTTTGGCCCGTAATCAAAGACGCAACTACTCGGTGAGACTCCATTTCCATATGATCGTGCTACAAATCCATCGTGCCGTGCCTCACAACTCAGTATGACTTAACCATATGTCGCCTCGCAGCCCTTGCTACTTTGATCCCCAGCTGACCCAATCAAGACTTGTGGGCTAAGTGTCACTCGACCGACTTTGTCTTGCGGTATTTCCTGACTTAAACTCAAGATGACTCAAATCCAACTTATGTAACTTATATGCCGACAACTTAAGACTTGACGCTATATCTCGTGCCGAAGCACGTCGCCGATGTTGTAATCAAATCTTAGGCCCAATATTGTGTTCTAACTGTACACACACATTCAACTCAACTCAATCCTAATGCACACATACGGGTTTCCGTTATGCCGACTCATCTATATAAATTGGTCACTGACTCCCAGAGCTATCTTGGACTCCATAGCTAGTTAGGCGGCTGCACTTGCCAGCGCGTGTAGCGAGCTTCGCTGGAAGTCTCTGCACTAACATGTACGGTCATCCAGCAGTGCATAACATGTCTCTATCGAAACGGCCCGGTGGGCCACCCGGGTCGCCGTTCGAGAGACAAACCCACCTTATCGATAAGTTGTCCATGACCATGCAAGACTCGACTC
This sequence comes from Iris pallida, assembly GCA_029216955.1. NCBI lineage: Eukaryota > Viridiplantae > Streptophyta > Magnoliopsida > Asparagales > Iridaceae > Iris > Iris pallida. The sequence continues at coordinate 19,473,130 of JANAVB010003200.1, forward strand.
AAACTGCTGTCTCACACAGTCATTCTACCTCTAGTAATACCATCTCTTTTAGGGCCTTGATCAATACTTATCACATCTGAGACCGCCTCGACGACCTATAGTCGCGAGCATTCTTCTTTCTTTCTTTCCCTGTCATTACATTCAACTCAAAAACAACTATTTGACTCCCCTTTTTTCAAACTCAATGAATCAACCGTAACCCATGCCTTAAAACACGAAGTCCGTGCATCGTACCTTAAACCAACTTGAACTCTATGCGACACCATCGCCCAAGTCATACTCCATATGACGGGCCTTGAGACCGTAAGACTATGTGGTTATACCCAGCCGTAGAACTTGTAGGACCGTGCTTGCTACTACTATGATAACCTAACATAACTTGCCTAACTTAACTTAACTTTGCAACAACTTGACGAGCAAAGGCTGCGTCAAGCTTTGCCTTGATGGAATGTGCCGTACACGTTTTCGGCTTGAACAAACAGTTATTTGGTTGCCTAGACTTATGTCGCAAGCGGTGCAATGCAGCTTAACCAATTGGGCAGGCAAAGGCTATGCCAAGCCTTGGACAATGGATCGTGCATGCTTTATCAAGCATTCATGCGGGCGACGCCTATGACTTAGGCTATGTTCATAACTTCGTCTACTCAACCAACTTTCCTTATTCCAAGCCACGGGACGAAGGATCGAATGTCATTTTCAAAGCACACCGTGCACCAACTCTAAGCCAACCGTTGGATCTTTCCATATTCTAAATCAATTCGACCCGTCGGGATTATTCCCTTATCTATGTGGATTCGTCTCTTTTATTATCAAGCCTACTTGTGCAAGTTTAAAACATGCAAATTATTATTGAAGACTAAGATGAGGTAAGTTCACGGAAACTACCCTACCTGAGCGAGGAGTCGCCTCGATCGAGCGGGCCTTCGAGTCGCCGTTGCATGGCTAAGTCCGAACGCAGTCGGCGTTTCGATTCCTCCGATTGACTGAGCGGTACGAGGAACTACAAGTATAGTCATCTCCTACTATTTCCTCTCAAATCTTACTCAATCCTTTATCAATACCTCTCATTCTCTACACTAGAAATGGCCTAGAAGCTTGAAGACTAGGAGCACAAGAAGATAAGTCTATTTGTGTCCGAATCGTGTCCATTTGGCTTTTCTTTGGGAATATACATCTTCCTATAGGTAAAATCTAAAATTAAATCTTTGTATTTGATTCTAATTAGTGAAATTAGTCATTCAAAAACTACCCATGCATTAGGGCTACCCATAGAGAGAAATTTGGGCTTCATTTGACCCATTTGGAGACTTTTACAATGAGTTTTGTACATTTTTGGAGAAATTTCGAGAATGGTGCACCAAGTGTTTGTCATTAGATTTGTTAGAGATAATTAATGTAGATTTGGTTGTGAGTATCGAGATTCGTGTCCATAAATGGATACGTGTAGTTCGTGTCATGATACGGTAGGTCACGGAGTCAATTTGAGAGTTTTTGGACTCCTATACTTGTGGTGCACATGCGCTATTACACATAACCCTTGATACTAGCTTAGAAATGCCCAAATTATGTTCTAATATATAATTTAGGCTTGCCTATAAAATGTGGTAGGATTTTGACAAGGTTTAGTAGAGTATACTGGGCGTATCGCAAGCTTATGCACCAAGTGTTCGACACGTGTCCCCATAGAAATTTTTGTGTCCTTTTTGAGTTATTTTTTGGGGTACGTGTCCTAAATTGGATACATTTTGTGGTGTCATGATATCTCATGATACGCACAGGTAGATTTAGTATACATGTGTCTTATGTGTGTGTGTCTATATGGCTTAATTACACTTTGATACCCTCAACTTTTTTTGTTTTTCAACTTAATACCCTAACCTTTTTTACTCAACAACTCGATACCCTCAACTATTTTAGTTTTTCAACTTAATACCTACAGCAAAAAAAAATCCCGAAACTATCCTTTGCTCCCTCTCTCTCTCCCCATGCTCCCCCTTCCTCTCCGGCGATGCTCCCCCCTCGCTCTCCGGTGGTCGATGCCCCTCCCCCCTCTGGTAGTGCGTGAGGAAGGGGCATGTGTGGAGGAAGGGGTGGGGGTGGGGGCGGTTGATGGCAAGAGAAGGGGGCACGGGTGGAGGCGGGAAAGGAGGGCGGTGGGAGGAGGGAGAGGCGCGTGGGTGGCCGGAGGGGAGAGGAGCGGGGGGTACGGGTTGTCGGAGGGGGGAAGGGAGCTGGGGGTGGCTGGAGGGGGAGGGGCGGGGGCGGGTGGCCGGAGGGAGGTCGAAGATGGGTGGCTAGAGGGGGGAGCGGGGGCGGGTGGCCGGAGCGAGGGGGGTGGAGTGCGGGAGGGGTGGGTGGGTTGGGGGGGTATAGTTTTAAAATTTGAGCAAGGGCAATATTGTGCAAAAAATATATCAAGGTATCAAGTTGAAAAAAAAAGTCCAGGTATCGAGTTGAAAACAAAAATAGTTGAGGGTATCAAAGTGTAATTAAGCCTATATATATATAAAGAGAGAGAGACACACGCATAAGACACAATCTTGAATACCAAGTGTTCGACACGTGTCCCCATAGAAATTTTTGTGTCCTTTTTGAGTTATGTTTTGGGATACATGTCCTAAATAGGATACATGGTGTGGTGTCATGATATCTCACGATACGCCCGGGTAGATTTAGTATACATGTGTCATATATATATATACATGTGTCATATATATATATATATATATATATATATATATATATATATATATATATATATATATATATATATATATATATATGTATATATATATATATATATATATTTTATATATATATATATATATATAAAATATATATATATATATATATATATATATATATATATATTTTATATATATATATATATGATATATATATATATATATATATATATATATATATATATATATATATATATATTTGTGTGTGTGTGTATGAGTGGGTATTTGGATGTGCATATGGGATCTGTGTACATATATCATATAAGTGTGTGCATTGGATAAAGAGTAGTGTGTGGTGAATAGGTTAGGATATGAGTGTTGTGGTAATGTATATAAATTTGGGGTGTATCCATATGTTAAGGAGTGTGTCATAGGTTAAGGTTTGATACTAGTGTGAGTAGTGTGTTGTGCTTATGTGTGTATCAGTGAGTGAGTGCATGTGTAGATTTGTGTATGTGTATAGGCAGTCATGTATATGTGTGTGTTCCTGTTTACTTGTGTATAGTGTGACAGTGAGTTGACAGTGTGTGTATGGGGGAAAACAGTAGGAGTTTTCCTGCATCAAGCACCAACAGCAATGTAGATAGGGTGGAAGGGGAGTTCCTGCACAGGAGGTAGTGCACAGGGAGGGCTTTCCCTCTTGGGATGCCTGTATACCCAGGCAGCGGCTGGGTCAAGGCTTGCATTGGCCTGCAGGTAGTAAAGTTCCTACAAGGGAGAGTGGTAGGCAGCCTAGGTAAGGACTGCACCCTGTTATAGCAGGAAGTGGGGGCCTTCCCTGAGTTGTGTGTAAGTATGGTTTAGATAGAGGGCAGCAGGGGGCTTCCTAAGAGTTGGGCTTGGCCATTGGCTTGGCTTTAGTTTGGCCTACTGTTACAGACGGTAAATAAGGAGTTAGGATCCTAGTCATCAGTAAACTTGGTGCGTGGAGTGCTTAGGGGGTTCGGATTCAAGCAGCAGGTAATGGAAATAGGTATGACATTAGGTTACATATATGTATTTATGTGAGTGTGAGTTGTGTTAATTTCATGTGTGTATGCAGGGGTGTGTTAGATCGAGGAAGGTCATGTGTGACAGTAGGAATGATAGAGTGTGAAGGGTGTGTTAGTTTTAGATAGGGGTGAGCAGTGAGGCAAGGGAGGAATGGGGAGAGAAGTAGGTTGTGTGCACAACAAGACAGGGGAACTGCACACAGTGCATAAGGCAGTTCACAGGAGGCAGGTCTGTGCACCCTTACACATACCTTACTTGCACACGTGAAAGGGAGCTCCTGTGCACATGTATGCACATGATTATGGTGCAACAACACCTATACAGGTTGATAGGGACTGTTTTGGCCAGTGCAAGCAATGCACTTAAGCTTTGGCACTTAGTGCAGTGAGGGAGTGTTAGAGTGTAATTGTGTGTCTTTGAGATGTGGTAGCAGTTGTGTGTATGTTTGCAGGGCAAACCTGTGTTCGGTGGGTGAGCAACAGTGTAAGTCCACTTCCCGAGTTTTTAAATTTTTAATTTTTTTTTGTTTATTTTAAATATTTTCTAGTTAGAAAAATAATTCTTATTTTTAAGTTCTATGATGGATATTTTTGAAAGGAAATAATTTTTACCAAATTTTTTTTTTAAAAGATATCATATTTACAAAAATATATTCTAAAATTATTTGATTTATTGTTATCATTTATCTTTATGATTTGAATTTATAAAAATTTGTTTTAAATACTATTTGATAATATTATATATTATGGTGTTGCCATCAATAAATTGAGATTCATCAATCTAATTGATTGATTCATTTCATGGAAGAACTTAATATTATTTTTTTTGATTTAAATTTATAAAATATATTTTGAAGTATTTGATTTATTACCCTCAATTATTTGGAATCTATTTTAAATATTATTCTATTTTATTTTAATTTTATTATTGATTTAGATTTGGTCAATCAAATCTAGGATTGTATTTGATTTAATGTTTTGTGGAAAGATATGTTCATTAAATTCTTACTCCTATTGTGATCAATCTTGATTAGATTTGATCAATCTATTATTGATTGTTTTAAATTTATGGAAATGTTGATTATGTTTCATAATCCTTCCCTAATTAGAAAATTGAGTCGACCTCTATCTATTTAAAGAGTTTTATTCTTCTCCCAAAACAAAAACTCTTCTAATCTTTTCCTAATTAAGTAATGGCCATCAATTATATATACCTATTGAACCTATTTCATCTCCCATATTTTTTTTCCAAAATTTCTCTCTTTTTCGTCCAAAATAAGCAAATTTGTCATAAATTTAGCCTCATTTTTTGAAGCAATAGCAACTTCGCAAAGCCGTTGCGACCAACACCGGATTTCGATTCACCTCCACTTTTGTTTTTAGAACCGAATCGAGCCATAACGACGACTTTGGAGTTTCTCTATATTGGGCTTATCTGGGGTTGGATGTTATGGATCTGGACGTCATTATCTCTTCTGACCAATTATGACTATAGATTTTGACCTATTTTGTGCCAACATGATCAGGTCACACAACAACTGCAACTAATTGAGGCAAGTACACTATTGCTTATGTGCTTCTTACATTATAATGCTATCTTTCATTGTGTTCCATTAAGTATCCCGATTGTGACACTATAGACTTGATTGTTTCATTGCTCGTTTGTTAACTATTTAGTGAGTCGAAAGGGAAAATGTTAAATAGACGTGTGAACAAACCAATATTGTTATTGAATGATAGCTGAGTCATACAACTCACGTATGGGTTAGCCGTACCAAAATTGAACGATAGCCATCTATGATGTACCGTATTAGCCTAGTCGTTCACATGTCGAAAAGTATTTGAAACACACTGTCTATTTATTGTGTATGTTCTTTGCTAGTTGTCTTATTCATCCATGTTCTTGTTTGTGGTTTTTTGTACATGTTTATCATTTTCAGTTCATTTATATGTTCTTTTATTTTTCCACTGTATCTCTACTGTCTAGCTTATTTTGTATTAAGTTACATTATACAATAGGATTGTACTTTGCTCCTTTCCTAACTAGATCATTGCAGGTGACTTAGCATGCTTCATACTCTTGCGCTATGGACTATACGGGGAAGATACAGATCATGGAGGTCGACTTTAGAGTCTAGATAGATTATACACTTCTTGTATTTATTTATTTTAACAGATTTTTGTATTATTGGATTTGAAAATAAAATAATTATTTTGAATGAGCAATTAGATATGACTTTCTTGTATTTGAGATTGACATTGAGACCTCGACAGCATACTACCGTCGATGATGCGGCGTAGGCTGGACTTGGCTACGAACTCATATCCAAAAAACGGGTGCGGGTCGTGACAAACAGATTAGGGGGAAGTCTGTCCTATGCAGGGACCTATCTAAGTATTAGCCCCTAAGTGTATGGGTCATAGGATGGCTTGGGAGAGGTTAAGTGTGGAAGAGCATTAGATAACAGTCCCTAAATTTACCTACTGCAGCAATGGTAAATGAAGTACCAGATTTTGGGTGTTGTAGGTAGGTATCAGCTGAGTATAGGAAGCTAGTATTAGTGTTACATCTGAATGCAGGGAGGAGGCATTGGCAGCCTAGGAAGGAAGTAATCAGCAGCAAATATGCTGTAATTACCTACACACGAGGGTAGCAGATTCAGTTGCAGTAGCATCAGAGTTAGGTATGAGATATATACAGTTTTGGGAGCAGTGCAGTCCCTGTGTGGGTGTAGGAGAGTGTGAGTGGTATGAGAAGTAAGTAAATTAATGGTCGGGGTGTATAGGTTGAGTATGGGGGTGTCCTAGTAGCTTGAGTATATAGGTAATAGCTAGGTAAGTGACATTGGCATAGAAAATAAGGCATGTTGGGTATATGTGATAGGTAAGGTCTAAGGTAAGGTATAGCATGTAGGTAAATGGGTGTTACCTTTGTATTAAGATAATATAGAGATACATATGTAGTGTATGAATAAGTATAAGATAGGGTTAAGGTAAGATTTGGGTAATTACCCATATGTTGGATGTCTAGGTATTATGCTACGATAATAGAGTAAGTTAGGATATTGTCAAATAAGTATATAGGTATATTAAGTAGGTAAATACATAGGTTTGCCCTAGTACAGGCTAGAATATCTTAGTATAGACCCAATAGCATAGGTATGACCTAGTTTGACCAAGTTTAGCAAAATATTAACCTAGTTTGACCTAGAAATGACTTGGGGACATGTTTATGTTTCCAAAACACAAATTGAAATTTATATTCCATCTTTAGGTCTTTGAGACACCTTATCGGATATGATTGACTTCACACCATATGCCAGGCGAGTACATTTCTCTGATAGTTTCTATTATTTGATATCTACTATGAATCTTGTATTTACTGATGCAATATTTGATTCTGACACAATTATACACAGACTGGTATATAGCTGGATCTTCAGTCATGAGATGTTACAATGATTATCATATTGACATTGTATGTAACGACCCGTTCCGTCCTAGCGGAATGCTGATTCAAATGGCAAGTGCAATGACTCATTTAAATCGTTGACTCGAAGAGTTACATTGGCCCGAGAGAAAGTATTGAGTCGATTCAAAGATTCTAAGAAATCGAATCGATGCAAAGCACAAGTATGAGTCGATCAACATTGATTTAGATGGTTTCGTGTGCAGGCTACGCTTTTACGCTGAGTTATAAGAGGTCGGCATTTTGCCTTATTTGCAACAGTGTCCGCGAAACCAAAATATTGTCTTGCAACGAACTAAGGCAAAAGTCAATGGACTTGGCCCTTCAGAGGAATTTAGACTTAGACTTTCAAAGGCACGCTCAGAGTCTCGCTCCACCAATGCAATCATCGCTAAGGTGGGTGGCTCCGATGAACCTGTCTTTGCTTGGCCTGGACACATAATAATACGAAGAATATTGCTAGATCGCTAGACGATAACCCCCTGTATGCTAATAAGAGAACTCAACGCACCTAGCTAAGGGAATAATCCCATCTTGTATGCTTGCGTAGAAAATGGAAATGAACTTTAAAGTTTGATTGAATCCTTGCATAGCTCTCCACGCTCGTGCCAAGGCATAGCATACGTTTTCAAGAAGATTTTCCCTATTTGTCCTATTTTGAATGAATTGCTTGTCACTTAGATCATACCACAACTTGAGGCACGAAACAATTAATGGTTCATTAAAATAAGGCAGAAAGACTATCAATATAGTCGCTTCGAGCCGAGTGATGGAAACATTGAAGGGCTTCAAGGTGGTTCCTGCACAGGAGCTACATAATGAATGAATGTATGAATGAATGAATCAGTGAATGAATAGAGGAACAAATGAATGAATAAATGAACAAGTGAAAGAAAGAAAGAAAGAAAGAAAGGGAAGGAAAGAATGATTAGCGATAGGTACATCGGGGACGTGCAACGGAGTTTGCATAACTCTATCTCTATTATTAGCCCGCTAAATTAGATGTTTGTAGGCATCTATAAGTTTGCATAACTCTCTTTCTATAAGTTTTCAATATTTAATCTTCTCTCGCATCTTCAGGAAGTCAAATCTATATGTGATACGTATGTATATATATACAAATTATGTGTTTGTGAAATACAATCCTAGGAATTATATATACATAAATTGTACGAACATGTAAGTTGGACACAATACATAGACACGGAATGGATGGACACTTTGACTCATATTTTTAAGTGATATTGTGTATGGATTCAACCCTAGAATTATATATATATATATATATATATATATATATATATATATATATATATATATATATATCACACACACACACACACACACACACACACACACACACATATATATATATATATATATATATATATATATATATATATATATATATATATATATATATATATATATATTTCACACACACATACATACATATATATATATATATGTGTGTGTGTGTGTGTATATATATATATATATATATATATATATATATATATATATATATATATATATATATATATATATATATATATATATATATTTCACACACACATACATACATATATATATATATGTGTGTGTGTGTGTGTGTGTGTGTGTGTGTGTGTGTGTGTGTGTGTGTGTGTGTGTGTGTGTGTATACCTTGACACATTTTATCGACACAACTCATGTACCTACATTCAAATGGACACTTACAAGTTGACATAACTTAGGGACTCAAACCTTTACACTTAAAATGTGCATATATGAACTTTATACTTCTTTGTATAATAATGAGATAGTTATCTTTCAATTATGTCAAATCTGTCCACAATGTGATATATCCCTATTTAATATAATTGGACTTCATTATATAGTCAAAAAATGAAATTTTAAGTTTCTATAGGATGAGGTAACCATACACTTGCAAAAATTTCAATTTTTAAACTCTTATGCATACCCAAAGAGCTAAAATATAAGAAATTTTAGCAATTAAGGATTTAGTTGAAAATTAGATTATTTGGTATAATACCAATTCTGTCCACTTTGTAAAATATGTCAACATGACCTATGTTGACATGATGGATCAGTTAAATTGAGTATTTACAAGTTCTTATATATAAAAGTAACTTTACATATATATTCCATTTTCTAAACTCTTTTTGCATACCAAGCCAATATTACTAGGAGTTTAATATTATTTTGCAAGTCATGATCCTTGGAAGCAAAATTTGATATCATGTATGCTACTAATAACACTATTTTGGATTTGTAAAATATTTAGCAAGCTGCAATAAACAGGAGTTTGCTTACTTGCTTAAATCATATACCAAGGTAAGAAAATATTTAAACTACACTTTATTATATTTTGTGAATATCCGGTGTTGAGAGTTGCGCCACCGAAGGGGTCGGCGAACCCGAAATATTAACTGTATGGTTCCAGTGTTGAGAGTTGCTCGACCGAAGGGGTCGGCGAACCCAGGATTTTAATTTTTATATATATTATGTTTTGTAAATTTTCGGAGTCTCTAAATACAAAGGAGACTCTGCCGAAATTTTCGGAAATTTCAAGAGATAGCCAATTTCTTAGAATTATAGAGAAATCGGTTTATTTTCATAAACTTAGAAGTTCTCGGGGAAATTCTCGAAAAAATTATTTAAAGCATTGGGAGGGGGAGAACAACCTGAATATCCCTAAAAGTCCCGCAACATAACATAACCAAAAAGCTGATCAGTATTTTTATTTACTCATTCGTAGGGCCATACGAATCGAGTATGTGAGGCTTAGCTCACTTATGTCCAAGGGAGGCAAATTTCAATTTTGTCCAAAGGAGGCAAAATTAATGGTAAGCTCAAGGGAAGCTCAAAAAAATTTACATCTATATCGACAGTAAGATCGGGTAGATGAATTTTTATAAGCCCAAGGGAGGCGCAGGACCGGAATCTAAGCACCGTGCCACCAAACTCACAGCCTGATCCCAGGTATACGGGATTGTTGACGGGAAGCTATTTAGATGAATATTCAGGGGGTTGTTCTCCAAATTACATTGAATTTTAGGGTTAATCCTTCGAATTTGTATCTCATTCTAGAAGGAATTTACCCCTATTTAAATAAAGCCAAGGATGTTTATACTACTTAAATGAGTGAAACTATAACAATATAAAATTGCATATTCCCATTCTCTTAATAGAAAATCTTTATGTTTTATTCCTTAGTATATTTTCCTTAACCGTTTTTGGCCGAGGACTTGCTTGTCATTCTAAACGACCTACTATTTATTCACTAGGGGAAGATAACGTACCTGCAGAAATGATACCTCTGGGTGACGAGGACAATATCGAGGAGTAGACTATTTGGAGAATCTCAACAAGCATTTTGTAGTTTTCATAATGTAATAAAAGAATAGTTTGTTGTAATAACTTAAGCAGTTGTACTTTTTGACATAGTTGGTTGTTTAATTAAAGAATGTAATGTATTTAGTAATTCCTTGTATTTTCCATTCTGATGTTTTACGGGCGACAATGGCGAATTCGGCGCGTAGCCTGTGGATGTGTTAATGATGTCACCGTTGAATCTGAGATACGGGACGTGACACGTCTTTTAGTGGTGGCCCATGCTGGTCAGCAAAGAATGAAAAATCTAGGACATGTATAGATCTAGGATTATAAAAGTATGAAATAGGGTATATAGGTAGAAAACCCTATCACACCCTAGAAGTTCTTAGGATTATTCTAAGGAAGGTAGTACCGATAATTAGCAACATTTCCCAAATGAATATTTATACTATCTAACCATTTATTTAGAAGAATACTAACGTAAAAGTTTCTTGATGTAGATCATGTCCCGATTTGTGCCATTCGCTCGACTGGGAAACGATAGCCACAACATGGATGAATATTATGAATCATAAGAAAGATATGGAGAGTAGCACCAAAGCAGATGATAGAAGTTTACGGCGTACACTATGAAATAAAATATCTGGTAGTCACAGATATTGTCGACGAACGAAAGATGTACTACAATACGGTAAACTATTATGTGCTTATCAAGGCACAACCATCCGAAGATCCAAAATCCAATCACAACGGCACACTAGAAGAATGGATACAGACACATCCAGAAGCAAAAATCGTCAATATAAGGAAAAAATGGATATGAGTCACTAGTATGTAAAAATGTACGAATGTAAATAGTAAGAACTGACTAGTGGCGTCTAAATGTTTGTACCACCTGTTTATGCCTAGCCTAGAATGGGACGACAGTGATTACACCCTGTATTTGTACCAGCGGTATGCCAGGAGAATGAGGAATGCACCTGACTGGTATGACCTACACGTCTACGAAGTATTTTATGGGGTCTGGCACCCTATCATCCGGGACATCGAGGATGGCGCCGAAGTGTACTTCAAAAATAAGACATATTTTCTTTATGTCCGAGAACCAAACCGCATATACATCGCAATAAAAGGGTACGAGGGAACAATAGAGGACTTCGAAAGACTTCATCCAGAAGCCAAAATCCTTGCCGAATATAGGGTCCTTATTGAGGCAGTAGGATAAAAGCTTTAACCTACAAATAGCAAGGAAGAAATCCTTTTGTCTGCTGTGTTGTATTTTTGTAATCAGCAGATATAATTAAATGTATAAATAAGTAAGAGTAGCATTGGCTACATGGTCACATTTTGGAAATGGGTGGCATGAGTAGTCTAGAAAGAATGATGTAACCAAGTGTAAAATGGGAGTAGGAATATCATTATGTATCTCATCTTAATAACGAAATATATACGGTTGTTGCTTTATACCTTTGATTTTAAGAGAATGTTGTGAATCAAATTGTCCTTGAGAATTGTATCTTTTAATTTTCAGGACATGGACAACCAGGAACAACCAAACATTCCGCCATCTCAAGTATTAGCGGAACCATCTGTGGCCGACATGTTCCTCTTATTCCAACAAATACTGTAAACTAATAGCCAGCATGCCAACACCGCTCATGTTACCAATACTACAATATTTGAATAAATGCAAAATTCTGGCAACACGAAAGAAGGAAACCTAAAAGATTTTAGGGACCTCAGGCCACTTAAGTTCAAGGGAACTGAAAATGCTATGGAAGCAAGCCAATCGCTGAAAACCATTGAAGGCCTGATGCGAGCTGCAAAGCTGCTACCAGAAGACATGGTGCCAGCGATCCGTATTTAGCTGAAAGACATTGCTGGGTATTGGTAGAGTGTCGAACATCCAGAAGATTTCGACAATAACATGTCATGGGCTGAATTCAAGAAATGGTTCGAAGAAAGATTCTATCCTAAGTCGGCAAGGATAGAATTAGAACGACAATTAAACTACCTTAAACAAGAGAGACGTACAGTGGATGAATACGCCGCGAAATTCTCCAGGCTCAGTCAGTTTGCCCCTAGTATGGTAGCCAATGAAGAAACAAAAATATCCAGATTCCTAGAAGGGCTGGGGACCCAATTGAAAAGCAGGGTCGTATCTTACCGGTGTCAGACCTTTTCTGAAGTGACCAAAGTCGTTCGAGACCAGGAGAGGATACTAAAAGAAGAGCAACCTTTCCGACCGCAACAAACAAAAAGAACCTTTGAGGAAGAGGCACCCTCCAACAAGAATCACTAGAAGGGACCTTCCAAGCGTCTTCAGACTAATAGCTCAGATAGGCCCATTATCTACAATTATTGCCAGAAGCCAGGACACAAATGAAATGTCTGTAGAAAGTTGTTGGAGCTCTGCCTAAAGTGTGGAGCAGAAAATAATTCAACCAATCAGTTCCCTCAGCTGCCTGCAATCAAAGCGACAACGCAAAGCTTCCATCAAGGATATCGACCCCAGTTCGAGGGAATCAACCTCAACCTATGATACAGGCACCAACATCACAAGCTGTCATGGATTATGCGAATCAACAAAGGCCGCCCTATGCACCACAGGCGTATCAATTTCAACAAGTACAAAGGGTGGGTCAAGCTTAAAACCTTAACAAGAAAAGAAAGAAACAAGGGCAAGCATTTGTAATGAGTACTGAAGATGCAAATATCCCTGGAGAAATAGTCTCAGGTACTATTCTAGTTTCTGCAAATCCAACATCTGTATTATTTGATTCCGGGGCTACTCATTTATTTATAGCATCTTCTTTTATATCACAACGTGACATAGAATCCCAACCTCTGCCTAAACCACTAAAAATCCTTACTGGTAATGGAGTAGTTGAAGTTAGTCGGATATATAAAAAGTGCCCCATAAAGTTGGGTGGAGGAGCCTTTCGAACCCGGTTACTTGTTTTTCCAACAAGCAACTATGATGTAATATTGGGAATGGATTGGCTGACCGCAACGTTGGCCAATATAGATTGTGGTCAGGAAAAGTTTCATTTCAACTTCCTGAAGGAAAATCTCATGAATTTGTCTGAGACCAAAAGGAGTTTAATATAGAGGAACTCGAGAAATTTGAATTACCAATCTAAGTAATATTGCAAGGATTGGAAGCGTAATCATTCCCAAGGATAGTGGAAGAATTCATGGATGTATTTTTGGAAGAATTGCCAGGGTTACCCCCAGATAGAGCTGTAGAATTCTCTGTAGATCTAATACCAGAAGCAGCTCCCATAGCCAAAAAAAATACCCAATGAACAAAGAGGAATTAGCTGAGTTGAATAAATAATAAAGAAATTATTAGCAAAAGGGTTTATTCAACCTAGCACTTCGTCATGGGGTGCACCGGTATTATTTGTAAAGAAGAAGGATGGTACATTACGACTAGTAATTGATTACAGGGCTCTGAATGAGATTACCATCAAGAATAAGTAACCCTTACCTAGAATTGATCAATTATTTGATCAGTTAGGAGAGGCAAGAGTATTCTCAAAAATCGATTTAAGGTCCGGATATCATCAAGTAAAAGTAAAGAAGGAAGATATTCCAAATACTGCATTTAAGACTCGATATGGGCATTACGAATTCTTAGTTATGCCATTCGGGTTGACAAATGCCCCAGCCATATTTATGGACCTAATGAATCGAGTATTTTAGCAATATCTGAATAAATTTGTAATTGTATTCATCGATGATATCCTCATATACTCAAAGAGTATTGAAGAACATAAGCAACACTTGAGGATTGTACTGCAAATTTTGTGGGAGGAACAATTATATGCCAAACTTAGCAAATGTGAATTTTGGCTAGACCAGATACCTTTTCTAGGGCATATTATTAGCGGAGAAGGCATTTCGGTAGATCCGAAGAAGGTGGAGGCAGTCAAGTCTTGGCCAACGCCTAAATCCGTAGCAAAAATCAGAAGTTTTCTAGAACTGGCTGGATATTACCGAAGATTTGTAGAAATTTTTTCAAGAATTGCAGAACCTTTAACCCGTCTTACCCGGAAGGAAGAAAAATTTAATTGAAAGAAAGATTGTCAAACAGCCTTCGATGAATTAAAGGAAAGATTAATTACAGCCCCTGTACTTGCTTTACCTTCAGGTTCCGGTGGATATGAGATATATAGTGATGCATCAGGTATGGGTCTGGGATGTGTATTGATGCAGCACGGGAGAGTCATAGCCTATGCATCTCGACAGTTAAAGCCACATGAAAGAAATTATCCAACTCATGATCTCGAACTTGCAGCTATGGTATTCGCGCTCAAGTTATGGAGGTATTATTTATACGGAGAAAGAATTAAAATATATACAGACCATAAAATTTTAAAATATATTTTCACCCAAAAGGAGATCAATATGAGACAAAGAAGGTGGCTGAAACTACTAAAAGACTTTGATATAGAGCTGGAATATCACCCAAGCAAAGCTAATAAGGTGGCTGATGCTCTAAGTAGGAGACCCGAAGCCTTCTTTATGAATACACCTAAAGAGATTCTGAAGGATTTGAGAAAAATGGGGATTGAAGTGATATGCTCGACAGCCGAAGGAATTTGAAAAAACTTACAAGTGCAATCCTCCTTAATAGATAGAATAAAGGAAGCTTAACAAGGAGACTCAAAACTTCAAAAAATTTGGAGGCAGACGGAAGAAGGGCTTCAAACAGGAATAAGAAAACATTCAGATGGATCATTGAGGTTTGGGAATCGATTGTGCATGCCCAGTGGAGATTTAAGAACAGAGGTTATGTCAGAAGCTCATAACTCACTATATTCCGTTCACCCGGGCAGTACTAAGATGTATAAAGATTTGAAACAAACCTTTTGGTGGAATGGAATAAAAAGAGAAAATTTCAAGTTTGTGTCCAAATGCCTCGTCTGCCAAAAAGTAAAAGCAGAACACCAAAGAACAGCAGGACTTCTTCAACATTTGCCCATACCAGAATGTAAATAGGAGCACCTTATAATGGATTTTCTGACCGGACTACCTAAGACCCAAAGGGGCAACAATGCTATATGGGTCATTGTTGATAGACTTACTAAGTCTGCTCGATTCCTACCCTTTCGAGTTGGACAACCAACAGAGACAATAGCAAAAATATATATGAAACAAATTGTCAGTTAACACGGATTACCAGTAATTATAATATCAGATAGAGACACCAGGTTTACTTCACATTTCTGGAAGAGTTTGCAGGAAAATCTTGGTACTCGATTGAAGTTCAGCTCCGCCTACCATCCTCAAACAGATGGTCAGTCCGAAAGGACGATCCAAACCAAGGAAGACATGCTGAGGGCATGTATATTAGATTTGGGAGGATCATGGGATGACCATCTACATTTGGTGAAATTTTCTTATAAAATAATAATCATGATAGTATCAAAATGGCACCTTTTGAAGCCTTGTACGGAAGAAAGTATAGATCACTAGTATGTTGGACGGATGTGGGAGAGGGACAACTGCTAGGTCCAAAACTGGTAACACAGACAGTAGACAAGGTCAAGGCAATAAGAAGTCACCGGTAAGCCGCTCAAGATAGACAAAAGATGTGGGCTGAAACATTAAAGAATGTTGGAGTTCCAACCCGGTGATCATGTATTCCTGAAAATCTCACCAACTAAAGGAACAATCAGATTCAGAACTTGAGGGAAACTGAGTCCGATATATATTGGGCCATTTGATGTGCTATAAAGAATTGGAAGAGTATCCTACAAACTAGCTCTTCTACCAGCCCTTGAAGGAGTACATGACGTATTCCATGTGTCTCAGCTCCGAAAATATGTATCGGATCCAAGTCATATATTAAATCATTCAAAGATCACTGTCGGTCCAACCCTGCAGATAGAACAGAAACCTGTTGGGGTTTTGGATCGAAGAGACAAGATCCTTCAAAATTGGGTCATACCATTAGTCCGAGTGGCGTGGAGTAAGGACAATCCTGGAGATTCAACTTAGAAAAAAGACCATATACGGAGGCAATATCTGTATCTATTCCCTGAACAAGGTCAGTAATTGTACTGTTATATTAGTTAATTCAAATTTCGAGGACGAAATTTTTCTAAGGAGGGTATACATGTTATGCTCTAATTATAATTTTCCTTTTGAATAAATAATAATGATAATAATAATTATAGTCAAGTTAATTTAAATATACAAATTTTCTTATGTAAATATACAATATATAACCTTGCACTTTGGTCCTAAGAAAATTCATACAAATTGTAAATATTACTCACCAACTCAACAAGTGAGGTGTCCATAAGAGGGTATGTGTCATTAAGGGGGGAGCTAGGTGGCAAGCTTGGAAACTATGTGGCAACAGATAAGCCACATGGCAACTCATGAAGAGAAAAGTCTCTTCTCTTGACACCTCATCCACATCCCCTTCTCTTCATTATTTATATATATACACACCGCCCACACACACACATCCGACACTCTCCCTCTCTCTCTACTACTGCTGCTACTACGTGTTTTCCATAAAGAAATTCTCTTTATTTGTTGTGTTTCTGGGAAAATTACAACTGTAGGAATCCGATCTAGAAGACGATCGCTTTATCCCTTGGACTATGCGAAGAAGAAAAGCTCTCAAAATTTTGACAGTAGATATCAATGTATCTGTACAATAAATGAGAAAAAGAACTCTATTTATAGAGTCGAAAATAAAACTGAAAAGATAACTGTCTTCACAGCCTGTGCTTAGTTGAAAATCATGCAGGATTTAACATACGCAAGGTTGTGAGCAGTTACTGGACGTGACCTGTAACTGTTGGACACATGGCAATCATGCATGAGTCGTATACAAGTTACAGGACACGCAGGCGAGAGATCAGTGGCATGGCTGCCACGTACTCCAATTTGATGAAATCCACGCAAACATATTGAAGACGAAATCCACGCGAACTCGGTATAGAAAGCTTCAAAATCCACGCAAACTTGGGGCAGGAAGCTTCAGGATCCACGCAGACTTCAAGGCAAAGAACACAAAAATCTACGCAAACTTGAGGAAGAAAACTTCAGAATCCACGCAAACTTGAGATGAAGATCACAAATACACGCAGACTTAAGATAGAACTGCCAGCTGTCTTGATTCGGCGTGTCTCGACTGACACAAAATCTCTGATAGTGATTGCTTTGTCAGTCGCATTAAATGACGAGAAACCCTTTTGGTACGCCAACTCGACGAAGGCTGAGTCTTGCTGAAGAAGATTTCGAAAATCACGCAATAGACGGCGATGATCTCTCGAAGTTTGTGCATACGTGGCATACGAAGAGACATTCTTCGACTGTTGTGCTGTCAGTCATAATTACTCTCTGACAAATGATGAGCTGTCTCCCCAGCGTGATTTGTTTATATTGTCTGGATCAACTGAGCGTGACTTTTGACTCCGTCTTGATCAACTCAGCGTGACTTTCATTTTTGAGGCCTACAAAACCCCCTTTAAAGTTTTCAAAAAAATTGAAAAGACTTCAAAAATTTTGAAATACTTTGAAAACAAGATGATAAAATGAAATTAGTCACGCTGAGATGACTCCAAACTTTTTTTTGGAAGTCGAAAAGACTTCGAAGTTCTTTAAAAACATCCAAATGAACTTATTAAATGTCATAATGACTCTTCGTTCTCCGAGACTGATTATATCCAATTTATGGTGGAATATGAACCGCCGGCGAACTCTGTTATATAAACAGGGAGAAGATTCATTTTTTTAATCTTCATCTTACGTCAATATGACACCAAAGGAGAAAGCTGAGGAAGAAGCACGCAAGTTGGGCTTTTGTTCCCATAGTGACCCCACTTTTGGGGGTGAAGAACCAGAGCCCCTTGTCTTCGAGCTCAAAGATGATCCCTTGCGACTAGCCAAGAATTTCTTGAGCTATTTTGGCTTGGATGGCTCGTCCTCTTCTGATGGGCGCAGCCTCATAGAGCAGCGTGAAATGTTTAAAACTTTGTTGCACTGTCTGGGAGTTAGGAGCGTAGAAGAACTAGGCACCAAGCTCAGTCGCTCTGGAAAATAGAGCGTGACTTTTATGCTTTTGTTGCACTCTTTTTGTCTTATCTTTTGTAAGGCCATCAGTGCCTGTCTTAAGAAATGAAGTACAACTTTTGTGTTTGATCTGTGTGCATTAATGAAAAATGTTAATCAGCAGTCTTTGATTGTTTCCAATGTTGCTCTGTCTTCCAAAGCACACGTGTCATTCATTCCATGGTTTACGAGCGCTATTTACGCGGATCTTTTCCAAGAATAGACTTGTACTTTGTCCTTTAAATAGGCAGCTGAGTTTCAAAGATACTCATCTCTCATTCTTATTCTTCTTCTCTGAGAACAAAATTTTTGGGAGATTTCACTCTCAAACAGGAAAGCAATGCCTTCTAATGTTCGACTTCTGCGCACTGTATCAAACATGAGTTTGTCAATCCTTAGCGCCAAACTTGAAGGTAAATCAGTGTAATATGTGCACTTATTTTGCTGTTGAAGATAGGCTTTCTGTTTCTTGTTTCTGATTTGAACAATACACGCCTGTCACTGTTTGATAAATGCACACTGAATGATTTCTGTTGATCTTTCTGCAGAAACTTGGCTAAAATTTTTCTTCAGAACTGGCATTGGGGATGTGGATGCTGTGGAGAATATCCTGCTGACATCTACATCAGGGAGCTCATACGCTTTTGATGCGTAAATCAGACAACTCAGAACTCTTCGTGGGATAGAAGGGTCTTCCTTAGATGGTAGGAAGAGCCTTTATACACGAGAGTTGGATGGTGGAGTCAACTCTACCCCGAGAAATCGGGTAGTAGAATTCCTTTCACGGGAGAACTAGGAATTGTATCCCAAGGTTTGGATACATTCCTGTCTTCCTTGAGAGGTTACCCCCAATCCACCAATTGTATTGGCAGCACCACGACTTCGGGCTGCCATACTCTGTGGTTCTCCTCTCGTCTGAGAGAGAAGACCAGAGTTTGATTCCTGCTGATCTGGTCGTGACTGGGACCCAGACAGTCAGGAATTGCCACCAACAACGAACCTGACGGAGAAGGTCCGACGGAGAAGATCCAAAGAAGAAGATAGATCTCTATTAGGTTATTGTTGTGGTGTAGAATGAAAATCCAAGATTTGTAATAGATTTTCATTATGATTTGTAAGAAAGTCTAAGAAAATATAATAGACTTTTTTGTGGTGAAATGAGAATGGAAATGATAATTCTTCTATGCTCAATAATTTGTATTTGTGGATGAATTGTGGACATGATAGATTATAAAATCATCTTTTCTGTTTTAGAGTATATGATATTATCAGAGGTATTATGGACGTGATAATATATAGGAACTCAAAAGAAAATAGATTGATTTCTATGCAGAGGTCAAAACATGATAAATGAGTAAACAGATTCGGAATTGATTCAGAGGTTATGAAAATATGATAAATAACGAATCTCCATTTAATAAATTGATAGAAAATTATGAACGGATAAACCGTTAGGAAATGATGAACAGATGAACTGTCGAGTGGATGTAATAAATGAACGGATGAACCGTCAAGTATTAATAAAGATGTGAAACATCGGATGAATGTGAGAAATGAATGGATGAATGAATATGCGAAACGTCGGATGAATGAGGAACTTCTGCCTATAAATATAGCAGAAATCTGGCGAGAACGAATACTTCTACTCCTCAACATAAAGATGTCATCTGGAGAAGCATCCAAGAAGACTGAGATAGCCTCAAAGGTTCAGAAAGGCACTGAAGAACGCCCTGCTGGTCCAGTCAAAACGAAGAAGACGGAAGCAGGCGAAGGTTCGTCTGCACCCAAGCCACCAAGGGACATTCTGGATTTTCTGCTCGAACCAGGAAGGACTGAAGAAGAGGAAGCCATGGGGATGGCCGCTTGCAAATTCCTCGTGGGTTCTAACAAGGAGGTTCTCGGCTCTTTTGCTGATCACATCTTTGAGAAGGACGGTAGTGGCCCACGTCCAAAAGTAGAGAAGGATGATAGTGATCTTCCTTAATATCATGTATCATCATTCATAAAAATAAAATAAAATTTTTATTTTTTTAAACATGAATTTGTCTGATGATTACAGGTATTTACATTTATACATAATACTTTTTAAGAAATTTGCCATTAATAGGCATCAAAACTTTTCGACCATCCAATTCTGAGTGTTGATAAGCTCCATTTGAGAAAACTTTGCTCACAATATAGGGACCTTTCCACTTTGCGTCAAATTTGCCCTTACTCATATGAGTCATAGTCATAGGACGTCTGACTGTTAGAATAAGTTCTCATTTTTGATATGATCGAACTCTGACTTTTTTATTAAAAGCTCTTAAAATTCTAGCTTGATAGAATTCAATATTCTGTTGAGCAGATAATCGCTTTTCATCCAGAGCTTCTAATTCCTGAAGTCGAAGACGATCGTTATTTTCAGCAGTGAGTTCATTAGCGATTGCTATCCTTAAAGAAGGAATTTGAATCTCTAATGGAAGAACAGCTTCGCAACCATACACCAGAGAGAAAGGTGTACATTTGGTAGCATTACGAACTGTAGTGCGATAAGCCCACAAACATTCCTCGAGCTTGTCACTCCAATTACGTTTGTTAGTGGAGACAAACTTCTTTAGGAGTTTGATGATAGTCTTGTTGAAAGCTTCTGCTAATCCGTTAGCTGCTGGATTATATGCGGTAGAAGCCACATTGTTGATCCGGTGATCGTCATAGAATCGAGTAAATTTCTGGCTGACGAACTGTGGTCCGTTATTATGAATAATGCGTCGAGGAACACCAAATCTGTAGATGACGTGGTACTTAATAAAGCTGATGACATTAGACGTCTTAACTTCAGATAAAGGAATGGCTTCGGCCCATTTGGAGAAGTAATCGGTTATTGCGAGAATGAACCGATGACCTTTAGATGACGGTGGATTGATCGGGCCGACAATGTCCATGCCCCAAGCTTCGAAGGGCCATGATGCTACCGTCGGGTATAGAAATTCCGAGGGTTGATGAATAAAATCTGTATGTATTTGACAAGCTTTACACTTCTTTGCATATTCGATGGCATCAGATACCATGGTGGGCCAATAATAACCCATACGTCGGATACGGTCTTGAAGTTTTGGTCCTGGCTGATGTGCTCCACAAATTCCATCATGTGCTTCACGAATGATTTGTTGAGCTTCGCCACCGGCAACACATCGAAGGAGTAAACCATCATAAGCTCGACGATATAAGGTCTTTGTTGTATGATTGTAGTAGAATCTGAGTGATCATCGTCTGATAGATGCTGCCTCACTCGGATCATCCGAAAGAATATCATATAATACGAGATCTAAGAAAGGAAGTCTCCAATCTTTATCCGTATTTTGATTCTCAGTCGAGTTACTGAAGAGGAATTCCATGCTGGAATCGGATGAAGATGACATCGATTTACAACTGAATCCAAATCCTCTTGTTGTGTTGACGTCATGAGATGTTGATTCTTCAATGTCAACTGGAAATCCTAGAGTCAAATTATTTTCAAGATGAAATAATTCTCGATTACGAACAACAATCATTTGTTGCCGTCTGATTGGAATAGCCAGCACCGCTACAAGATTAGCAAGGGCATCAGCTTCTGTATTACATGCTCGCCTAACATGTTCAATGAAGAATTCTTCAAACGAAGAAGCCATAGATATTGCTGTTTTATGATAAGGAACCAGATCTTGATGGCGAACTTCATAAGTACCCCTGATCTGATTGACAATGAGTTTAGAGTCTCCATACGCCTCCAAATGTTGAATATTCAGATGTTTAGCGAGTTGAAGACCAATAAGTAATGCGTTGTACTCAGCTACATTGTTTGAACACGGCTGATCGAGAGAATAAGCTCTTTGGATAGCAAGACCTTCTGGTGATACAAGAACAATTCCAACTCCAGCGACAATATCGCCATTAGGACCAATTCTTGATGCTCCATCAAAGAATAGACGCCAAGTAGGATTTTCTTCAGCAATTTGATTTGAATCTAGGAATTCATCTGGGATTTCATCATAGAGTTTTGAATTTTTTGGAATTGAGTGAGCAGCCAGAAAATCAGCTAAAGCTTGTCCTTTGACTGATTTCTGAGGAATATAGTGCATGTCATACTGAGCAAGTAGGATTCCCCAGTTAGCCAATCGAGAATTCAAAACACTGGGTTTCTTCATCATGATCCGTATAGGATTGATCCTGGAGATGACATGAATAGTCTGGCCAATGATATAATGACGTGTCTTTTGGACAGCAAACATCAAGGCTAGACATTCTTTTTCAACCGGTGAATATCGAGGTTCAGCTCCGGTCATAGTGCGGCTGAGATAATAAATGGCTTGTTCATGGCCATTTTGATTCTTTTGAGCGAGTAATGCACCCAATGAATGACTCATTGCTGCAGTATAGAGGAGGAACGGTATTCCTGAGACGGAAGGTACCAATACTGGAGGGCTCATCAGATATTGTTTTATATCATCGAATGCTTTCTGATATTCATCATTCCAGACAAAAGAGACACCTTTCTTCATAAGTTTGTTGAATGGTCTGCAGCATCCTGATAAATTAGAGATGAATCTCCTGATATAAGCGATTCTTCCTTGAAATTCGCGTAGCTCTTTTAAGGTGCGTGGAGGACGCATCTCTTGGATGGCTTTGATCTTCTCGGGATCCACGTGTATACCTTTAGAGGTAATGACGAAGCCGAGAAATTTACCACTAGAGACGCCTAAGAAGGACTTAGTAGGGTTCATCTTTAATTGATGCTTACGCATTAGATCAAATATAGTCTTCAAATCTTGGATATGATCCTCCTTTTGTCGACTTTTGACTGCAATATCATCAACATAGCATTCGACTATTTTCTGCAAATGTTCACGGAATATAGTGCTCATAGCTCGTTGATAAGTTGCTCCTGCATTCTTGAGACCGAATGGCATAACTGTATAACAGTATGTACCAATCGGCGTTCTGAAAGAAGTGTGCTTCTCGTCTTCTGGAAACATTTTGATTTGATTGTACCCAGAATACCCGTCCATGAATGACATTCGTTCAAATCCACAGGTATTATCAACCATGACATCAGTGATTGGTAGAGGAAATTCGTCTTTAGGACATGCCGTATTGAGATCGCGGAAGTCTATGCATACTCTGATCTTGCCAGTCTTTTTAAGAACAGGAACAATATTAGCCACCCAATCGGGATGTTGTTCCTCTCTAATAAACCCAGAGGTAATGAGTTTATTGACTTCAGCTTCAATTGCATCCATGATGTCTGGACGAAATCGTCGCTGTTGTTGTTTGACCGGTTTAGCATTCGGCAAGATATTGAGCTTGTGAGTTGCAATTTGAGGATCAAGCACTGGCATATCTTCATAACTCCAAGCAAAGACATCGATATAATCACGAATGAGTTTGATCATGTCTTTCTTATCAGTTTCTGAAAGACTTTCACTGATGAATATTGGTTTGGGAGATCCCTCTTCACCAATATCTATTTGAACAAGTTTATCTTCAGTCGGAGGTTCTTTTTGCTCGAAACGGAACTCCCATTGATTATCTAATCTTTGGGCCCACTGTTCTGATTCAGGTGAGATTTCAAACTCTTCTTCGTCTTCATCACTTTCTTCAGAATGGTCAATGGAAACCATATTGGAAGACAAAATGTTGCAGTAGAAGTCCCCGATACTTGTATCGGAATCCCAAGAAGTGGTACTAGAAGAATCAGATCTCTTATCTTCATCAGACTCGGGATCTTCATGGATAATATTGATGAAAGGAGTAGGAGCAGTATAACCCAATCCGCATTTCGTCCTTCCATATTTCAAAGGAGGAATACGAACAGGCATTTTTCTTCCTTTTCCATCATTGAGGCCAGTCTTGAAGTCATAGCCCATATTTTTGATGATGTCTCTAGATTGCTGACTATAACGACGTAGTTGTAATCTTCCAGTGTCATCATTTTTGTCATCATCTTCAAGATCAGAAGGATTTTGAGGTCCTTTGTAGAAGAATATTGGAATGTCTCCTGGCTTTCTGCTTGGAACTAGAAAGTATGAAGATTGTACAGGTTCTAGAGATACATCTGTATGAACAGTCTGTACAACTCCTATGGTTATTGTGTTCAAGTCATCTAACAGATGTAAATAACTATGAACATAATTACACACATCAACGTACTGCAAAGGTGGAGACTTTTCATTAAATGTAAAAGCAGCAATATTTACATTGGGAGAAGGCTGAGCCTTAGAGATTTTAGCCAAGTCAATGACTAAAGGGGAAGAAGAAGAAGAAGCTTTGTTTCGATTAAGATCGATATTAAATGGCTCAGAAGAGGTGAGCTCCCTTGAAGCTTGAGATGGAAGAATAATCCGCCCTCCAACTGGAATTAGCAGAGTATCTTGTGAAGATGACTGAGATAGTGGAGAGATCTGTCCACTCACTGGAATGATTAAAGAACCTTCTCCAGAGAGTTTGGGAGATTGTTGTTGAGTAGTTCGACCTTTAACAGGGATTATTAAGGTCTCACTTTGTGAATCCTCTTTCTCCATGGCTTGTATGATCCTTGTATGCTCTTCTTTGTACATCCGGGAATCATTAAAATAAGCTTCAACCCCATAGAAGGGATTTATATCAGCAACTTCTTTTTGTACTCTTCCATTGCTATCAATGTATTTAAAACACTGATAAAGAGTAGAAGGCACCACATTATTTTCATGAAGAAAGGGCCTCCCCAGAAGAAGATTATAGGATCCCGCGATCTCGATCACATAGAAAGTGACTTTAGATCTGAAATCGCCTATCTGAAGCTTCAAATAAATCTTTCCCAAAGGCTCGCTTCGGCTTTGATTGAATCCCAAGATAGTAGTAACCGCCTTGGAGAGCTTGTAAAGAGGGATTTTTAGTTCATCCAACAAACTCTTTGGCATTATGCTTATAGCAGACCCTGGGTCAATGAGGATACGATCTATCTTCATCGTATCAATATAACCAGTGTAGTAGAGAGGTCGGTCATGTCGATTATCCTCCAGTAGCATGTCATCTTGTGTAAAGGTGATATTTGGGATAATCTCTAGTACACTGTTACAATGTAAGCAAGTGGCAGGTTCCGCATCTGGCTTCTTCAATTGTGCAAGACAAGAGTCAGCTTGTAGAAGTGCTTCACTTAACGTCTCCCGAGTCTCTTTGGAAAGACGTAGAAGTTCAAAGAGGGACATTCTAGCTGGAGTATTAGCAAGTTGAGCCAAAATGTCGAAATTATAAGGCTTCTAAAGTCCAAGAGGAGAGGACTTCTTGATTGGCTTATCAAGCCGAGCATGTTGTTTGCCTTTCTCCAGAGTTGTAGGCTTGGGAAGAACAGGTTCAGTGGATGATTCTTCTTCAGGAAGAACATTAGAAGCATTTTTATCAGCTGGAGGGATATCAAGAGGATCCTCAGGACTTTTAGAATAATCCTTTAGGTAAGGTTTCCCCGTTCGAGTAGCACTAACAAGTGCTTCTTCTTTGTCTTTTAGCTCTGTGTCAGAGGTAGACCCAAGAGAAGTCATATGACATGACTTGATCTTTCCAGCCTTCTTGGACTTTCGAGAAGAAATCTTTTGAGGAGAAGGAGATTCAAAATCTGCCACTAGATCAGGATGGATCCACATGATTTCTCCAGTCTCCAAAGTGATTGGTGTTAATCCTTCAGACTGTGGAGGAGGAATATTTACTATTTCAAGAGTCGCCTTAGGAATAGGAACAATCCCACCTTCAAGGAGTTGAGGAGGGAAATCTCCGAATTGCATAGAGACGACATTAGAAGTGACAGTCTTCTCTTTTGGAGTAAGAGAGTTAGCTCCAGATTTAATCATTTCTTGGATCTTTCCTTTCAGTACATAACATGTACGAATTGTATGACCCAGCATTCTGTGATATGGGCAGTATTTGGGATGATCTGTCTTACCAGCTTCATCAGGTTTCTTGATCTCAGGTAATTGTATCTTATTACCTTTCAGCAGACATTCAAAGATACCAAGGACATCGTCATCATCGAAAGAATATTCTTCTTTGGGGCGAGTTGTTCTTGATTGTTGAGTTGTAGAGGCAGGAGTTTGAACATTTGATGCATCTTTGCTCTGAAGATTAACTTCAAGAGTTTCTTTTCCCTTGCGAGCATTGTTTTTATTGTTAGCACCTTGTCCTGTTTCTTTAGGAATCATCTGCACTCCTAAACCTTTGAAGGTTTCAGCACTGATTTTTGCAGCTTTGGCACTGACTATAAAGGAAGGCCAATCTTGAAATTGAGTGGACCCTGTCCACATACTGATGATTGGCAACAAGTTTGATTTGTACGTGTCAATGGTGACAGCATTAGGGGTTCCAAGAGGCATCTTCAGAGCTTCTCTTCGAAACCGTTCAATGTATTCTTCTGTGGATTCATTATTTTTCTGCTTGATTCTAATAAGAGCAGACATAGTCATGTCATTCAGCCCTTCATAGAACCTTTCAAGAAATATCTGTTTGAAACCAGCAAATGAGGTAATGCTCCCATCTGGGAGACTCCTATACCATTCATAAGCCGTTCCCTTGAGACATCCAATAAATACCCGAGTAAGGAGGGCATCACTTGGTTGCAGTTGATCAGTCATCACTTCAAAGTGATTAATAAACTGACTTGGAGAAGTGGTTCCATTATAAAATAAGATAGTAGGAGGCTTGTATTTAGGAGGATATGATACTTGCTTTCATTCTATCGGATAAGGCTGCTTGATGCCTAACCTTTGTAAACCATCCTTCTGTTTGAATGCCTCGAATTGAGTTTTGAGATTCTTCAATTCTTCAGAGACAACTCCCGAAGATTGTGGAGTTGTGGCTTGTAGAGAATAGTTGGGAGGAGGAACAACATTGTAAGCACTACCCCCAGCTCCAAAGAGACTAGGATTTGGTTGAGCTGGTCCAGGAGTATTGAATTATATTGCGGGAGGAACTTGTACTGGACTTATATCAGTATCAACTGGTATGGCATCTGGTACAGTCTGTCCATTTTGCAACTGAGCTGTCATGAGTTCATACATCGACTTCATTGTGTCAGTCATAGACTTCATTTGCTGTTCCAAAGAAGCAATTCTTTGATCTTGAGGAGTCAAGAAAGAAGAAGGTTCATCAGTATTCCCATCAATCATATAAGTCGTGACTGTATGAGGGATTATTGATGAACTAGTGGATGTTGTATGCTCTGAATCATTGCTTCGTGCATCAAAGTCAACTATAGGAGAATTACCTCCAGTAGGAAGAGGTGGGAAGTTAGATTCTCCAAGGAATTCAGAATCATCTTTAGGGATCAAATTTCTTTGACTAGAAGCCAGGACTCTTGCTCTGGTGTTTCTATATACTCCATCTGGACTATCAACCCTACCCCCGGTGTCCCGAGAAGTCATGTTGACAGAGGCAAACAAAGGCTCATCTTCATCAGGTATAGGTTCATACTGAATCCTATTGAAGACAGACTGTCGTTTAGTTTGACATCTGCATTGCATTGTGATTCTTGGCTGGAAGTCACATTCATGATCATCATGGTCTTGAATCGTTGATTGACATCTGCACTGAATTATGACTCTTGGATAGAAGTCACATTCAGTATGTTCCTTTGACATAGAATTACTCCTTCTCTTCTGTTGAAGATATTTCCGTAAATCTGTTTGTGAAGATTGAGGAGTATACTTCCTGTTCTTGGGTCTTAATGGCTCTTGATTATACAAAGAGTGATTAATGTGAGCCACATAATTTCTTGCATACTCTGCATCTGGATCTTTTATCTTCATATCCAATTGGTATGGTTTCTTAACACCAGAAGTACTGAGTTTTGTTCTTAAATCAGTGGAAGGTAACACATTAATTTTGGAAACATGGAGTTTTCCTTCCATTGATCTGGATATTTGCAGAGAAGGAAGAGTTGAACCACTCCTTTGATTAGGAGTTGGTAACAGACCCTCTTTAATGGACAGATTCTGTGCCCAATTTGAAGAAGTCATAGGAGAAGATATTAAGGAATATTTCTTCTTAGACTCATTCAGATTTTGAGACATAGAATGTCCAGAAGGAAGAGTAGTCAAAAGACCATCTCCTTTCCTTTGACTAACAAAAGTATCAGTCAAAGCTGTTCCTGAAGTAAAAACTACAGGAGCAGAAGAAACAACTAAAGAGTTATTCCTTTTCGAAGGGACTTTATGTGGAAGACCACCCCCAGTTCTAGTAGAACTCGGTAAAGAAGAAGAGATAACTAAGGAGTTATTCTTCTTTGATGAAATACACGCTGAAATAGATTTGGCTAAAGAACCAGTGCTGTTGGCGTGACTTTTGAATTACACGCTGGAATAGATTTGGCTAAGGAGCCAGTACTGTCAGCGTGACTGTTGAATGTGGAATTGCACACTGGAATAGATTGGGCTAAGGAGCCAGTACTATCAGCGTGACTTTTAGAGTTGAATTTGCACGCTGGAACAGATTTGGCTAAGGAGCCAGTACTGTCAGCGTGACTTTTAGGGTTGAATTTGCACGCTGGAACAGATTTGGCTAAGGAGCCAGTACTGTCAGCGTGACTTTTAGGGTTGAATTTGCATGCTGGAACAGATTTGGCTAAGGAGCCAGTACTGTCAGCGTGACTTTCAACTTTGGAGATACATACTGGAACAGATTTGGCTAAGGAGCCAGTACTGTTAGCGTGATCTTTGATTGCTGTCATTTTCGAGCACACAAGTGTGTGCGTGCTTGCAGTAGAGCTCTTGCCAGTGTTAGGAGCAGACACTATGGCAGAGACTTCACCATTGACTGCCAACTGATTCTTAGGGACATAGACAGAGTGTCCCTTCGACTTGGCAGTGATGATGGAGGCTGGAGTGGGCTTGCCACCCTTAGCCCGCTGCATTTCTTCATAGGCGAGTTGATCGAATTTGATCGTCATCACCTTCTTCGTCGAGCCGATTGACGAAGTGTCGCATTGAGTTGTTGCCATCTCAGAAAAGGAGATGGTTTTCCCCAGCAGAGTCGCCAATTTGTTTTCCATAAAGAAATTCTCTTTATTTGTTGTGTTTCTGGGAAAATTACAACTGTAGGAATCCGATCTAGAAGACGATCGCTTTATCCCTTGGACTATGCGAAGAAAAAAAGCTCTCAAAATTTTGACAGTAAATATCAATATATCTGTACAATGAATGAGAAAAAGAACTCTATTTATAGAGTCGAAAATAAAACTGAAAAGATAACTGTCTTCACAGCCTGTGCTTAGTTGAAAATCACGCAGGATTTAACATACGCAAGGTTGTGAGCAGTTACTGGACGTGACCTGTAACTGTTGGACACATGGCAATCATGCATGAGTCGTATGCAAGTTACAGGACACGCAGGCGAGAGATCAGTGGCATGGCTGCCACGTACTCCAATTTGATGAAATCTACGCAGACTTGTTGAAGACGAAATCCACGCGAACTCGGTGTAGAAAGCTTCAAAATTCACGCAAACTTGGGGCAGAAAGCTTCAGGATCCACGCAGACTTCAAGGCAAAGAACTCAAAAATCCACGCAAACTTGAGGAAGAAAACTTCAGAATCCACGCAAACTTGAGATGAAGATCACAAATACACGCAGACTTGAGATAGAACTGCCAGCTGTCTTGATTCGGCGTGTCTCGACTGACACAAAATCTCTGACAATGATTGCATTGTCAGTCGCATTAAATGACAAGAAACCCTTTTGGTACGCCAACTCGACGAAGGCTGAGTCTTGCTGAAGAAGATTTCAAAAATCACGCAATAGACGGCGATGATCACTCGAAGTCTGTGCATACGTGGCATACGAAGAGACATTCTTCGACTGTTGTGCTGTCAGTCATAATTACTCTCTGACAAATGATGAGCTGTCTCCCCAGCGTAATTTGTTTATATTGTCTGGATCAACTGAGCGTGACTTTTGACTCCGTCTTGATCAACTCAGCGTGACTTTCAATTTTGAGGCCTACACTACGTGCTGCTACTGTTGCTACTGCTGCTACTGTGCGTTGTTGCTGCTGCTGCAGTTGCCGCCACCGACCGCCGAGCCGTCGTCGCCCGCTGTCCGAGTTCGCCGCCGGCCACCCACTGCCGCCGACCGCCGATCGCCGGCCATCCGTGCCCACGCCGGCCACCACCGTCACCTCCAGCACCTTTTTCTTCACCTCTTCCTCCTATCCTTCCACTCTTAAAACCAAAGGTAAAACCCTTTTTCCTTCTCAAAATTCCTCCAATTTCAAAATCTAGGTTAGGGATTTACTAACAAAACCTATTTTGAATCATGGATGGGTTTAAATTAGAAAATTCGTGGAGAAATTCTAGGTCCAATTCAAGAAACCAAGGCAAGTCCTCTTTTCTCTTTCATCTTTCCCTTGAAAATTCTCCAATTTAATCTTCTAAATTATTTCGAATAAATATGGATTAATTTACATTTCTGAAAATTATATATATATATATAATATATATATATATATATATATATATATATATATATATATATATATTGACACAGTCCTATGACAGAAGAAGGCCTATGACAGAGTCAACTGGCATTTCCTCCTGAGGGTTCTTCGGAGATTTGGTTTTAATGAGGTCTTCTGTGATCTTATTTATCGTCTCTTGGCGGATACCCGGTATGCGGTTCTACTCAATGGCGCTCCTACAGATTTTTTTTCGGCGTCTAGAGGGATTCGGCAGGGGGATCCTCTATCCCCGGCTCTCTTTATTATTGCTGCGGAGGTACTCTCTCGGAACCTCAAGCTTCTCCAAGAATCCAATAGGAGATCTTTATTTCATACTCCGATTGGGGGACCGCGTATCTCGTACTTGGCTTATGCGGATGATGTTCTTATCTTTACTTCAGGGGATATTACTGGATTACGTACCCTCCAGCAAGTACTGCATAGGTATGAGGCTGTTTCTGGACAGAAGATCAATTATTCTAAATCTGCCTTTTATACTGCGACACCATTGGGTGTGGATCGTGCTCGAACTATTTCTACTCTCTTCGAATTTAGTACCGATACCTTGCCATTATCTTATTTGGGTTGCCCGTTATCTTGCGGGAGAAAGAATGCGGGGATGTTTACCTATTTGCTGGATAAATCCGCTCTAAGCTGACGGGTTGGCAGAACAAGATTCTTTCTCCTGGGGGTAAGTTGGTCCTTATTAAGAATGTACTGTCATCTATCCCTATGTACACATTGGCTGCATATTGTCCTCCCCGGGCCGTTCTCAGGACGATTGAGAGGATGTTTGCGACTTTCTTCTGGGGTAGCAGAGATGGGGTGGCTAAGAGGAGTTGGCTGGCATGGCGGTTCGTTACTCGAACTAAGGTCGAAGGAGGCCTCGGGATCAGGTGCCTGAATGATATTATGGATGCCTTTTTTATGAAGCTGTGGTGGAAGTTGAGGCATGGGAAGGGCCTTTGGGTGGAGCTTCTTAAATCGAAGTATTTTCGTAAGCGTCATCCTTGTGATGCGTTTATGACTTCCAAGTGCTCCCATATTTGGCGACGGATTTTGCGGGGGCGGAAATTGGCGGAACCGTTTATCTCACTTAGACTTGGGCGTGGTGAGGGTTCAACGAGCTGTGAGGCTTGGATTCTGGGGGGTCCTCGGCTGGATAGTGTTGCTATTCCACCGGCTGAGGGAGTGACTTCTGGGACCAGGCGCGGAACGGGGAAACGGACTCGGGGGCGGAGTCGAACACAGGCGAGGGAGTCTGCTGATGTCGGCCGGACGGGACATATTGTGGCTAGCATGGGGGACCGGGTTGGAGGGGAGGGTGCTGATTCGACGGCTTCACAGCGCTTGGACACTGGGGTGCTTCGAAGGTCGGCTAGATTGGCCGGGAGAAGGGTGGTTCTTCCTCCACGTACGGTGATTGTTCGGGCTCTTTCGGACAGGGGAAGAAAGATCAGAGATTCGAGGGCGAGGAATTCTGATAATGGTGGTCCGGCTATTCGATCTTTTTGGACAGACACTAGTTGGGATCTGTCTTTGTTTTTGGATCAGTTTGGAGTAGAGAAAGCGGGGCGGCTCAGAGAGGCGAATCTGACTTGTACTTCGGCTCCTGATTCTCTGGTTTGGGGTGAGCGGAAAGGTTCTTTCACGCTGGCTGCGGCTTGGAGATGTTGTCGGATTTCTCACCCTACATCATCACTCTTTTCTAATATTTTGGGCAAATGTATTCCGGCAAAGTGGAGCATTCTGATGTGGCGGGTCTGTCACAACCGGCTTACTTCTGATGACATTCTTCATAAGATTGGCCTCCATCTGGCTTCCAGGTGTCATTGCTGTCAGGTTGGGAATGGGGAGAACCTTCAGCATATATTTTTCCACGGGGATCTTGCTGTGACGGTTTGGTATGCTTTCCGGGGTTTCTTCAAGGCACGGATGCATAGTGACTTTCTGGTCTTTCTTCAAAGGTGGTGGCGGGGTCCGGGCAGTCATCATCGGAGATCATTGGCGGGTACGATCATCTGGGTACTTTGGAAGAACAGGAACAAGCATCGATATGAAGGACGTGGTGCTGGATCGGACTTCTTGGTTCGGGAGGTGAAGAGACAGTTTCGGAAGTCGCTTTCGAGTTGTCGTCATCTTCCGGCTATTCCACATTGGGCTTTAGAATAGTGCTTTCCATTTATTTTCTTTCTTTGTACTTGTTACCATGAGGCCGGATGTACTCATTACCCTCTTTATCAATAAAGGTAACGGTTTCTAATATATATATATATATATATATATATATATATATATATATATATATATATATATATATATATATATATATATTGACACAACACACATATTAACACAGCACACATATACATATTCATAATTTGACACAAAATCAATATAAAAGTAGACTTCATATTTCTTACCATGGTTGTGTATAAACCGTGTTGGTTTGATATCTAGGAATGAAAAAATGACAGGTTAATATACTATTTCAAATCTGTCCATATTATAAGAGAGAAGGTAACCATACACTTACAAAAATTTTAATTTTTAAACTCTTATGCATACCCAAAGAGCTAAAATATAAGAAATTTTAGCAATTGAGGATTTAGTTGAAAATTAGATTATTTGGTATAATACCAATTCTCTCCACTTTGTAAAATATGTTAACATGACCTATATTGACATGATAGATCAGTTAAATTGAGTATTTACAAGTTCTTATATATAAAAGTAACCTTACATATATCATATTCCATTTTCTAAACTCTTTTTGCATACTAAGACAATATTACTAGGAGTTTAATATTTTTTCATGATCCTTGGAAGCAAAATTTGATATCATGTATGCTATTAATGACACTGTTTTGGATTTGTAAAATATTTAGCAAGCTGCAATAAACAGGAGTTTGCTTACTTACTTAAATCGCCTACCAAGGTAAGAAAATATTTAAACTACACTTTATTATATTTTGTCATTATCCAGGGTTGAGAGTTGCTCCACCGAAGGGGTCGGCGAACCCGAAATATTAACTGTGTGGTTCCGTTGTTGAGAGTTGCTCCACTGAAGGGGTCGACGAACCCTGGATTTTAATTTTTATATATATTGTCTCTTATAAATTTTCAGAGTCTCTAAATATAAAGGAGACTCTGTCAAAATTTTCTAAAATTTTAAGAGATAGCTAATTTCTTAGAATTATAGAGAAATCGGTTTATTTTCATAAATCTAGAAGTTCTCGGGGAAATCCTCGAAAAATTTATTTAAAGCATTGGGAGGGGGAGAACAACCTGAATATCCCTAAAAGTCTCGTAACATAACATAACCAAAAAGCTGATCAGTAATTTTATTTACTCATTCGTAGGGCCAGACGAATCGAGTTTGTGTGGCTTAGCTCACTTATGCCCAAGGGAGGCAAATTTTAATTTTGTCCAGGGGAGGCAAAATTTATGGTGAGCTCAAGGGAAGCTCGGAAATTTTTACATCTACATCGACAGTAACATCAGGTAGATGAATTTTTGTAAGCCCAAGGGAGGCGCAGGGCCGGAATCTAAGCACCGTGCCACCAAACTCACAGCCTGATCCCAAGTATACGGGATTGTTGACCGGAAGCTATTTAGATGAATATTCAGGGGGTTGTTCTCCAAATTGCATTGCATTTTAGGGTTAGTCCTTCGAATTTGCATCTCATTCTAGGAGAAATTTACCCCTATTTAAATAAAGCCAAAAGGATGTTTATACTACTTAAATGAATGAAACTATAACAATGTAAAATTTCATATTCTCATTCTCTTAATAGAAAATCTTTATGTTTCATTCCTTATTATATTTTCCTTAAACGTTTTTGGTCGAGGACTTGCTTGTCGTTCTAAACGACCTAGTATTTGTTTACTAGGGAAAGATGACGTACCTGCAGAAATGATACCTCTGGGTGATGAGGACAATATCAAGGAGTAGACTATTTGGAGAATCTCAACTAGCATTTTGTAGTTTTTATAATGTTGTAAAAGAATAGTTTGTTGTAATAACTTAAGCAGTTGTACTCTTTGACATAGTTGGATGTTTAATTAAAGAATGTAATGTATTTAGTAATTCCTTGTATTTTCTATTCTGATATTTCACGGGCGACAATCGCGAATTTGGCGTATAGCCTGGGGATGTGTTAATGATGTCACCGTTGAATCTGAGATACGGGACGTGACAGCACGCCTTTTATGTTTTAGAGAGAGAGCTTGAATAAATTGTAATCGCGGCTTAGCGCCGCTTATAATTCTTCTTGAATATCAATAAAGAGTATGAATTTTTTTTAACTTATGTTCATTTACTTTCCGCTGCAAATGGTGTGACACTCACTTTTCTAAATGAGGGTAATTTTGAACTTTTGTAATTTTAGTCTTTTAATAATGAGATTTAAATTATGTTATGTTTTTTAGTAATTTTTAATTCTTTGAAAACTATTTTAATTGATGATTTGTGATTTTTGTGTTTTGCTAGTAAAACCCTAGATACTAATTGACCTAGAGACTAACCATGACGATGGAAACCTAACCATGTGATTAGGGTGATTTATTTCTACATTTTGCCCAAAGATATTTTGGTCATTTTGATTTTCGTGAATTATTTATTATTTATTGCATTGGTGTTGTGATTTTGACATTTGCTAGTTGTGACATTAGAGACTAGCCTAGAGTTTGACTTTGACTTTGGTGACTTAGATAGCATGGTGTGGGACCCTAATCTAACTTAAGTTGGTCTTAGTTGACTTGAGGGTGGCTAAGTTTCATGGAGAGATTGGGTGTTTAGTGCATTAGACTTTTGGCTAAGAGGTTGAGATAGCTAGCTAATGATCTTGGCCCAAAGCCCATTCATATGAAACCCTAACCCAAATTCTCTATATGGCCAGCCACAATAGCCCAAGAGTGACCTAATTTCATCCTATATAATATCTCTACATGACCACTTGCCTCTTTTAGAGCACCCCCTTTTAGAAACCCTAATTTCTTCCCCAAATTGTCAAATCTCACCATTCCTCCACCAAATTGATCCCAATCTTTTGCATTTGGATCTAAATCTGGAATAGAGATTGTAGGAGGCTAGCTTGCAAGGAGGGGAGCTCATTTGGACATTATTGAGGAAGGGAACTTCTCAATTTGGGACTTTTTCTTGGAGATTGGCTCTCTATAGGTAATCCCTTCAAATCACCTCTAAATCCTGATTTCTTTCCATAGATATATCCATCTAGGTGTCCCCTAGATGTAATTGAAGTTTGGTAGGAATTAGAATTAGTTTGGTGTCCGTATCGAACATGTATCATTCACTAGGTTTAGGTGTTTATTGAAATACCTCTGTGGGATTTTTTGTTCTTGTTTTCTGTAATAAATTACATGGTTGGATAGCCCTTGGCATGCTGATCATGGAACCCTAACTCTGAGTAGGATAACGTGTCGTGTCCGTGTCTAAATTGGACACGAACACGCTTGCAGCACACAGTACACTGTGCCATGCTGCTCGAGGGAGTTTTCTCCTCGTACAGGCCACGTGGGCAACTGCCACTTGGCATGGAGGTGGGGGCCATGACTGACAGGTCAGCCCCCAAGCCTCGTGTCGTTAGGATTCGTGTCGGACACGAAATCTAGTGTGTATTATTTTGTACTGACACGCGCGCGCGAGATCCGCTTCTAATACGGGTCTCGTGTCCGCACAGGACACGTCGTAGACACTTCATGTTGTATCGAAAGTGTAGCCCTACATATGGGCTACACGTGGACAACCATGTGGCTCTATGTGAGTCATGTCGTGTCCACGAGCTTGTGTACCATCCGCACGAGACAGTGCAGTCTGTGCGTGTCTGGGTGTGTTTTTGTGTGCACAGACACGCCGTATTCTATTAACTAGACACGATATGACCTGTGTGATACCTACACATATGCACGACACGTTACCAACCATTAATTTGATGTATTATATGATTTTTGAATATCAATTTAGGGTTCGAACATGTACTGAAACTGTATTTTCTGATTTAATATAAATTTCTCTGCTTGGACACATTCCTGGAGACACATTGACACATGATGACTTGCTGACACTCACCCTCGACACGTGTGCACATGTATGCCTACCTGTACACTTGTTTCATCCATTCATTTCGAGTTGTTTGTTGATTTGGTTTTCGAATTAGGGATTTTACATGTATCATTCAATTTTTTTCCAGTTTTGATTTAATGAGTGGAATTTAATATTTGAATCTTGTTTTTTCTGAGAATTAAAAATATATTGCAATGTTAATATCCAAGTTACAATGAGGTTGGGTATTAAACTGTTGGTTTGGTTTTAATTTTTGGTTTTTTATTGAGAATTGAGCTTCAAAAATGAAAACTGAAATATAGATTACTAATACTTGATTCAGTGAACTGAAAATTGGGTTTTGAATGGAAAACTGAGATTTATGTGATGAGTTGGTTTGGGTTTTCATTTTGTGTTTTCGAAATTGAAAACTGAGTTTAGTTAGTTCCTGAGAATTGGTTGGGTTTTTATTGTTGTTAACTAATAACATGCCTAACAGAAACCTGAGAATTAGTTGATGCTATACATGTAGTTAGTTCCCTATTACATGTTACAAAACTGAGGTAATTATCTGAGATTCTTGTATTCCTCACTGTCCACTCCCTTCATCCTTCCCTTTTCCTTTCCTTTCCTCTTTACGTATATATATGTATGTATGTAAATATGCAGGTATGACATCTATATTGAATGAGAAAATCTGAGAACACCCTCACCTTCACCTTAACACAGACACACACACCCCCATGGTACACATAAACCCGTCACTGTCCACAAACACACACACACCACTCACTGTCACACTTGTTTCACTCACACACTCACACAATTGACTGAGATATACACACACCCTCTCACTCTTTCACTCCCCCCTTTCACTCTCACTATCACCTATTCACTTGTATCACCCTTTCCACACTCACACATACATTTTCATATGATTCCACCTTATCTCTCTATGTGTATATATATGTATATATACACTAGTGCCTATATATATATATATATATATATATATATATATATATATATATATATATATATATATATATATATGTCCTATATATATTGGTATATATACAATGTGAATGTAAATGTATGCATATATGAATGCATGTATATAATGTATGCATGTTTGTATGCCTCTATGCAATGAAAATATGTAAGTGTAATGTATGCAAGTAGGTAATGTATATACATGATATATTTACTTGAGATGTAATGAATGTAGAGTATGCATAAATATGAATGTAGTGTAAGTATTATGTATTGTATATAGGCCTAGAGTTAGAGTGACCCTACAGGATATGTTGGTTGGACTTTAGTTGACTAGCCCTAGACCTAGAATTGACTTGTTAAGCCTAGGTTAGACTAACTTAGACTAGTTGAGCATGGTTGACCAAACACTAACTAGTTTGACCTAGTTTGACTTTTAGAGTTGACCAGATTTGACTTTAGCCTAGAATATAGAATGCATTGTAATCTTTAATATTACCATTCTGGACATGTTGTGACCTGTGTTGCTCTAAATAGGACTCATCTACTCTGTCTGGACATCTACATTTACTAGATACTCAGGATATCAGGAGAGTACATTCTCTGTTCATTTCATACTTGTTAGGATTTATATTCTTGCTCTAGATTACATTATTTGATGCTGTCACGTTGTTAACACGAATTAGTACTATATGGATCTTTACATTGAGATGTTATCCCCCTCGGGAGCATCGGGTACAACATGTCATGTGCGTTTCACTTTCATCGTGTACTCCTGTGCTTTTATTATTCATGTATACTCTTGTGATTCATGTACTCTCATGTTCATAGAGCCCTTAGATATACCTTCATATGCACCCATTTATGGGCCCTCATGTGAAATATTGTACAATAACATAACTTGTCTGGATCCTTGTATTTTGATTGGGGTACGGAAGAGTAGAAGCAATCATGTGAACAATTCCAAAGTAGTCATTGTACAAACACTTTAGTGTAATCATGTACAAATTCAAGCCGTTCACATGTCTATCTTGTACTCTACATCACTAGTCACAGATAGTTCTCTACTTATAGTTGCTATTTATATTATAGTTCTCTCTCTTTTACTACATATATTTTCTTTCAGCGTTTCATGTATTTTACTCTATTGCATGCTTTATATTCATATCTTGATATAAACTGTTGAGATTATGTGTTCGTTCATGTCCTGACTGGACCTGTTAAAAATATTACAAAGGATGACGAGGACCTTTGCCCTACCTATTATGGAGCTGCCATAGATGACACCTGCGACTTGGACCTTCACCAGGATCCCTCAGCAGTATAGGATGTCACCCCTATAGTTTAGAATAGTTAGCTTAGACTTCAATCTTATTTTGATGTCTTGTCTCATTTGGATACATTTATGTTTATATTTGGGATCTTGTTGTTATTCTAAATGTTTGTGGAGATGTTATCCTAAACACTTAGTTCTTCTCCTGTTTATATCTCATTTGATAATTTTTATTATCTATCTATCTATATATCTATCTATCTATCTATCTATCTATCTATCTATCTATCTATCTATCTATCTATCTATCTATCTATCTATCTATCTATCTTATCGTACTTCTACCTTAGCTGTGATTGAGCTGTACATTTCTATATTGTCCTCCGTTTGGAGTGTATATACTGTACATGTACCTTATAATTATTAGATGTATATGACCTAAGACAGCGTTCTACCGTCGACACTGTGGCGTAGGCTGGACGTACCCACTTCTCGTGCCCCTACACTGGGTGCGGGTCGTGACACATTTTTAGTGGTGGCCCATGCAGGTCAAGTTATGTTGTGGTATTCGAACTAGAGTATCACTACATCTTGTAGTTGGATATCGGATATAGTTTGAAGGTACTCAATCACACCTAGGAAAACTCTTATCTGATTCTGTTATCTAAAATTCTTGCTGCTTAATTGTCTTCCTTTGAAATAAATTGTCCTCCTTTGACGTTATCGATTCATTCTCTGTAATTGCCTTCTTGTTTGATCTGTCTCCAGGATTGTGCAGACATGATCCCATCGCTCTGGCCAGAGGGATACTACTGAGAGGTCTGCCACCTCTCGTCCGGCTCAGCCCGGTCAGGCAACTCCTATGGTACCTACATATGTCGAAGTTTTTGCCGCATTCGGGGGTGTACCTCCGCATGTTCCGAGGTCTTCTCCCGTCATTCCTGATTTCTTCCAGCAGCAGCAACCGCCTTCGGATCGGTTGATGCAGCGCAGTTGTTCGCCTTCTTACTAAGGATGGTGGAGGCCTAACAGCAGCAGTCCGCTCATTTTCAGCAGGACATAGAGAATGTCCATCAGCTTGCCCTGATGACCGTGGAGAGAGACTTTGTACAGCCCCAGGCAGGCCAAATTCAGCAGTATCAGCCGAAGACACCAGGGATCCTGGAGTTCCAGAAGATGCGTCTGCGGGACTTTCGCAGCACAAAGGGGATTCTGTATGCGGATGACTGGATAGAGCACATCGAAGAGATCTTTCGGCTGGCAGAGATTCCAGTTCGACTACAGATTGAGGCGGCAGGTAGTCAGATACAGGACCTAGCCTACACATGGTACCAGAGGGCCCCGAGGGTCGGTACTGAGGGACAGACTTGGGCAGTTTTCAAGGAGAAGTTTTTCCCTAACACAACTCTTGGTGCCCTGGAGTCAAAGTTTGAGAGCTTAGTTCAGGACAGTCAGACTGTCGAGGGGTATGCTGGGGAGTTCTGCCGTCTGGACAAATTTGTTGAGGGACTCAGTGAGACAGCGAAGGTTCGGAGGTTCCGGAAGGGGTTAGTCAAGGAGGTCAAGTACTT
The DNA here is from genome assembly GCA_029216955.1 of Iris pallida. Taxonomy (NCBI): domain Eukaryota; kingdom Viridiplantae; phylum Streptophyta; class Magnoliopsida; order Asparagales; family Iridaceae; genus Iris; species Iris pallida. Next base: position 19,514,128 of record JANAVB010003200.1, read on the forward strand.
GACCAAAAGTGACCGGAGTGCCACTTTTGAGGAGATTCTGGTGCGTGTCCTAGCAGCAGAGGATGATCTTGAGCTAAAGCTCAAGAGGGGACGAGACGCTCATGGAGCCAGCAGCAGCGAAGGTCAGGCCAAGAGGCCTCATGTACAGATTCAGTAGCAGCAGCAGAGGCCTATTCAGTAGCAGTTTCAGGGCCAGGGACATACACTTTACCAACAAGCACCCAAGAAGCAGTCCATTAGTTGTACTTTATACAAGAAGCTGGGTTAGGGATGGAATGACTGCAGGAAGAGACTAGGCAGGTGTTTACTTTGTGGTTCAGCGGAGCATCAGTGTAGGGAGTGTCCCAAGAACCAGACACCATTGACTCAGGCAGCAGCAAGAGCTAGGGCTTCGACAGGGCAGCAGGGGTTTGTCCAGCATCAGCAGCAGGCCAGCAGGGGCGAGCTTTCGCCATGACAGTTGAGGATGCACAGGCGGTAGGAGGGATACTTGCAGGTTCTGTTCTTCTCGATTTCATTCCCACTTTTGCCTTATAATAACTATCTTGAAATTCAATTTCGACAATTTTGTCTACCTCCTTGTTCATCGATAAATTTGATTCTTAGTATTCTGTGTTGATTTATTTTTGATTTTTCCAATATAAGTCATATGGGCTAGGTCGCCTCAGTTATGGAATTTAAAATTTTCTACAGTCCTATTAGCTAGCATAGTGAGGACATATAGTCTGATTTTGGACGTATTTCTCGATTGTGGGAATTTAAGATTTTCTGCGGCCAAGCATGCGGTAATACAAAAATTTTAAATACCAAGATTCTAGAGGTATGTACCTTAGTTGGAGACGTTATGATTATTGTAGCCTTGCTTACTAGTATGATGAAGATTCTGAGTCTCATGATTTTGGACAGACGCATATGATTATAGGATTGTATGATTAGAGACTTTGATTGATTAGGGGTTTGACCTAGAAAGAGTACGACCATCTTAATTTCGAGGACGAAATTCTTCTAAGGAGGGTAGACTTGTAACACCCACTTTTCTAAATGAGGGTAATTTTGAACTTTTGTAATTTTAGTCGTTTAATAATGAGATTTAAATCATGTTATGAATTTTTAGTAATTTTTAATTCTTTTAAAACTATTTTAATTGGTGATTTGTGATTTTTGTGTTTTGCTAGTGAAACCCTAGATACTACTTGACCTAGAGACTAACCATGACCATGGGAACCTAACCATGTGATTAGGGTGATTTATTTCTACATTTTTGTTCAAGGGTATTTTGGTCATTTTGATTTTGTGAATTATTTATTATTTATTGCATTGGTGTTGTGATTTTAATTTTTGCTAGTTGTAACTTTAAAGACTAGCCTAGAGTTTGACTTTGACTTTGGTGACTTAGATAGCATGGTGTGGGACCCTAATCTAACTTAAGTTGGTCTTAGTTGACTTGAGGGTGGCTAAGTTTCATGGAGAGATTGGGTGTTTAGTGCATTGGACTTTTGGCTAAGAGATTGAGCTAGCTATCTAATGATATTGGTCCAAAGCCCATACATATGAAACCCTAACCCTAATTCTCTACATGGCCAGCCACAACAGCCCAAGAGTGACCTAATTTCAGCCTATATAATATTTCTACATGACCACTTGCCTCTTTCAGAACACCCCCTTTTAGAAACCCTAATTTCTTACCCAAATTGTCAAATCTCACCATTCCTCTACCAAATTGATCCCAATATTTTGCATTTGGATGTAAATCTGGAATAGAGATTGTAGGAGGCTAGCTTGCAAGGAGGGGAGCTCATTTGGACATTGCTTAAGGAAGGGGACTTCTCAATTTGGGGCTTTTTCTTGGAGATTGGCTCTCTATAGGTAATTCCTTCAAATCACCTCTAAATCTTGATTTCTTTCCATAGATGCATCTATCTAGGTGTTCCCTCGCTGTAGGTGAAGTTTGGTAGGAATTAGAATTGGTTTGGTGTCCGTATCGGACACGTTTCATTCATTAGGTCTAGGTGTTTGTTGAAATGCCTGTGTAGGATTTTTGTTCTTATTTTCTGTAATAAATTACATGGTTGGATAGCCCTTGGCATGCTGATCACGGAACCCTAACTCTGAGCTGGATATCGTGTCGTGTCTGTGTCCAAATTGGACATGAACACGCTCACAGCACACAATACACTGTGCCCTGCTGCTCGAGGGGGTTTTCTCCTCGTACAGGCCATATGGGCAGCTGCCACTTGGCATGGAGGTGGGGGCCATGACTGACAGGTCAGCCCCCAAGCCTCCTGTCATGAGGATTTTTGTCGGACACAAAATCCAGTATGCATTATTTTGCACTGACACGCGTGCGCGCGAGATCCTCTTCTGATACGGGTCTCGTGTCCGCATAGGACACGTCGTGGACACTTTATCTTGTGTCAAAAGTGTAGTCCTACATGTGGGCTACACGTGGACATAAACATATGGCTCCACATGAGCCGTGTCGTATCCACGAGCTTGTGTACCAGCCGCACGAGATAGTACAGTTTGTGCACGTCTAGATGAGTTGTCGTGTGCACAGACATGTCGTGTCCTATTAACTAGACATGATACGACCTGTGTGACACCTACACATATGCACGAAACGTTACCAACCATTAATTTGATGTATTATGTGATTTTCAAATATCAATTTAGGGTTCAAACATGTACTGAAAATGTGTTTCCTGATTTAATGTAAATTTCTCTGCTTGGACACGTTCCTGGGGACACATTGACACATGATGACATGCTGCCACTCACTCTCGACACGTGTGCACATGTATGCCACACATGTACACTTGTTTCATCCATTCATTTTGAGTTGTTTGTTGATTTGGTTTTCAAATTAGGGGTTTTACATATATCATTCAATTTTTTCCAGTTTTGATTTAATGAGTGGAATTTAATATTTGAATCTTGTTTTTTCTGAGAATTAAAAATATATTGTAATGTTAATATCCAAGTTACAATGAGGTTGGGTTTTAAACTGTTGGTTTGGTTTAATTTTTGGTTTTTCATTGAGAATTGAGCTTCGGAAATGAAAACTGAAATATAGATTATTGATACTTGATACAGTGAACTGAAAATTGGGTTTTGAATGGAAAACTGAGATTTATGTGATGAGTTGGTTTGGGTTTTCACTTTGGGTTTTCGAAATTTAAAACTGAGTTTAGTTAGTTCCTGAGAATTGGTTGGATTTTCATCGTTGTTAACTAATAACACGCCTAATAGAAACCTGAGAATTAGTTGATGTTATTTATGTAGTTAATTCCCTATTACATGTTACAAAACTGAGATAATTATATGAGATTCTTGTATTCCTCACTATCCACTCCCTTCGTCCTTCCTTTTTCCTTTCCTTCCCTCTTTATGCATATATATGTATGTAAGTAAATATGCAGGTATGACATCTATATTGAATGAGAAAATCTGAGAACACCCTCACCTTCACCTTAACACACACCCATGGTACACATAAACCCCTTACTGTCCACACACACACACACGACTCACTGTCACACTTGTTTCACTCACACACACACACAATTGACTGAGATACACACACACCCTCTCACTCTTTCACTCCCCCTCTTTCACATTCACTATCACCTATTCACTTGTATCACCCTTTCCACACTCACACACACATTTTTATATAATTCCACCTTATCTCTCCATGTGTATATATATGTATATATACACTAGTGCCTATATATATGTATATGTCCTATATATATTGGTATATATACAATGTGAATGTAAATGTATGAATGTATGTATGCATATATGAATGCAGGTATATAATGTATGCATGTTTGTATGCCTCTATGCAATAAAAATATGCAAGTGTAATGTACGCAAGTAGGTAATGTATATACATGATATATTTACTTGAGATGTAATGAATGTAGAGTATGCATAAATGTGAATGTAGTGTAAGTATTATGTATTGTATATAGGCCTAGAGTTAGAGTGACCCTATAGAATATGTTGGTTGGACTTTAGTTGACTAGCCCTAGCCCTAGAATTGACTTGTTAAGCCTAGATTAGACTAACTTAGAATAGTTGAGCATGGTTGACCAAACCCTAACTAGTTTGACCTAGTTTGACTTTTAGAGTTGACCAAGAGTTGACTTTTGCCTAGAATGACCTAGAATTCATATAGAATGTATTGTAATCTTCAATATTACCATTCTGGACATGTTGTGACCTGTGTTGCTCTAAATAGGACTCACCTACTCTGTCTGGACATCTACACTTACCAGATACTCATGATATCAGGCGAGTACATTCTCTGATCATTTTATACTTGTTAGGATTTATATTCTTGCTCTATATTACTTTACTTGATACTGTCACGTTGTTAACACGGATTAGTACTATATGAATCTTTACATTGAGATGTTATCCCCCTCGGGAGCATCAGGTACATCATGTCATGTGCGTTTCACTTTCATCATGTACTACTGTGCTTTTATTATTCATGTATACTCTTGTGATTCATGTACTCTCATGTTCACAGAGCCCTCATATATACCTTCATGTGTACCCATTTATGGGCCCTCATGTGAAACATTGTACAATAACATAGCTTTTCTGGATCCTTGTGTATTGATTGGGGTACGGAAGAGTAGAAGTAGTCATGTGAACAATTCCAAAGTAGTCATTGTACAAACTCTTTAGTGCAATCATATGAAAATTCAAGCCGTTCACATGTCTATCTTGTACTCTACATCACTAGTCACAGATAGTTCTCTACTTATAGTAGAAATTTATATTACAGTTCTCTCTCTTTTACTACATATACTTTCTTTCAGTGTTTCATGTATTTTACTCTATTGCATACTTTATATTCCTGTCTTGATATGATATGTTGAGATTATGTGCTCGTTCCTGTCCTGACTGGACCTGTTAAAATTATTACAGAGGATGACGAAGACCTTTATTCTACCTATTATGGAGCTGCCATAGATGACACCTGCGACTTGGACCTTCAGCAGGATCCATCAGCAGTAGAGGATGTCACCCCTATAGTTTAGGCTAGTTAGCTTAGACTTCTATATCTTATTTTGATGTCTTGTCTCATTTGGATACATTTATGATTATATTTGGGATCTTGTTGTTATTCTAAATGTTTGTGGAGATGTTATCTTAGACACTTAGACTTCTTCTCCAGTTTATATCTCAGTTGATGATTTTATTATCTATCTATCTATCTTATCGTACTTCTACTTTAGCTGTGATTGAGCTGTACATTTCTGTATTGTCCTCCGTTTGGAGTGTATATACTGTACATGTACCTTATAATTGTTAGATGTATGTGACCTAGGACAGTGTTCTATCGCCGACACTGCGGCGTAGGCTAGACGTACCCACTTCTCGTGCCTCTACACTGGATGCGGGTCATGACAAATAGGGACACTCTGTGAGACTCTGTGGCCTAGCTGAAATCGGCCGTTTTCTGGAATTGGTCTTGCACGAGTGCAACCTAGGCTCGTGCGATATCACGCCTTAGCGAGGATGATCGCTCCTCAAAGAGCGGGACGTGACATTGTACACGACATGGACATTAGATATTGTACATGATAGTGTTGTAAAAACATGATCATGTCTCGTAATGTGTCATGGTTGGATCTACTGTACTAGTTGGGGCGAAAGAAATTCTAGTAAGAGAGGTGATCAAATCCCTATTATAATTATAAACATTGTAAGTGTTAATCGTACACCTCACGCATGATTAACCAGGCCACCTAGCTATTGTACAAGTTTCTAAGCCAATCACATCTCGAAACTAGTATTTCAAACACATAATATTTATAGTATTTAATGTCTACATCATATTTCTTGGACTGTACTTACATGTTTTACCTATTTATTTCCATTCATGTATATTGTACTCTTCACATCTTTTAATCTTCATAGTACTATTGCCCGGTTACGATTTCTTATTGGTAGCTCTATTTCTTTACGTACTCTCTACTTACTGTTTTATAGTTTTTGTCAATTAACTGGAATTGCTATTAGTGGTGTGCTTGCTCCAATCCTGACTGATATATTTTTCTGATGACGGTTGCCCTATCTATTACGGTCCTCTATATGTAGTAGGCATGGATCGGAAGACTCTAATTCAGGAGGGTCTAGGCCTAGCCAAGGAGACTTATTTGGCTACTCAGTTAGGCTAGATTTTGCTGAATTTGTCTCCAGTTGGACTTTTGGCCTGTTTATTATTTTGAGACTTATTCTGGGTTAGATAACTTTTAGGCTCTTTCTGGACTTGTACTATTTTATATTAGGCTTCTCTAGATTTTCACTTCATGTTGTCTTTATCTTATTCGTGCCAATTATCTTTCTTATAGTATTGTGATTGAGTAGGAATATTATCATCTCTTGTCCTCCATTTGGAGATGATCATCTTGACAGGTCATGAAAAAAAAATGTGGAGAGAATGGGTGGAGTGTAATAAATATAAGGTTAAAAAAATATAATAATTATTATTATTATGTGGAGAGAAAATGGTTTATTATTACTATTTTTGTTGTTGTTGTTCTTATTATTATTAATAATAAATTATTATTTTTACTACTACTATTATTATTAGTAATAAATGTAAGCTTAAAAATTAGTGTAGTATTTTTATAAACTTGTTAAATTAGTATAATTTTTCTATACACGAAAAAAAAAAAGTTGGGGGTAACTATACCTAGGTTTACTATATCTCCAAACAACATCCACTTTTAACAACCATCTAAACAGCTGAACTCTTTTTTTTTTACTTTTAACAACCATCCAAACAACAAACTCATTTTTCTTCCACTTGCAAAAGACAAAATGTACTATATCCAAACAAATTTTTAAAAGTGTCACTTGTTGCAAGTGCACTGCAACTTATCATGATGTAAATATCACTTTTACACTTTCAACGAGTTACTTCTATCCAAACAGCCCCTAAGCTAATAACTGGTAGTTCCATCATTGTCTTCTTTAGTGCTTCACATTCCTCTTCTATTATCACATTGCAGAGGCCTTGTATATGTTTTTACCTTGAGTGAAATGATGAACATCATGTAAGTTTTGACCACTAGTTCCACATGTGTTGAATCTTAGAGTGAAATTTTAAACATTCATGTTAAGTTTTGTGGGCGAACAAAAGGACCCTACGAACAAAATAGTATTGTTATTTGAAAGTCCCCACCTTATAAGCAGCATTGTCAGAACTGGACCGGACCAGCGGTCCGATCGGATCCGACTGATCTTGCCCCAAAAACATTGGTCCGGTCTGACGTGAACCAAGTTTTTTGAAGATTCATCGGGTTTTTTCAGAACTGGTTTAACCGGTTAACTGGCCGAACCGGTTCACAATTGAACTGAACAATTTTGTTTTTCTTTCAAAAATAAAACCATTTTGGTTCTTAGTTTGGTTTTGAGAGGCTTTATAGTTGTAAAATTTAACCAAACCAAACATGCTAAGAACCAAACAACACCAAATCAAAAAGTAAATATGAATATATTATCTATTTGAACTAAACCAAGCCAAGTCTGTTTGAACTCTGGTTGAACCTGGTTGAACCACGGTCCGACCTATACCCCAAAAAACGGTCCAATTACCGATCCGGTTTTTAAAACGTTGCTTGGTTATAAGCCTATAAATAAGTGCCCTACGTTTGCTAAAGCAAAGCTTGAAGCCCACAATTCCTGCTCTCACTCCTCTCCCACTCCTCCAACTAATCAGAACTATGACACAAACTCCATCATCTTCTTCTTCTTTAGACTCATTCGAAGACGTGAGCGTCAACAAGATCAAGTTCCTCTGCAGCTACAGCGGCAAGATCCTCCCCCGTCCCTCCGACGGCAAGCTGCGCTACGTCGGCGGCGAGACGCGCGTGCTCGCGGTCGACCGGTGCGTCTCCTTCTCGGAGCTACAACTGAAGATGAAGCAACTGTGCGGATGGAGCAGAGTGAGCCTAAGGTGCCAGCTACCGGCCGAAGATCTCGACGCCCTCGTCTCCGTCACCTGCGACGAGGATCTGTCCAATCTCGTCGAGGAGTACCAAGCAGCAGGTAGTCTTCCACTGAAGATCCGCGCCTTCCTCCATGATCCGAGGCCTCTCAGAGCCAACTCTTCTGCTGTTGCTCGCCATCCACCGGGCCCTATGGTTCACGGTCGCTACGCCGCCCCGTGCTATCGTTACCACCACCACCGTCACCAGTATCTTGTGCATCATGGAAACCTACAAGTACATGAAACATAAATAAAGCAAATTTGCAAATTTGCTGGGTTTTTTTTTTGGGAAAAGTTCAAGGAGCAGGGGGGAACGTGCTGCCCAATCTGACGCCACGTGTCCAAAACCTTTGATTGCACCGTGAGATCCACAGAAATCAGTTTTCCATGACACCGACGGACCCAACCAATAAGGAACCGATATGTGGCGTCGATTTACGGTTGCCCTGCAGTATGTAAAGAAGCACCTTTTTTTTTTTTTTTTTTTTTTTTTTCTTTCTTCAATGAGATGTGGCCACAAGTGATCAACACTTCTTGTCCGGTGCTATTTTATTGTGATCGGTTTCAGGTCGTAGCCAATCAAAGTTATATGCTAGTCACGTTCATGAGCAATTTTTTTAATATTATTAAAAAATTAGATAAAAGTTTAAAATATATTAAAAATAATTTTAATATATTTTAATTAAAATTTATTATATGTTTTTGAACGTTGATATATATTTAGATAATGTTGGAAGTATTTCCTTTTCTCTGCAACAAAAATAAACAAAATTAAAGTTTCCGGCCTCCGAAAAAGTCGTGCACGAAACACTGCCCTAGGAGTTGATTCGGATCTATGTGCAGACTTTGTCCGAATGTTCCTAGTGGTAAAATTTTAGCTCTACTGGTATCTCGTCGCTGCACACAACTAGGAAAAATCGACCCGAACTTAGCTTTGTCCAGAAAATTGAAGGAGTGATTGGAATGAAAAAAGAAGAAGGAATATTTGGTTGTGAAGGCGGAGGAATCACATGGTCACTTTTCTCAAGGTCTCTTCTACAAGAGTGTCACGTCCACACCGTGCGAATACGAGTGGACACAAGACGCACCAACATTGCACTTCAATTATCTCAACTTGCTTGAACACTTGGCCTACATAGCTATGCAGCCTATGCGAGTAGGAAGTAGGGAGTAGGGAGGTGTACGTGCTTTGGACCAGAATATAGCTAGCCTCTAGCAAGCATCTCCGCGATACAGACCTCTGATACTAGAAACGGAATATACTTAATTCGCCAAATCCAAGGCTTCAAGCAACATGAATGTAGGATGATTGAGGGAAGCACTGTTGATACAGAAACTCGGAACACTACCAGAAAAATGGCTTTTGGTGGTAAAACACTACCAGAAAAATGGCTTTTGGTGACGGTTTTTTCCCGTCACCAAAGGGTTTAGTTGATGGTTTCCCTTCCGCCAGCTAGGTCAGTGTCAACAAAAGTCCCCACTTTAGTTGACGGTTGCTGAATGACTTTAGTTGACGGGTTTTAGCCGTCAACTAAAATTGCTTTAGTTGACGGATTTTAGCCGTCAACTGAGTCCAGTTTTAGACCCAGTTTTAGAGCGTCAATATTGATGCATACTTTTCTGGACGCTGGCCTAGCTGACGGTTAATGACCGTCAACATGGATTCTCTTTTTGTTGACGTTCTTAGCCGTCAAGAGACCATGTTTATCAATTCCATTTACGTTGCCGACGATACGAGATCCACGCATAATATCAAATCCAGAAATACATAATATAAATTCTAGAATCTCTCACAAACATCAAATAATCTACAAGCACATTTTATATTAACAAAATAAATATGTTCTTATATTCAACAAGTTCTTCAGTTCAGTAACTAACAAAAAGATAAAATTTGTTCACAGATCACACTTTTGTTCACCAGATCACACTTTTGCTCACATATCACACTTGTATATGATACACCAACTACATTTCGTATTAACTAATTTACAATAGAACAAAGTATACTTAATGGAAGCTCGCAGCTTCACAAACCATCACAACCGAAGTCCGCAACTTCACAAAACATCGAAACCAAAGCCCGCAGCATCACAAACCATCATTCATCGAGAATCCCGGTATCGCCAATTAAAAACACATTGTTAGTATTGGACTAGTATCAATAAATAGGAATTGAAAAAGAAATATTTGATGTCAACAAGGACTGATACAACAAGTGGGTGATGTAATAATATATAGGACAAAAATATATAAACAGAAAAATAAAAATAAAGACTGAATTATAAATGACTGACTGAAACAAAAGTAATTTAGGACTGGAACCATTAGCAAACATGAACTGATACAGTGTCTGAGCATAAATAAAAGTAAAGACTGAACTATGAATGCCTGACTGAAACAAAAGTAATTTAGGACTGGAACCATTAGCAAACAGGAGCTGAAACCAATATCCCAAGGACTGATATCTAAGGATCAGAGCTAATGTCTAAGTATCAAAGCATTGTGGCTTAGTATAGTAATTAGAATTAATATCAACTAGTTAGTATCGCAGTTAAGAACTTATATCTACTATAAAGAATGATGATATATAAAGATACTCATTGCTAGTATCTGCTAGTATCAAAGTCCATATGAATTACAAGTCAGAACTCTGATACTCACTGCTACCACCCAATTACAAGACAACTCTGATACTCACTGTCAGAACTCTGATACTCACTTTTACTTTCTTCATTCTCTGAACATCATTCATGGGACTTAATACTTCTCACATAAGAGACATTTTATAGGTGAGAGTAAATGAAACCTCATGAATTTCCATTGACATATATTCTTATCATATGCTTGGTCCATTTTTTAAAAAGAAAATTCCTTATAATTATACCTTAAATTGCTTAATTTGATTGTGTCTCTAGATGTACCAAAACAAGAAGTTGGATGATTTACAAGCAAGTGAAATCCTCCATTTTTTCTTCTGATTCTTAGTAAAATTCTCAATGCTTAATTATGAGAAACGAAAGCATAGCAAACTAACAAAAAAAATAAGGAAAACAATATGTTAATGTTGTAAAAGCCTTCTTTATTCAACTTAAATAAATTTTCCTTTTTGAGTGATCAAGTAATCTTGAATTTTAGCTTCTAGATTAGTGGCCATAGTTAATCCTAATATGAAAGGAATAATTAAGGATATCATGTAAAACAATGTTAATCACTACTAGCCAAGATCTATGTACTAAAGGTTAAAGAAAGTTGATTGGTATCATACTTCTTGCAACAACCCCTAGCAGACTAATACATTATGACCCGACCTCTCCGATAGGCTGTCCAGCCTCGTTGAAAGTGACAATCTTCTGCGATCCATCACTTCTTCTTTTATTGTTCTCTCCATCATTGTAGGCCCTCCAGTTCCTCTTTTGGAGGGGTGGAGGGGCTAGCTTCCACTTGTGTTGGGCTCTCTAGAACCTGTGACAACACAATAGAAGAGCAAATTAAGCTGGTTATAGAAAATTAGTGCTTATATTTATAGAACAACACAATAGGAATTTCAACCAAGAATGAATTTGCTTCTCACAGGATATAGAAAATTAAGTGTGCTACATCAACATTTGGATCATAGATGACACAGACAAGCACATATAAAGTCTTTTAAAGGGTCCCAAAAGCAAAACACATTCTAGAAGACCACAAGTAGCATGAAACCATTCTAAAGAAGACTGCAAAGGGGGCAGAAAGGAATCTTTATATGTGAAATCATTCAACGGTAAATGTTCCTTTCAAGCCAACACTGCTAGAGTACCCACTCTGCTAGATATATAGCTAAGTATCAGATACAGCTAAGTATCAGAAAAATGAACACTAAGTATCAGAAAAATGTATATCTCTTTCAAAATGTCCCATATATACAACTAAATGTCCCATATACAACTAAGTATCATAACAAAATATACAACTAAGTATCAGATATATAGCTAAATGTCCCATATATACAGCTAAGTATCAGGAAAAAATTTGTCCCATATACAGCTTAGTATCAGAAAAATATTTGACAAAAATGTATACCTCTTTCGATTTTCTCTTCCTGTCATTAACAGAATTGCTAATTTTAGGCAATGGGGATGTCTACACACAAATCCAGACATATTGCATAAGTAAAGAGAAGAAGTTAGAAAACAAATGAACACTAATATAAACATATTGCATAAGGGAAGAAGTTACAAAACAAATAAACACTAATCAACCCAATCAACCATTAATCAACCCAAATAAACAGTAGCTTCATTAGAAAACATAAATTTGTTACAGAATCACATATAAAATTTTACTAATCAACCAATCTCCTTCACAACCCACTCTTTTATAAAACATATTATCATCATCCCCAACATCTAACAATCCATCATTTAACGATGCATTTGTAAAGAAATGATGTTCCATCAAATTATTCACGTCTTCAGAATCTTCTTTGTGTAGATAATCTTTTGGACTAGTAAACAAAATAACAGACTATTGAGGATCTAGTTGGTCTTTTACATAAAATACTTGCTTGACCTGCGAAGCTAGAATAAAACAATCTAATTTGTACCCAACTCGATTAAGGTTCACCAATGTTTCTAAGTTCTTTTCCAAAATTTGGCCACTTATGGTCAACTAGCTGCCATGATGAGGCGTCTGCAGGGTGACGAGTTTGCCATCAACTACTCTTTCAGAAGCATGCCAAGTTAAGTCCCTTGCTATATGTGAGGATTGAAACATCTTTTTAAATTGGGGAATGGGAGGAAAATACCATAGAACTTTGGAAGGTATTTTTTTAATCAGAATTTTATGAGAACCATCATTTGCCTTCTTCCATCTTGACGTTCCACAAGTGGGACATTCAGATAAATTACTATACTGTTTTCTATAAAGTATGCAATCATTGGGGTATGCATGAATCTTCTTATATTCTAAACCCAGAGCAGTCATTGTCTTCTTAGCCTCGTACATTGATGAAGGATTTTTTTAGTGCTGGTAACATATCATGAAGTGTTTTCAACAACTTAGAAAAGCTACTGTCAGACCACCCGTATCTTTCTTTAATGTTATACAATCTCATCAAGCCCGATAGCTTTGTATACTTAGAACAACCAGGATAAAGAGGCTTCTCGGCATCTTCAAGTAGAGATTTAAAAGCCTTTGTGTCACCAGAAACATGTTCATATGCCGCATTAACCATTTCTACAGCATCTGCGCCATCTTCAAAGGAGCCACCATCTTGAAAGGAGCCAAATCCATTATAGTTAGGTGTTTGTCATCACTTGCTGCATTGCTTGTCGATCCTCTGCTAAGGCGTTCCTCACCATGCTAAACCTATACTGTATAACTTCGATTGATACCCCTACTAAACAAGTGTTTTCTTACGTCCCCTAGCTTTTGGAATATCAAATTTCCATATTTTTTGCATGGACATCGAATAGAAATAGGATTATCTAAATGGAGATTTGCAAACTTAAGAAACTCTTCTACTCCTTCCCCATTTTCACGACACATCCTATCCTTCGACATCTATGACTTGGACATGGTTGTAATCCCGATCTCAATCAAAGTCGATTATATAACCAGGTTATAAATCTACCTGAGCAGGAGCTGTCGATGATCGTAATCCCGACCTCAAGTTGGGTGCTCCTTCCTTCCCTGCAATAAGAATGAGGCAGTAGATCATTATATTAGTTTCAGTTCTGTGTACTACAGCAGATCAGTTTTAGTTCTGTATTAACAAAAAAAATCCAATGACACGACACAGTTGACCCATAAAAGGTCCTACTAATTCACAAATCCTAGGATACGACACTATAAAACCCGCAAATTCGAAATTATATTTGGATTGATGGATTTCGGCTGCTAGCATAGTCTTAGATTTTTACTAGTTATTATTATTATTAGTATTATTACTATTATTATTATTATAGTCAGATCAGGAAAACATTATTTTTAAAAATAAATGTATTTGGATCTTTGATTACGCCGTCCCGATCCCGTGCCAGGGATCCGACCCCGAGCCTGAACCCGACCTCGCATCCCATCCCAAACCCATTTTCTTTTTCTTTAAAATTGTTTAAATTGAATTTTGGAAAAAAAAGAAGCTAGTATTTTCTTTATGTTACTTATTAACAAAAGAATAAAAAGAAAAAGAAAGAAAAAGGAGCAAAGCCCAACCTGACCCCTAACTCTTTCACTCACCTGACCCCCTCACCCACGTTCCCATCTCTCCCCTTCCCTCATTCTTTCCCTAAAATTCCTCATCACCACCACCAACCCCTTATTTTTCTCTCCTTCATTAAACCACCACCTCCACCCTTATTATTTCCTTCACAAGGGAAAACAACTCACACCTCACCATCACTCCTCTCCTCTTTTCTTCTCCCACCATGCCGGACCTCAGCATCCCCGTGGCCGACCCTGCAGGCCCGACCTCCGCGGCACTCCTCCCTTCAGCCGCCCTCCGGCCGAGCCCCCTCACGGCCAGTCCTCGCCAGCGCATCCCGCGCCCGACCTTTGGCTAGCGCCCCTCCCCGGCCGCCGTGCCCTAGCCGTCCCGATCGGAGCCTCGCCTCCGCCCGCCGTTTCAGACCCCCTCAAGCCCGACGCCAGCGCCTCCGCCCACTTCCCCTGTCCGGAGCCGAGCCCTAGCTCCGGCCGTCCGATCCGCCTCGGCTTCGCCCCCGACAACCTCTTGCTTGCTGTCCCGCCGCAGCCGCCTCCCAGCGGCTTCTGTTCCCGCGCGCTCGTGAGCTGCCCCGTGGCCGTTGCCCCTATGGGCCGGACTGTTCCGAGTCGATCCCTGTCCGTTCTTTCGATGGCCTCGTCGATTCCCCTGACCCGTGGCCCGCCGCTGTTTCGACTTTCCTGTGCCGCTGTCTGCGCTCTTGTGCGCTACCGATGGTTTCTTTTATACATCTAAGAGCTCTAGCCGAGCACCCGAGGTATAACTCCGTGTCCCTGTGTCCCTCTTGTAGTTAGTCGGTGATGACGCGGGTCCCGACCCCGACGCGGGGATCGGTTTTACTAGTTGTGCTAGGGGATACAATTTTCTCAAGTTCGGCTCGGATTAGTTCTGTGGGATTGTGTTCTTAGTTGGTATGCTTGGCTAATATTTTCCTTTGGGTTAGTAATTATTATTTGGTTTCGGAATTTTCGAACTCCATTCGAAATGGTTCTGTGGCTTAGCTATTTCTAGCTTGGGTCTTTTGTGGATATTTGCTTAATTCTGTGGTTTTCTCTTTAGCTTTGGCTATTTTGAATGGTTCTGTGGCTATACTTTTCTTTAGCTATTTTTGATGTGGTTCATGGCTTAGTTGGATTTTGGAAGCTGGGAGAGTAATTGTAAATATGTTCTGGAAATTTGTCGTACCGCCAAAGTGGCTAGGTTATCCTAGTTACAGAGGAGATGCTGCCCAAATTTTTAAAAAAGTTTTCAAAATAGAAGTATTTAATTAAGTTTAGTAAATTGGTAAATTGAAATCTATTTTCATACCCGGTCTTTGCAAATGATGTCCAAAATTGGTTTTGTTGGTTTGGTTTTGTGGATTTTGTGAGTTTTGTATCCCGTGTTAGGCGACGACCGTATCGGTCGGATGAGCCTCGACGAAACGCAAACGCTACAGAATTTTCTGTACATTGAGGCGTAAGCCAGCAACGTGAGATTGCATGACCAAGTCTGAGACACCCGTTTTCTATAAATTATATTTAATTATAATTTGTTTTAGAACTAGTTACTGGCCTCTAGTATATTGGATGCAGGGCTTCAGCCTCCTGATTGGACCTCTTCCCGGCTTCAGTGGAACTCCCGTAGTTTTATTATTTTAAAATATGTTGTAAGGGCATAAGCCCGTTTTTCTATTTTATTTTCTGTGACCCTGTATTGTGTAGCTTAGTTTATTGTTTTGCTTGGATTTTGTAGTCGTAGTTAGTTTCATTATATACGTAAAATGATCATTAGATTAAATAAAAATTAAAAGAGTTTTCTCATAATAATTAAAAGGTAAAAATTGTAAGTTATTAATTAAACAAAATTCATGTTTTATCGTTTAAAAGAAAAGTGTAGTTTTATATATATTACAAATATTACAAAGTTTTAGTAAATAAATTGAACACTCTATTTTTCCAATAAATAGTAAATTGACTCTGGTTCCACAAATGGACAAATGAACCTTTCGCGACGTTAGATTGATTGTTCATTAGTTTAACTTAATTTAACTTATAAAACTGACTAGGACTTTATTTTCTAAAAATTGCAACTAGCACACATAGATATGGCTTCCTATGTTTCTAAGTCAGGATTCTCAACTGTAGGATTTCGAGGACGTAGTTGACTTCCTCTCCAGTGCCAACATCCTGATCCAGTCATACAAACAGAGGCAAGTTACGGTTATGCTATCTTATATTTTAATTAGTAATTGTCAAGTTGTATGTTTAAACCACATTTCTACACGGAACCCTCTCCTAGGGTTCAAATATTGATTGATATTGATTGTGGTGATATTGGGAGAATAGTGTAGCGTTTATGATCAATATCCCTCATATTGCATAATGGTATTGTGCGAGCATACCCCTCTTACACACGGGGATAAGCCGTATCGCGTCGCTAGGATACTATTGTACAACCCAAGTCGGTCATAGACGTTACATATTCAAATCACATTGTTTCAAGTATTGAATTGTTGAATTGCTGGAAAATATTGTTTCAACTGTTTAACTTGCACTTTTTCGTTATTATTTGAAATGTCAGGTACATACTCGTACTTGCTCCTTTTCTGACTGGATTCCCCCCCAATAGCTGATATTGATGACGCTGAGCTATTGTACAATAGCTATTATCACTACACCAAATCAGGGCATTTACGGCTTCTTATTTATGGCGCGCAATAGATGCAGGCCATAAAAGAGATAAAATTATGGCACATTTGAAATACGAGCCATAAATTCCTATTTTTTCTCTTTATTACGACGCATTTTTTTAGAGCCATAAAAGTTGGAAATTATGGCGTGCATTTGTGCCAGCCATAAATTATAGGATTCTTAAGGCCTACGTAGAAGGCCGTAAATTGTGATATATTTTTACGGCTCAATTTTGGCAGGTCGTAGATTATGATATATTTTTACTGCTCGTTTTTGGCAGGCCGTAAATGGTAAGTTGCAAGGCCACTCAAATAATCAATCCAAAATTAATTCTTATTCCCAAAACCATCAGCTATAAGCAGCCCGCGAAACCTCTCTTTTACCAATTCTTAAAACCCAAAAATTAGGTTTCCCTCGCCCAAATCCCGCTCATCTCACGCACGGTCTCATCTCCTCTCCAAACACTTAAATACCAAAAATTAGGGTTCGCTGGTCTCATCTCCTCTTTGGCACACGAAGCTTCACGGTCAAGAACTTCTCTTCCTTCATCTCATCGCCTCCTCCCGCCCTCTTACAACACTTATAAGTTTTTTTTTCATTTTTTTCATTTTTCCCTCTTTTTCTTAGCAATGTGTGAAAAAGAGACATTGTTTATGGGCTCTCTTGATTCGTTTATAGATCTATTGAAAAATTTCATGGATTTGAAAGAGGGAAGTTTCTAATTCCTGGATTTGAAAAATAGGGGAAGAACTTTTGATAATTTTCAACAAATAAGAAGGTATTCTTGGATTTGAAAAGTTTCATATAATTTCTTTGCGTTTTGATCTTTACTCGAACATTAAGATGAGGTTGGTTTGACTTGGGATTTTCATAGACTGATGTGTTTGTGGTAATTCCTCTACGAAGGAACTACTGAGACCTGTAGAAATGAGTCTAATTTCTCAGATAATTTTATTGAGGGCTACTGCCTACTACTTATAGAGGGTCCAACCCCTCTTCATATTACATCTAACCGATGTGGGACTAAAGTCCCTTATTTACTCTCAACACTCCCCCTCAAGATGGGCGATAGATATTAATCATCCCCATCTTGTCGCACGGGACTCTATGCACGCGAGCGTCTGAGCGAGACTCTACGCACGCGAGACTCTACACGAGCGGGGGTAGCCCCTGCGTAGAGCTCGAATAAGCTCGGCGTAGAACGGGTTACGCTGGCACGCAATGCGTGTGCGTAAAAAAGGAAACACTATGCAGGAACGTGAAAACGTGTGCGTAAAAGGAGGAAAGACTACGCTGGCACGTAAAACGTAGGCGTAAAGGAAAGTCACTACGCGAGCACGTACGAACGTGTGCGTAAAGGGCTCGTCTTCTCCCCCAAGGCCGAGACAAGCAACCATAGGAATTAAAAACTCAAGAACCCCATCACGGCCAAGACTTGATGAAGTCCAACCATCCAAAAGCCAAACTTGCGTAAAATCGAAACTTCCACCACATGGAACTCTCTATTTCGAAAAAAGCCAAGTTTAGAAGATCAAAACCATGAGGATCAAAAATACTAAAAAACTAGATCTACAAAAATCCATGCACCAAAATAGAAATCTTCAAGTTCTAAAGTAGTTTAAGAATCATGCTAAGAAGCCATTGGAACCATCAAAATGGGTTCTCAAATGAAAGCAAGTTGCACTTGCCTACTGGGGTGGTCGGTAGAGAAATAAAGAAGAATAAGAAGAGTAGTAATAAGAAATGAATGAGAAGAGAGAAGGGTTGTTGGGTTAAAAATGAGGGATGGTGGTAGGTAGGGGTTTGCATACTAACCTAAACCAAGCCAAACTAGCCGAACCCAACCGAACCTGATGCATGCCCAAGCCAGAATAGACCATACGAGCCATGAAATGCCAACTAACCTATGCCAACCCAAGACTAGCCAGTCGAACAAGTCAAAATACGGGTCTGAGATACATACACGTATACCCAAATACGTATAACGAAAATCGAGGGTGACACTGCGGGTCTTCCAAAGTGCTACTAGGGAGAAGCTGCATTGACGGCCACTTTTATTCTAAATAGAGTGCCTCATGCAACTTCAGACGTTACTCCTCATGAACTCTGGTTCAAGGTCAGACCTAACTTGAATGCCATTCAAGTATGGGGGTGTCTGACATATGTCAAGCTTCCAGATCTGAAGATTCAGAAGCTTGGGACAAGGACTACAAAGACGATCTTCTTGGGGTATGCCGAAAAAATTGATGCTCGGATATTTCTTGATATTGAGTCAAATTATATCATTGAATCTCGCAACGCAGAATATTTTGAAGACAAATTTGTAAGGCACAAAAATATTATTCTTGCGGATATTCCGGAGAACAATAAGAGTGCACAAGAAACTGAAGTTTTCAATAAAAAAGTAGTCCAAGAAAATGATGTTGAAACAACGGTTGAACCAGAACTCGCTGAGCCGTCAGCAAAGCGTGTGAGGAGGTCGAAAGACTTTGGAAATAACTTTGTCATCTATCATGTGGAAGCAGATCCGCCTACCTATGATGAGGCGATGAAGACCAGAGACGCGGTTTTCTGGAAGGAGACGATTGACAATGAAATTGATTCCATCACCTCAAATAATACTTGGGTGTTGGTTGATCTTCTTGAAAGAGCGAAATCCATCGCATGCAAATGGATCTTCAAGAAGAAGATGAAAGCAGACAAAATTATTGACAAGTTCAAGGCCAGGTTGGTAGCCAAGAGATTTTCTCAGAAGCAGAGGATTGACTACTTTGACACGTATGCTCCAATAGTCCGGATGACCACCATCAGAATGTTGATTGCTCTTGCAGTAATACATAAGATGGTGATACATCAAATGGATGTAAAAACTACTTTCCTAAATGGCAAGCTGACCGAAGAGATTTACATGCAACATCCAGAGGGATTTATCGTCAAAGGTCTTGAAGACAAAGTTTGCAAGTTGGTAAAATCCTTGTACGGTCTTAAACAGGCTCCCAAGATATGGCATAAGAAATTTGACGAAATTATAAGGTCAAGTGGCTACATAGTCAGCGAGACGGACAAGTGTGTTTACACGAAGTTCGCTGATGGAAGAGGTGTGGTCGTTTGTCTGTACGTAGATGACATGCTGATCCTAGGTAAGAATATGGGTTGTGTCACGGAGACAAAAAAATTCATCTCGAGCAAGTTCAGTATGAAGGACTTGGGGAAGCTGAAGTGATCTTAGAGATCAAGATCATCCGGACAGATACTGGACTAGTGCTGTCACAGTCTCATTATATTGAGAAAATGATCACTCGTTATAGGTATCGGGATCTTCCAGGGATCGATACACCGTACAAGTGTGATATGAAGCTGAAGCCTAATTCAGAAGAAAGCATCAGGCAGCTGGAGTATGTAAGCACAATCGGGAGTTTGATGTATGCTACTACTGCCACAAGGCCTGACATAGCTTTTGTCATGGGAATGCTAAGTCGTTTCACGAGCAACCCAGGTGTTGAACACTGGAAAGTTGTGAAACGGGTTATGAGATATCTTAAGAAGACTCAGACATATGCACTGTACTACAGCGGAGATCCACCGGTAGTGGAAGGCTTAAGTGAAGCCAGCTGGTGCTCAGAGGTGGAGAGCGAGAGGTCCACAGGTGGATTCATTTTCACAATGGGTGGAGCTACTATATCGTAGAAGTCGAAGAAGCAGACTATGCTCTCGCGGTCATCCATAGAATCTGAGTTCTTTGTATTTGATACCGCAGCCGAGGAAGCAGAATGGGTTCGAAAGTTCATGTATGATCTTCCAGTGGTTGGGGCATAAATACCGACAATATCAATATACTGCAACAACCAGGCGACTGCGGCGGTGGCATCAAATGACCTCTTCAACGGGAAGAAGAGGACTGTGCGGTTGAAGCACCGGACAGTACACGATCTCATCAAGAGGGGTGTTATTGCAGTGATTAATGTTCGGAGTCAGAAGAACCTGGCAGATCCATTCACCAAGGGCCTCAAGCGCCAGTTGGTCGATGACACAGCTTGTAAAATGGGCTTGAAGGCACTCTGATATTGTATTATTGTATTCCTACCAAAAAGTTTTATGCTAATAATTCAAAGAGAAATCTACTAGGCATCTAGCTTTTGGTTCAAGGGAGGACCACTAATCGGAAGAATATCAGGAACGTTGGATACATGTTCTATTGGACATGGAGAGGTTACGGACCTAAAACCACAGTTGTCTACTGTTGTTTTCTAAGGAAAACGGATCCTGTGAAAAGGTTGGCTTAAATGCCTTAATGAGTTCTCAGTGTAAGCCCCTGGTTTTCAAATTTTAGTTAAATTAGTGCTAATTAATTTTTAATATTAATTTTAGACTTAAAATAATTATTAGGATTTTTAGGAATTTTTCTATAATTTTTTAAATGAGTTTTTAAGTAGAAAAATATTGATTTATAATTTTCTAAAATATTTTAATATCATTTTGTAATTTTTTGATTTGTTTTTATATCAGTATGCAAATTACTAAATTGTTAATATAGCATTTTGTAATTTATTAATTGTTTAAACTGTTAAATGCAAATTATTATTTGTATTTACTACTGGAAGGACCTAGTTGTAATAACCTAATTTCTGAGGGCCTAAGTGCAACTTCCTAACCCCCCCCCGACCAGACTCTCTCTCTCCTCACCCACTCTCGTTGACCCCCGACCGACGACTGCCCGACCGCCACGCCGCCCTGACCCCGCCATTCCCGGCCAGCCCAACCGCCCTAAAAACCCTATTTAAACTCCCCTCTCTCCCTCCCGACTGAACCCTAACCCTAAATCCTCTCCGCCACCCCCCACGACCGCCTTTCTCCCGTTCTTCCCCAAAAACCCTAGCCCTAGCCCTAACCCTAACTCCGGCCATCTACCTAGCGCCGCCCCCACGCCGAGCACCACCGCCCGTAACCACCCTCACTCGCTTCGCCGTGCTGAGCCGCGCCCAGCGCCACCGGAGCGCCGCGACGCCAACGCCTCCGCCGCCCGCCAGCTCCTTCGAAATCTACTTCGACGACTGGACACGTAAGTTGCAAGTGTCACAACGTGTCGTTTGTGTCTCGATTTCACGTGGGAGACTCGCCAGGACACGGGGATGCTCGTCCAGTAGTTGGACACATGAATCAGTGTTCGTGCGTGTCGTGCATAGCACGGACACGTTGTTACCTGTGTCCTTAACTGTCTGGACACAGGACCGATTTATATTTTTTTTATTATTTATATCTAACCTAAACAGAAATAAAACTAAACTAAACCTAACCCCTAACATAACTGATTGGCTGACCCCCCTGGCCAGCCCGTCCTAAACTAAACCCCCCTGCCTGCGCGCTCGGGTTCGAGCCCCCCTTCCTTTCTGTCTTCTTTTTCTATTTCTTTTCTTTTTTTCTTTTCAGTTTTATATATATATATATATATTTATATATATATGTATATATATATTAGTATATATATATATATGTATATACTATTTTTGACAGTATTTTATATATATGTATATATATATTTTATAGTTAGTAAATTTTATATATACATGTTTATATTATATATATATATACATATATGTATATATGTATATATCTTTTCATGTGTATATATATATATTATATATATATACACTATATTATTAAGTGTTTTCTTATATATATATATATATATATATATATATATATATATATATATATATATATATATATATATATATATATATATATATATATATTTTCATGTGTATATATATATATATATATATATATATATATATGTATATATCTTTTCATGTGTATATATATATATTATATATATACACTATATTATTAAGTGTTTTCTTATATATATATATATATATATATATATATATATATATATATATATATATATATATATATATATATATATATATATATATATATAATATATGTATATATATATATATATATATATATATATATATATATATATATATATATATATATATATATATATATATTTGTATATATATATATATATATATATATACTTTATAAATTAAGTATTTTCCTTATACATAGTATGTACTTTCAATATATGTATGTATATATTTATTTTGTATCTTATTAAAATATTAATATTATTTTTACACTTTTACCAAATTGTATTTTTAGTGTATTTAAATTACTGCAACCATTTGGTGTCCAAGCCTAGCATGGGTATTTGGGCCCAAATGTGTTTTCACACATTCAAGACCTGTACAAGTCATATTGGACTTGATTCATGGCCTTGGGTCCTGTATTTGAACTTTGGTTCAAATTATATACATGGACAAAATACGCAGATAATTAATTATTGTGTGCAATGCTGTTTTTGATTTTCTAAAAATATTTAGAGTACTGTTAAAATTCTGGAAAAATAGTTTTTAGATACTATGTTACTTTAGCTAATTTAGGATAATTTTTGTAGTATTTAATTTACTGTTTTGCCACTAGTTTGGCATATGAAACCAAAACTCATTTTCTGTACACTTAGGAAAACTGATTTTTATAAAATACTTGTACTGGTTAATAAATTCCAGAAAAATTATAATAAATTTCTATGATTAACAAGGATCACTTTGGTACTTTACTTTAAACAAAACTAGGCTTTTTGTCTATCTCTAAAATTGTTAGAACACAATGGTCTTTTGATTTAATTATTGATTAATTATGACTTGTAGCTTTTTGTGTTATTTTGAGTTTAAGCCGTGTTGAACCTCACCCCTCACTAGTGTAAAGACCCTAGAAAGTTAGTTAAAGAAGTGTGTCACCCCATATTGGTCTCCTATGCCAAAGTCATCATTTTTGGCTAGGTGCCCAGTCACAAGTCGTATCGCACCAATTAGTGTCCTAGTATTTTAGCTTAGTATAAAAGCTAAGTTTATGTATTTACTTCTAAAGTGATGAGTTACCGGACATCCAAAGCACTTTTATCGCAGCTTGTTTTGCTTTGCTTTGCTAAAGGCAAGTACTTTCTACGAACTTTATATATTGTCACATAAATGAACTGCAAACCCCACCATGTTAAATGCTGATCCTTGGGGTAGAAAGTTAGATCTCTACATGTTGTACTTTCAGTTACTACCATGCTTAGAACAGTCTTGATGTATCTCTCACATGATTAGAATATGGGTTATGGGGAAACTGTTAGTAGCGTACGTGATCATGCCCCTTACTCGTACGTACGTACGTACTGAGCAAGGTTGACATTCTATGTATACCTTGTCGTAGGCGCACCAGCTGTATTTGTACGTATGTACATCTATCGCTTGTTTTATTTGTAAGGAAGTACATTTTATATACTTGTACCACAGTACATTTTACACCTATTGACAATCACGTACTTGCTACAGTTTTAAACATTACATGTACATCTATCTGTATGACATATGTATCCTTGCCATGATAGATTGTGTGATACCATGTTTCCAGTTAATTTTTTCTCATGTTCATTTCCATGTTTCAAATGCTAGTTTGCTAGATTTAGTACTTGCTCCCGTCCTGACAGGATAACGTTGTAGGTGTCCTTACTGAGGAGGAGTTACTCTGCGGCACATATTATAGGGTTACTGCCGAGGACCCGACTCTGCTTTACGAGGATGTTCCTGCGGGGAACCTCGCCTAGTTGTCTTTTGTTTACTTAGACTTTTGAGAGTAGACATCTATTAGACTATATCTTTTTGTAACTGGACATGTATCCAGTTTTACTTTTTAGTTCACTTGTACTTGGACATTTTACTATATACGACGACTTTTGTGTTTGGAGTATTTATGATTCTTCTTCACTTATAGAACTGTTAGCACATTTAGTCTTATCCTGTTGTCTTTAGAACAGCTTACTACGTTTTATCTCAACGTAGGCTGGGCATGACTCGGCCTGGCCCAACAATTTGGGTAGCGGGTCATGACATGTTTTTAGTGGTGGCCCATGCAGGTCCTGACTAAACTGTTTGGTTACGTTATTGTACCAAGCATGGCTGCAATTAGGAACTTAAGGTAATTAGACAACATTAGGAAAGACGCTTAGAACACCTAGAGGAATGCTAGGATTGCAACATAGGAAATACATCACATGTTCGCTATTATAATTAGATTTCCTTGCATGTGATTGCTTACCTTAAATAAGTCCTTATAAGTCCTTTTATTGTGTAATTTAGATGGGGCTTACTCGTTCGTCCCAGTATGTTACCCCCGAGAATGGGGCCCTCCTTATCCAATCAGCTGACCAGTTGACTGATACATCTCCACCTACCACATTCCCCCACTCCACAGATCCACAAACCCAGATACCACAACCACCTTCCACATCACAGGCCCAGCAGGACCCGATACCTCCACCACCCCCTATCACTATACCCACCCAGGCTTCCTTCACACTCGACGGGAACCAGCTGCTCACACTGATTCAGGGGTTCCTAACAACCCATCAGGAGCAGACTACCCTACTCTGCCAGAGCATGGAGCGTTCTGAGGGATGTCCCGTGGTCCCACCACATGTAGTGCCACGGCAGAGAGCGGGGACGATCAAGGACTTCATGGGTCTGAATCCCAAGGAGTTCTCAGGGACTGAGGGCATAGTAGTAGCTGATGACAGGCTAAATTCAGTAGAGAGGAAGCTTCTGGGAGTTAGGATGCCGGATGACCTCCAGGTCGAGGCAGCGGGATTTCTGCTGATAGACTTAGCAGGAGTCTGGTTCCGGAATGAGCCGTTGTTTGCGAGAGGGAGAGCCACTTGGGACCAGTTCAAGACCCAGTTCAAGAAGAAATTCTTCTCGACCACTGCTAGAGTAGCCATGGGGCTACGATTCTAGAACATCTAGCAGGGGAACCGTTCTGTTGATGAGTATGCGGTAGAGTTTAGTCGCCTGAGCCGTTTTGCTCCTAGTCTGGTTGCAGATCCAGAGGAGATGACCCGTAGATTTTGTCATGGTCTAGTTCCAGACATTGGCATCCTTATAGTGGCGAACGGTACGACTGACTACTACCAGAGCCTAGAGTTGGCCCGGAGCATCGAGGAGCGTCTTCTGTCATGCAAGAGGCCGGCTTCTGTACATCATGAGGGACCGTCCAAGCGTCCGACTTTCCAGCAGAGAGCACCGATGCCACCCAGCAGACTTACCGTCCCCCTACATCACATCATCAGACCCTGTCAGTTAGAGCCCTGGGACCCCGACAGCAGTAGAAGGGAGCTATATGTTCTTTCTGCGGAAGACCAGGACACGATTACTCCATCTGTAGGAAGAGGCTGAAGCAGTGCTTAGTTTGTGGGTCTGCACCCACATGATACGGGAATGCCCAGTAGCCAAGGGACCTAGAGGACCGCTTCCGACTCAGCAGCAGAGGTTTGGGCAGCATCTGCAGCAGCAGAAGGGACCTCAAGGGAAGGTCTATAGCCTAGCCCTCGAGCCGGAGCAGGTTTCGGAGCCAGATTACTTAGCTGACGTCATCACAGGTCATGTTTATTTGCATACTTTTCTAGCTCTATGCTTGTTTGATTCTGGTGCATCTCATAGCTTCCTGTTATTAGAGTTTATGTATGAACATCACTTAGTATCTACACCTACTGCGGAGATTAGTAGAGTAATGACGGGAGGAGGACCAGTGCCTTTTAGAGCTAGCTATAGATGCTCTATTATGATAGCCGGGAGAGAGTTTGAGGGGCGATTCTTTGTGATGCCACTCCCGGTTATGATATCATATTGGGGATGGACTAGCTTAGCTATGCCTATGCATTTATAGATTGCCATGAGGGTAGTATTTTGTTCAGTCCCCCAGGCACAGCACCATTCAGTGTCAGGCGGACAAGGCCGGAGATCAGCCTAGAGCCGAACTGTTGTGCGACAGTCGGGGACGCAGCACCGCCATACCCTATCATTAGGGAGTTTATGGATGTATTCCCAGAGGATCTTCCAGGGCTTCCGCCTGACAGAGATGTGGAGTTCACTATAGACTTAGTGCCGGGTTCATCACCAGTATCCCGGGCTTGCTATAGAGTGAATCCAAGGAGGCCATAGAGATGAAAGAGCAGATTGATGACCTGTTGAAAAAGGGTTTCATTCGATCCAGTGCTTCTCCATGGGGAGCACCAGTGCTCTTTGTGCCTAAGAAGGATGGTACAATCCGGTTGTGTATTGACTACCGGGCCTTGAATGCCATCACCATGCTGTCGGGAAATTGGCCATGAACAGGCTCCGCCGGCTGTTATCGCTGCCACTGTTTATGGGCGCACGCACGGCCTGGGTTCGGGCGACGGTTCCCGGCCGCGCGTGGTGGCGCGCCGGCGGCGAGGACCGCCCAGGTGCTCGGGAAATTGCTGGATAGGTTAGGGTTTTGAGTTGATAGCTCTCGATCGGTCTCGATCCCTTTTATACGCGCGTATTGCTGAAACCGAGCAGTTTCCTGCACTCGGGGTGGGCTGGTATGTCATATGCGGGTGCTGGGTGGTTCTGCTGGTATGTAGCAGAGAGTTGGGCTCGGCCCACGGGAAATTTTTTGTGGTGTTTTGGGTTCCTGCGCTCGGAAATGCTGGTAGTTTTGTTTCGGTTTGGGACTTATGAGTACTGTTGTTGCTCACCTTAATCTATCTAATGATATATCTATCCATATATTTATTTATTTATCTATATCTGTATATTTATTCATCTATATATATATATTTATCTATATCTATATATTTATTTCCTATATAATATTCTCCATAAATCTAAATAAAACTAATAGCACTGATTCCTATGTAGAGCCTATCTATATAAATATGAACATACATAATAACATTTATTTGATAATAAAATAAATATAACCAATAATAATATTAATAATATATATAATGACCTCAATAATATTGATAATAAAATAAAATAATAATAATAATAACGAAATATAATAAACCAATAATGGTGTATATACCCTTAAATACAGTCTAAAAATTCCGAAATGCACAAGGACCCATTATACAAAAGTCACTGAATAACTTTAATAGTAATATTTATAATATTTATATTACGGATACTTAGGAGATATTCATTAAATCATTAAAACGAAATACAACGCCCTCATACCAATTTCCATCAACACGAATGTCATTGGACGTGCCACATGATTACATGGGCTTAGGCTCAGTTCAGGTCCAGCCCGGGCTAAACTGGTATAACCGGTTTCCCTAAACTCAATAATATAATTAATACTTAAATAAACCATCGGTAAGGGTTATGTTGCAACTAGACCTGGTTTTCCTAGTTAGGATATCACTATGGCTCGGCCTTCTCTACCAGGGCTAATACACTAGTCAAAGCACTCCATTGCAGTATCTGTGCCACGATTTCTAGTCACCATGTACTCCAAAACTCCATCATGGCTAAAATCATCTACCGTAATAATTAACTAAATAATTATTTATAAAATCTAAAAATCACCATTCCAATAAAATTAATAATAATAAAATATTCTAAATTTCTGGGAAGGGCAGCTACAACAGTGCAGTAGCAGCCACCCTATCAAGAAATGATACGGAAGTTCAGTCCGGGCGAAGTTGGTTCTGCCGTCAGGAGTCACCGCATTTCTAACAAAATCTCGTAGACCCCGTTTAGTGGCACAGACCATCGCAGGAAGTAAGACAAGCCGGTATTCGAATACCAGCTTCACAGTCGAAAGTATTATGCTCTAGCTCATCCTCTCAATAGTTCCTAAACCCCCAGGGACTATACAGTCACGAAGCCAGATCATCAAGAAAGCTGCCAGCATGGCTTTCTCTGACAACGAATATTCATCTTGACGGAAGTAGTGGCCGATCGAGAACATCCCCTCAGGATCATCACTGTCCTCAGTATCCGCTATATCATAATCTGCCATCCGGACTTCTATCTCGGACTTGGTTATAGGTTTTAAAATCGAAAAGGATGCCGGATCCCCTCCTTCTTCTTGAACGAAGACGTAGCCCGTCCAAGCTCTTGTATGGGGATTGGCCCCCTCGGTACTTTCTTTCTTGTTGATCCTATGGCAGATGAGGAGGTAGCAGAATAACTCTTTGTATACATCCATCATCTCGAAGTTCTCATTCTCCAGGTCTCGGAGCTCTTCATCATAAGGCACGTACTCTTCATACGGCTCTATGCCCCAAGGAAGCTTCGACACTTCCTGCATCTCGTGGAGAGCCAATCCTATCTCCCCGCCCAGAGTAAAGAAAGTACAAGTGTGAAGGTTGTATAACTCCGCCAAGGAGACAAACATTGGCCAGTTGACCTTTACGCCATATTGGGTGGCCCTAATAGCATAAAAAAGGCTAGCAGTCTTCAGGGTGGCTTCATACGTGGAAAGCACCCAGTCAGTGAGGTTGTTCTAGAATGAAACTGGAACCTCTAGCCTTCCATCCGCATCTTTCCCACAGGATACGACACGTCCCCCGACATCATCAGATTGCAAAGCATGTCGGCAGCATAAGGGTGGAGGTCAATCAGGATGTCATTTATTATGACACCAGGTTGCAGCCCCCTCGTGGAGTAAGATGTAGAGCCCTTGACACACTTGAAAGTGTCCTTCTTCCGATCTCCCAAGTTGAACTGTATTCTTCTGGAGACGACCCCGGGGAGCTTAGGGTTAGCTCCCATTTCATCTGTCGTCGCGCGGCTAAGATAGTAAACGTAGACAAAGGATACTGACGCTCCATCAACGGTAGCCATATCCTCTGATTCTTCAGCCTGACCACCAGTAGGCTTCTCAATTGAATCATCTCGCCATCTTCGAAACCCACACTGTCACCGAACAGGAAGTACGGCTTCTTGAAACGACGTGCCCCTCCGAGCAAGAGCTTCTCATCGTTAATCATCTGCTTCAGGAAGGTCTTGTCATGTTCAAGTATGGCGATCGTCCGTTCCCTAGGCTGGTTATGACTGATCTTAGCCTGAACCTTTTCGACCATGTTGGTTAAGAGGCTTGTGCCGAGGACTTGGGAAGTAGAGCCGCAAAGGATTCTACCAACTTTTGGGACAAACATGTCAACTGCAAGGACAGAAGAGAAAGTCAGACTCAGAATCTGTAAAAAAAAACCCAAGTGCTGGAGGAATCCTATGTGCCCAAAGGGTTATGCGCCCAAAGGGTTATGCGCCCAAACAGCATATGGGCGGATAAACATACAAACAGCAAGTGGACACATAACATGCAGCAGTATGTGGGCGACGCATAACACACCACAGTATGGGCGCATGCTTCTGTGGGCGCATATGAATGCTCACAGAAACATATTGCCTTGGGCACATGCGCCCAGGCAGAGAAAAAGTCTGAGCGTATCAAATTAACGCTCAAGACATTATTTTGAGGCGTAGCCTCACCCAGGATCGGGTTTTGGACTAGCGAGGACGCTGTCGCAGGAGGAGAGCCACTCGGTACAGCCCCCTTTCCCTTCGCAGATCTCTTGGCGGCGTTGGGAGACATGGTTCGTGCAGAGAAGAGATGTAAAGTCTTTTGAAAGTTTTGAAGGAAAGAGAATAATAAATCTTCTCTTTCTTCAAGGCCTATTTATAGGCATAGGCCAAACACTATGCGCCCACTACTCCTATGCGCCCACTGCATACTATGCGTCCACTACGACTTATGCGCTCATATGAAGACCCAGTCTCTTGCACATTATGCGACTACCACTTGCTGACATGGATAACACATGAAGGATGGACCTCTTCAAATTCTACTCAGATGAATCTGTGAGTTGAGATTTTCGAGGAAGATCTCAACAGCCATCTCTCTGACAGTCTGGCCAAACTCTATGCGCCCAAAGGGAGAGCTATGCTATGCACCCACTACTACACGAGAAGACGGTCCATGCTTCTTTCAAAGTATTTCGAACTCGTTCAAGTATCAAAAACATTGAAGGAGGTCTTGTAGAAGCATAAAAATTTCAGCAATCTTGACAACTATGTGCCCAAGCCAGGTAGTAATATGCACCCAAGCCAGGGAGACATATGCGCCCAAGCCAGGACAGCCCACATGCGCCCAAGTCACCAGAGCAAGCTATGCGCCCATGTTGATGGCATATATCCCCTATGTGCCCACTCTGGACTCCTCCAGAAGGAGGCACATAGCCCTGTTTTAGGCTATGCGCCCAAGTCAGGATAGCCCCACAACTCGATCAAACCCACGATCAATCGTGCACCGAAGCATACGGCCACGTCAGTCTCCACGAGCAGTCATGCACCGAAGCATGCGGCCACGTCAACCCCACGATCAACCTACGATCACGCAGTTTGCATGCACCTACACTCTATTCGCCCAAAGCAGGACTATGCTTCCACATGAAATTAGTGTATTTTCTCATATGGGCGCATATATAACATAATTCCAACACGAAAACGACTATAAAAAGGGGTCTCATACCTCTTCAAAAGACAGAACGGAGAGCAGTTCAAGAGCCAAATTGCTACCCTTTTTGCCAGTGAGTCGAGAGTTAGCAATTTTCTTAGGTTTTCTTCCACTTTTGTAATCGGAGTGTCAACGGAGTAAAGGAGCAACTGCCCTCGATCTCCATCGTCCCATTCCCCAGAATTCTTTTTGTACTCAGGGATCCTCGTTGCAGGATCTCTCAGGCGTACTTGATTTGTGGTACCTTGCACTAATAAGAAAAGATAGTGTTTATTCTTCTTCTTTTTTTGTGTCCACATATATCACAAGCGTATATCTGCATAGGACATTCATTAACTTCCATAAAATACATAAACGTGTCAAGTGTTCATTCTGTATCAAGTACTAAACCTTTAAGCAGATGACATTAGCATGCAGCCTAACTATATGAAAGTCACTCTAGTACGCCATCTTGGACAATCTCAGGTTAGATGGCTCCCTTTCAGTCCATGTAGCTAGCTAACTATATATGAAAGTTTTTGAATCATCTCGTATTGTACCTTGCCCTTCAGTATGGCTACTGAAGGTCGTACAATATCCCATGATAGTACATTGGTCACGGATGTCCTATTTCTTTCTAGGCCTAATCAGCCCTGGTGCCCGACGATCGCTATAGGAAACCCATAAACTTTGTACACAAGTTGTCAATGAACATACAATATGCGTGAATAGTCAAACTATAAACATAATGCATGGTACAAATCTATAAATCTAAAATAATTATACATCTTTTACTCAACATATACCACATTACATCTTATCCGCATTACCACATTCCTTGAACCATCGATAGCATCATTCATCCTAGTCCAGGGATTCTACCTTGGCGACACAATGGTTCCAAACCTTCCATATTACCATTCTTCTGAAACTACATCACTATGCTTAACACAACCATAGCCACAATGTTATATTCCATATGATAACAAAATAAAAAGACTATCCTCCGCATAATACATACTATAACAGTACAAACTCCATGTCTATAACAATGTGCTAATATTCCATGTTCTATATATCAAGTTAACAAAAATGAGATTACCCTCTTTATTTATCTTAGTTCTTCTCTTTTATTATCATGCAACAAAACTCTTACCATAAAGATCTAAACATGTAGCATCATTTTATTTAGCACGAAGGTAAAGAAACGAAATATCACGAAAACCACCCATATGAAAAAAAAATGTCGATCTGCGTCGACCGAGTAGATCCCAGAAACATCGTCTGCATGAACTCAAGTCCAAATGACCCTTCGAGCCAACAAGATAAATCAATGCACCATGCAAAGAGCATCATTTTATTTAGCATGAAGGTAAAGAAATGAAGGATTATCGAAACCACCCATATAAAAAAGTGTCGATCTGCGTCGACTAAGTATATCTCAAAAACATCCTCTGCATAAACTCAAGTCCACATGGCCCTTTAAGCCAACAAAGCGAACTCAATGAACCATGTAGAGTAGGTCATTACATCCTAAGCCTACATAATTGTCCAGGGTCACATAATATTCTTAGTACCATATCTCAATATTTAAGTAGTCTTAACTAATCCACTAACTCTGTATCGAACCCTATCGACGACTATCACCGACGTCCTTGTGTTACACTCAGACGCTCATAAATTGACATATATAATAATATATTCATTTTACTAAATTAAAATTTAATAGTTTAGAATTATACAAGTTATAAAGAAGCTACTTGCCTAATAAATGGTTGGTAAAGAGATGATTTATCAGATAAACGTGTTAGGTAGTAACAGGCACAAAAATCGAGTCAAAATAGATATTTTCTAATGCTAAAATGTATCTGATGATATCGATGACGAACAATAACTTCTCATAAGTCCAATTTCATCATAGTGCAAAAAATTATCCACCATGAGAGCTAGACAAGGTCTACAAGCGGGGTCGAAGAGTACTAAAAAAGAGTCCAATTAGTCAGTGTCCAAATTCAACAAGTTATCTGTAATTTAGGCTAAAATGATGCCAAACGTTTGATGGCGATATTAGATTCATAATTCAGTGGTCGAATTAGAGAATTATGTCCGCTTTGAAAGATTATAATAATAAATTCAGTTCGAGCATCCTACTTCGTCCTTAAAATTCTATTAATTCCTTTAATAGAATTCTTTAAGGGAGATAAAGAAATGAATTAATAATTGATTATTAATAATTTTGAAATTAGGTTCTCTATTACTAATTTGAATGAAATTTAGAATTACTAGTTTTAATTATGGGACTTATTTGTGTTTTTGAATCAGGCAGTTAAAACTATTGTCATGTACTGGCTCTAATCAGTTCTTCTACATGACAATACTAATAGAGAGGACTTGTGCAGATTTTATCTGGCATGGAGGAATTCATGCCATGTCCTAGGAAGAGCTATGCAGGACTAGAGAAGAAAAGGGGTAGGATATTTTGGGTACCTAAATTTGAGAGGAATATCTATCCTCAACGAGCTTGCTCACAATATTCAAGTCATCCACAACAAAAGGGCTTGGGTGAAGTGTCACGACCTGCTCCCGAATAATCGAGTACGAGGCGGATGCGTCCAGCCTACGTTGTAGACTCAACGTAGTAAGTTGTACTAAGTATCCAAAGAACTCAAAAGATATGATAAGATTCACATCACAGCATCTAATACGTTTCCAGAGTTCATCATAGTACACTACCACATGCCTAATTATTATTACACCTTCTACAACTATGCTAGAGACAAATTCAGAGACATAAATAAAGGTGTCAGTCCACATCCACAAGTACCCTCTTAATACGATATTAAAAGTAAAGTCTATTAGACAAAATCTACGTAATAAAACTAGAGCAAGATCTCTGTATGAGCTCCTAAGTCCTGAGTTATGGTATCGTCCTGCTCAATTAAGGCCTCGGGCTCCTGCCCATAGATGGTCGAAAAAATGGCCTCAAGTGTCACGACCCACACCCGCTTTTTCGGATATGAGACGTGTCAAAGCCAGCCTACGCCGCAGAGTCGGCGGTAGAACGTTGTCAAGCCTGCAAAAATAAATGCTCAAAATATAACATTTGCTGCTCATTAATATTTCTAAATTTGTTACAACAATTACAACATTTATAATTAAAGAAATTTTATAATTAATGAAAATTGATACAACTGCTATCTATTTTAGGTTTCTGTCTGCAAGTACACCCGAATCCCCCAAGCTAAGTGAAGCCACAGGTAACCTAAAAAATGTTGGTTTTCAGTCAGGAATGGAACAAGTACACAAACCGACGGCAATACGAGAACACAATAGAATTAATAAGACATGAATATAACATATGGAATTTGAAAGCTAGAAAGTAACTGATGACATGACAGGTGGTGAAGAAGACAAGAAAAAAATAAATAAAAGACAATTTGAATTTCGTCAAAGTCCACACGTCTACGAAGCCGTTACGCACCTTTCGATATTTTCGGTTCGCGACCACGTCGCCCGGATTGGCGGGACGCACTTCGTATCGAAGGTTTTTCTAAGTTTTGAAAAACAGTTTTATCAGGTTTTTTCCAATTTTTCTAAACAATTAACTTTCTACTTACTAAATGAAAACAGAAAACAAAAACTAGGTTTTATAGTCCTATATGTCTTCTAAAACTTTGTTAAATTTTTTTTCAAAGTTTTCCAGTGGATTGCCAACAATTGGCCTTCCAAACAGGGGTAAAATCTGTTTTGTTCCCTGTTTCAGTAATTCATAAAACCAATCTTTTTCAAGTTTTTGAACTCGATTATCGTCGCACATAGTACGATTTAAGGAAAACTATTTGAAGGGATTGATAGCCATATATGTTGTCTACACGTAGGACTTTGTAGGTCGAAAAATAGTTAAACGATATGGAAGAAAACTCACTTCGAAGTTGGGGCTCGGGAAACACTGTCGCGGTCTGGTGAAGCGCGCGCGTTCCCGGCGGTTCGCCGGCCAGTGGCCGTGTGCGCGACGGTGGCGCCGGCCGCTGGGTGGTTCACCAGGGGATCAGGGGTGATAGCGCGGTGGTTCGGCGCTAGGGTTTGCTTCCTTCGATCTCCACCCTTCCCTCTATCTCTCGGTTCTGTATATATATACGAATATGTATAAACCTAAGTCCTGGGGTCGGGCTTTTAATAGTTTACTGCTGTTTGGGGAACCATTGCTCGGGCTATGGTTCTGGGTAACTGGGCCGGGCCCTGGGTGGCTGGCTTCGGGCCTGGCCCGGTTATGTTTGCTACTGCTTTTTCCTATTTCCCTTATTATTTGGGAGTTATAATATACATATATATACGTATATATATACACCCACGTATATATGCGTATACATACATGCCTATATATATATATATTATATATATATATATATATATATATATATATATACACTCCAAAACATATATAATATATATTTATATATACATACACACACACACACACATATATATATACATATATATATACATATCATATATATATATATATATATATATATATATATATATATATATATATATATGCGCATACACATACACCATAGATAATATATTTATTTATATCTATATATATCTATATAAACTATATATATATATATATATATATATATATCTCTACATATACACGTATATTCCCTATATGCATGAATACTCCCAAAGTCCAAAAGTAATCTTAGGAATATATTCTAATAGTGTTGGCTTATAATAAAATATGTACATACAAAAATAATATTTATTTCACAAATAATCTAGAATACTAAATATTATATTTTTTTTATTATAAATCTAATATAACAATATAAATAACAATAATAATGATAATAATAAGAAAAATCTATAATAAATGTACAGACAGAATATGTAGTCTAAATATCCCAACATGCATAAGGGTAATTAGGAAGGTATTTATCCTATTTCTAAAAATAGAATATTAATTCTGTAATAATAAATTATATTTATGTATATAAATCCTTTATATACGAAATGCCTATTTAAAAATTAGAAATAATAAATACAATATGTACGTCTACATGGACGTCGTTGATCGTACAACATGACTATATGGGCTTGCCTCAGTTCGGGTCCAGTCCAGACCAGTTTGGTACAACCGGGTCACTTAAACGTCAAATAATATAAATAATGAATAATTAAACTATTTATAGGGGTTAAGTCGCAACTTGGCCTAGTTTTCCTAGTTAGGACATCACTATGACTCTGCCTTTTCCTACCTGGGCTAATACACTTGTCAAAGCACGCCACTGTATTACCCGTGCCATGATTCTTAGTCACCTTGTACTCCAATTTTTAACCATGACTAAAATTATTTACCATAATAATAATTAAATAATTATTTATAAAATCTAATAATTACCATTTAAATCAATTAAAATAATAAATAATATTTCAAAACTTTCGGGAAAGGTAGCTACAAATCTACCCACCTTAAAAATAATTTCGTCCTCGAAATTCTAATTCAGAACTATTCCTTAAATTCAAAAAGGAAATCTACCATTACCTTAATCTTCTCGAATTTTTAATTCCTCAAAAACAGTTTATATCCCCCTCCTAGTCATTTTGTAACTACGAAACTCCGAGGACTTCTACCCACCTTCCGTCACACTACTCTGTCAAATCTCCTGTCGCTAAAACTTTACATCCTCCAACTAATTGCTAAAATTTCTACTAATGGATATCTACTGCATATGGCATCTATAATCCTCTCCTATCTATCAAGCAACCCAAAATTTAACAAGCAACAAATTTACACAAGTAGCCTAGAAATGTTGGTAATTTTTAGTAAGCATGGCCATTCGTCTCTCCGAAATAGGAAGGAATAAAAGATAAGGAAGAATAACCAAGAGCAAATATAAATTTTCAGAGTGGTAGAGTGTATCCAATGATGCAGATAGAAAGAAAGTTTACGAACCATTGACTTATTTTCTAGATTGGGCTACTCTAGTCCAGTCACTTGCTAAATCGAAAAAACTCTTCATTTCCTAGAAGGTGGCTTGCAATCCGTACAATACAGAAGTCTTATTCTCGGAATTAATCCAAACAAGATTCCATAATGGGATTGAATTTGAGGAATCAAGATTGTGATCTTTTTCATGGTTATTCAAACACACGAGCAAGAGATATAAAAGTAATATAAGATTGTATCGCTGCTTTCAGGCAGATGGAATAAGGATTACTAATGACTTCATGTTCTAAGAGGTGGAGACTACATAATAGGTATAAGGACCTATTTCAAATAGCTCGGTTTTATAGTCCAAATATAGTGGTATGCATGGATGGGTTTTACTGGGTCATAATTGGTTCCCTACTTGGACATCACTCGTTGGTTGGATGAACCTTGGATTTCAATCTATATTAGCTGAACAAGATTCTAAGATAAAACTATGTTTACTAGGTTAGGGTAACCTAGAATAGGATTTCTTCCAAGTGGTTGAGCTAGTTACTAGTCAGGTTGGTTAGCTAAGTTCCTAAAGTCCAAAATGCGCCTTCGGTGACTCTTGTCTTTAAGTAGCATAAGAGGCCTCTATTGAGTGGCACACTAGTGGCATGCGCATAGTGGGCTTCGAGTAGATCGCAACCATATATTGGGTCGAATGAATTAAGTCAAGGTTGAGGCTCTAGTGGGAGTCGGAAGGTATACCGGTATTATGGTAAGGGTTATAGCTAGTCCTTTTAACCTGAAAGTCGTAGCACAAAAATAGAGTACAAAAGAACGGGTTTGAGTGGGACATGATATACCTAGATGAAGGTGGACTCGTCTAGATCTTACATATGAAATCTATTAGAAGGTAACAGTTGGTCTCGTGCTCCAAATATAAATAACACGGTCGGGGACACTAAATGATCTAAATGGAAAGTGGGAGTCTCTAGAGGACTAATTATCATCCTAAGGGGAATTATTCTAATCAATCGGTAATCCTCGTATATCTCAAAATTTTAGGAGGCTTACAGTCTACCCACCTTAGAAGCTAGGATATTTTTTTAGGAATAATGAGGTTAGAAGGATTTCAAAGTCCGGATATTGTACCCCGATACTTGTTAATAAAGGATAAGACACGATGTACGTGATACGGTAGATATAAGTCAAGTCAAGGGTCGTTCCTTACTAAATGGAAAATGAGTGTGTAATATGACACATGGTTGAAAAATAGAATGATCTACCCGTCCATAGTGTACAAGAGTTATCGACGGATTAACCAACTCTAAGGCAAAAAGATTTCTAACAACTGAGTTGTGAATCTCTATTTGTGTCAAGCCTGCCAGACTATTGTCACAAGGGTTCTAGTTAAATCAAGCTTCAAAAAATCAATTAGAGGCTCACCACAGTTGGTATCCTTGAGAATAGGTAGTCTCCTAGGTTGGCATTTTGTCTAAGGGTAAAATCCTAATCATTCTCAATTTCAGATGGCTAGAAGGTCCCAATAGTAGTTTGAGGGTCGAGAAGGGAACGAGTAACTCATGGCAAGGTTCTAGTCACATGGTTGGCCGATGGTAGCTACACTTGTGTATACAACTCTCGCTGCCATGGGGATACACGGTATCTACCTACCGATTACGAGCTTCGTCTTTTCAATCAGTGAAAGACAAAAACAATAAAGAGTTCAAGAGAGATGTCACTTAATACAATTACGTGATTCAAAGACGAATATATAATTCAAGGGAAATTGTCAAAGCATTGCGGATGAGATCCTAGAGACGCCTACACCTCAATCCACGTAGGGTAATTAGAGGAAGAGCGAACCAATTGTATCATGGTTGATCAGACCGTAATACAATAATTCTGATTAGACAATATGTTAGCGGGCGTCCCCAATAAACATGTGTCTTGAATCAAGCTCGATAAAAGAGTAAGCTTGCAAAAACTAGGCTATAATAGCAGCATTGGTCAAGAGAGTTAAAATATAAATATGCAAGATTTTTGAAAGGAGGCACAAGTGGTTCGAGTTTTGAGAGAATCAAAACCTTACCTGGTGTTATTGCTGATACAGTCATCCTACTATCTACCCATCCATAAGGCCTGGGTCGACTAATGGGTTATGGATCTCTAAATTTCATATTCTAGGTAAACCTATTAGTGTCAGTCACTTACCTGGTTAATAGATTACAAGGATCACATAATGCTAAATTGAGAGACATGCTACCGACTTATAGAGCTTCCACTAGTATTGGCTTTGGGTCTTATGGAACATACAGGACAATTTCCTATCCCTATGGTATCCTAAACTTGTAATTGCATCTGAAATTATTTTACCGAGAATTATGCCTCGCCTGTATACTCTGGCTATGACAAACCCTTGGTTCCGTGATTCAGATGTGATAAGCTATCAGGTGCTCTACCTTATATTGATATAAGGGTATCTAAGATCTAAAGAGGTCAACGA
Organism: Iris pallida; assembly: GCA_029216955.1. Classification (NCBI taxonomy): domain Eukaryota; kingdom Viridiplantae; phylum Streptophyta; class Magnoliopsida; order Asparagales; family Iridaceae; genus Iris; species Iris pallida. The sequence continues at coordinate 19,553,821 of JANAVB010003200.1, forward strand.
GGACATAGTTTTAGCAATGTTCCATAAACTATAATTCTTAGAAATGATTTCAATTCTATGGGTTGTGTCTCGCTAATGCGCTGCTGGCTGCATTGAACCCACATTCTCTATTCTCAAATAATCGACGACAGTGCGCTGCTGTCTAACCATTATGAGATAACTAACATTCCTTTAATTATATCTGTAAAATTTATGAGCTTCTAGAGATTCAAACAAGTTGACTAACAAAATAAAGCGTAGGTATTTGTCCTATCAGTCACAACACTTAAAATTAAAGATTTAACATGGAGAAAATAACTAAGGACGAAAGAATTAGAAATTATAAACCAGTTCCTTACAACAAATAGAATTTTAAAAATAGGCAATTCTAACTCATGATATGATGTTTATATCTAATAGAGCAAAAGAAAATTGTACAGTTGCCAAGATTATAGCCTTAATTTTAGGAAAGTATAACTAACCAAGTGTATCTATATAGATTTAGTCAAATCAAAAGCAATAGTGTATATATATATAGATTTAGCAAGCTATCTAAATCTAACAATTATGTATCTAAATTGCATGGCCTATCAGAAGATCTTAACTACCCAATTAGTCAAATTAATAAGGGACCCTTATCCTAGTTATTCTCCTAAATCATTTTGATCCTAATTGTGAATGAGCATTTCCTAGGTGCAGGCTCGCAATGGTACGACTAACTTAAGTACCATCACGAGTTCGCATATTTTAAGAAATCGGACCTGCATGGGCCACCACAAAAACTTGTCACGACCCGCACCCGCTTTTCCGGATACGATACGTGTCCAAGCCAGCCTACGCCACAGAGTCGGCGGTAGAACGCTGTCAAGCCCGCAAAAAATAAATGCCCAAAATATAACATTTGCTGCTCATTCATATTTCTAAATTTGTTACAACAATTACAACATTTATAATTAAAGAAAATACAAGATTTTACAATTAATGAAATTGATACAACTGCTATATTTTTAGGTTCTGTCTGCAAGTACACCCGAATCCCCCAAGCTAAGTGAAGCCACAGCTAACCTGAAAAATATTAGTTTTCAGTTAGGAATGGAACAAGTACACAAACCGACGGCAATACGAGAACATGATAGAATTAACAAGACATAAAATAACATATGGAATTTGAAAGCTAGAAAGTAACTGATGACATGACAGGTGGTGAAGAAGACAAGGAAAAATAAATAAAAGACAACTACCTACGTGGTGTGAAATATCATTCTCAACATGTGAACGGCTAGGGGGTAAATACGGTACCCTGCACGTGTCGTGTGCAGCTGCTATCAGTCAAGATTAGACATATTGGGATAGTTCTGGGTAGTCCACATGTATACTAAGAGATTTTTCCTCCCAATACTCCGTGTGACAAGCGTGTCAACAAGCAGCAATATATATATATAAACATGAAATGAAAAGACAATATTAATCGAAAGCAATCAGAAAGTACATTGCCTGAGGTCCTTAGCTGGAGAAACCGATAGTACAACCACATCAGATGAGTCACTAAAGTCAACATATATAAAAAGTCTCCAAATGCTGAAATAAACAGTACCAACGTTCTCAGAATAGTCAAATTAGCTAGGATTGTTTGTCCTTAAGCCCAATTCTGGACACAGAAGCAAAACGGTAATTTTTGGTCAAAACGGTGTCCGCCGTTAGACCCGCTTTGCACGAAAAGCATGCCAGAGTCAACGGTCTCTAATATCGTCAAACTATATGTCAACAGGTCTGGTTTTCTGATACGAACCCAACCGTATGTCTAAAGTTGGATTCCGACGGACCGTGCATAAAATCGCCCGTTGAGTCGGACCGTGGGGCCCGAAAACGACGTTCCGATTCAACTATCTAAGAATTGGACCAAACTTGGCTTACATTACCAGAAAAATGATAAGGTCCTGTTGGCACAAGTTTTGTCTCAATCTGACGAACGTGCACAAAGTAGTTGAAAAACTTGCACAGAGGTCGATACGGTGAATTTTGACGGATACGTATCAAATTCGTCGCGCACACGCGACCAATTTGAATTCCGTCAAAGCCCACAAGTCTACAAAGCCGTTACGCACCTTTTGATGCTTTCGGTTCGCGACCACGTCACCCGGATTGGCGGGACGCTCGTCGTATCGAAGGTTTTTCTAAGTTTGAAAAACAGTTTTATCGGATTTTTCCGATTTTTCTAAACAATTAACTTTCTACTTACTAAATGAAAATAGAAAACAAAAACTAGGTTTTTTAGTCCTATAGTCTTCTAAAACTTTGTTAAAAGTTTCTCAAAGTTTTCTAATGGATTGCCAACAATCGGCCTTACAAACAGGGATGAAATTTGTTTTGTTCCCTGTTTCAGTAATTCATAAAACCAATATTTTCAAGTTTTGAACTCGATTATCATCGCACATAGTGCAATTAAGGGAAACTATTTGAAGGGATTGATAGCCGTATATGTGTCTATACGTAGGAATTTGTAGGTCGAAAAATAGTTAAACGATAGGGAGACAACTTATTTCAAAGTTGGGGCTCGGGAACTCACGCACTGTCGCGATCTTGAAGCGTGTGCGTTTCCGGCGGTTTGCCGGCCAGTGGTCGTGTGCGGCGGTGGCGCCGGCCGCTGGGTGGTTCGTCAGGGGATCAGGGGTGGTCGCGCGGTGGTTCGGCGCTAGGGTTTGCTTCCGTCGATCTCCACGCTTCCTCTATCTCTCGGTTCTGCATATATATATACGAATATGTATAAACCTAAGTCCTGGGGTCGGGATTTTAATAGTTTACGGCTGTTTGGGGAACATTGCTCGGGCTGTGATTCTGGGTAGCTGGGCGGGCCCTGGGTGGCGGCTATGGACCTGGCCCAGTTATGTGCTACTGTTTTTTCCTATTTCATTATTATTGGAAGTTTATAATATAATATATATACGATATATATACGCCCACGTATATATGCGTATACATACATGCCTATATATATATATATATATATATATATATATATATATATATATATATATATATATATATATATTTTTTACATACATGCCTATATACATGCCTATATATATATATATATAGATATATATATATATATATATATATATATATATATATATATATAAAAATATATATATATATATATATATATATATATATATATATAAATATATATACACCAAAACATATATAATATATATTTATATACACACACACCACACACACACACAACACGCACACACACACACATATATATATATATATAAAATATATATATATATATATATATATATATATATATATATATATATATATATATATATAATATATATATATATATATATATGAAAAGGCTCTCCTAGGGTTTGGCGACGGCGATCTTGCTTTGTAGCTCTGTCCACCTCAATTCCGGCTTGGCCTTGGCCGGGCCGGCATCACCCTTGTGCTAGTGGACCATTTGGCCACCTGCACCGATGGTCTCGTTGCAGAATCCGTCCTTTGCGACGGTGGTGGCGGGCGGAGTTTCGCCGCTACCACCACCTATCGCCATAAGAAATCCTTCTTTCTCTAAAGGGGTTCCAGTGATGATCTTTCACAGAGGAAGAGGAAAATATTCTCTCTGATCCATTTAAATTTGCCTTAGTTGGTAAATTTTCGCATCAAAGGCCTTCCATTGATGCGATCCATAAATCCTTCGAGGAATTTAAATTCAATGGTGTTATCAAAGTGGGTCTCATTGATTCGAAGCATGTCCTCATCCGCGCTGCTCTGGAAGTTGATTTTCTTCGCCTTAGATCTCGAGAGATTTGGTACATTATTCGTGCTCCGATGAGGGTTTTTAGATGGTCAAAAGACTTCACAGCCACAAAAGAATCTCCAATCGTTCCGTGTGGGTGTCATTTTCGGGTCTTCTCATCCAACTCTTTGCAAAAAATGCTCTATTCCTATTGCGCTAGGGATTGGTAATCCATTGCAGATGGATAAGGCAACTGAAGAGCTGTCTCGTCCTAGTATGGCTCGTGTGTTTGTGGAAGTGGATGCTAGTAAAACTTTGCCAAAAGTTGTTCGTATTAGCTTGCCTCAAGGCAGATCTTACACACAACAGGTGGAATATGAAACTCTTCCTAAATATTGTTCTATGTGTTTTCATCAGGGTCATTCGAGAGATGAATGCAAAATGCTAAAAGAGAAAAATCATATGACTGCTCCTTCAAAAAAGTGGGGCCCTCCACAGATCCACTTAATAAAGGTAAAGGATTGCTTATTCAAGAGCCCTCAACCAATGAGAACATCGACACTCAAACTCTGGAAGCACAAGTTAATTCTCCTGTTATTGATACACGCGCTGGGTCTTTGGAAGTCGTGGTGCCTATTAATGAAGAGCCAGTGATGGCGGTTGACGGCACTTCTCCACCCGAGGAAATGGGTAATAATCAGATTGCTGCTGAAGTTCAGTTGGAACAGATTGGTAGGGTACAAGCCGCACTGTCGAATCAGGTTGCTGCCAAAGAAGTTCAGAAAGACAACCCTCCTGTAGAGAACGTCTCATCTGGTCACCCAGAGGAAACTTCTAACGAGGCTCATGTCTTGGTTGATGCTGGAGTTGCACTGATTAGAGGAGAAAAGGACGATTCATCTGATCAGTCTATTCCTGAGGAAGGAGAAATTATAAAGTCTTGGGCTGACGTTGCGGAAGAGGAAGAAGAGTGCAATGAGCAACCAGGAGATATCCTCGTCGTCACGAGGAAGAGTAGGGGAAAGAAGAAAGTTTATCCCGTGCCAAGCGAGCCCCGTATCACCAGATCGTTGTCAAAAGGTCCACCAACTCTCACAACCTCTACAACCCATAATGTTTAATATACTTATATTGAATGTAAGAGGTATAGCTGATAAAATGACCTGCAAGCGACTCAAATCTCTGTGTCGAATTCATAAAATTATGGTTCTCGCCTTCGTTGAACCTAAGGTTTCTCCTCAACAACTTTTCTCTTTTCAACTAAAGCTAGGGTTTCAAGCTTCAGTTTCCAATAATAAAGTAAATATTTGGATCATGGTTAAACAAGGAACTATGATGGAGGAGATTGATTCCCATGATCAGGTCCTGAGTGTTATCCTCTCTGGCTCTATTTTTCCGTTTCGGTCTCTTGTTTCGGTTGTGCATGGGCATAATAAAAAAGAAGGTCGACGTGATCTTTGGTCCAGATTGAGTCAGCTCGAGAGGCGACACAAATTGCCATGGATGGTGGGACAGGATTTCAATATTATTGCGTCTACTGAAGAAAAATTTGGAGGTTCTCCTCCTTGTTTAGTGGGTATTAATGAGTTTCTTAATTTTCAATTGGGGGCTGGGCTTGTTGATTTACCATATAACGGCAGTTGTTTCACGTGGGTGAAATCAGCTGAAGGACCTCACCGTCAGGGTTCACGTCTTGACAGATGGCTACTGGATAGTGATTGGGCTGAATGGGCTCCTTTATCTCGTGTACCCATCTTAGCCACACGGAATCTGATCATTGTCCGATTATCATCACCATCAAGAGCAGGTGTGACCCAGATAGGAAACTGTTTCGTTTTTTTAATTTCTGGACTTCTCATGAGGAATTTTCCAATGTGGTGCATCAAGCTTGGAATTCAATTGACAACTGCAATAGTATGGTAAGAATTGGTCTTCGTTTG
>JANAVB010003200.1:19564490-19619408 GCA_029216955.1 Iris pallida
CCCTAAATCCTATTTCATTATTCTCTCTTTTTTCCTTCAATTTTTTTAAGCTATTGGGCTTTCTAGACCAGCCTACTGTTGGGCAGACCCGGCCCGCTGTTGCTCAGCCTACAGCTGCTACTGGTTCTTTTCTTTTTCTTTTCTTCTATTCTATTCCTAAACTACTCAACCCATCAGCCCGACCCACGCACATGAGTCCAAACTGATAGCAGTAGACTCGGCGCACTGTTGTTGCTGATAATTCTTTCCTTTTATTTTTCTTCCTTTCCTTTCACAAAGCCAATCCCAGAGCTCAATACCCGTCCCGACCAAAACCCTAACATATACTCACCTTCTCTCTCTCCTTTATTCACATTCTTTCTACAGCCGTACAGAAACCTAACCGTGAAATCATTCCTCCCCTCTCTCACCATCCATGAAACCTTAATCCCCAAAATTATCTCTCTCTCTACCCTTTCATACATTCAGTCGCCTCTAATGGAGAATACTAACCTCCTCTCTCTTCTTCTCAATCCCCATAACTCCTATTCTCAGTCCAAAGAAGAGGAACAAGAATAAAAAGTATAAAAGAGCTCGAAAAGGAGGTTGACCTTGGCGCTAGAGGCACACACTACAACAAAAAACCCTTTTAATGATGGCTAAAAAGCGTCATTAATGACGAACCATGACGCTTTTTTCCACAGCAACCGTTATAAAAACGGGTGTTATAAATATTTTTTAAAAGCGTCATAAAATAACCGTCATGAATAGTTTCTATAAAAGCGTTATGAATAGTTAATATATAGTGCACAATTCAGAACAATTTTAAAACGTCATGAATAAATAATATGTACAGGCTCAATGCAGCACATTTATAACACTTTATACTATTCAAATTAGCACATTTATAATGCTCTATACTGCACAGTATATATTACATTCCAAAAACTTAACATTATATATCACCATCTTTATTACATTTCTCAAAATAGAGTACATATCAACATCTTTATTACATTGAATATCCAAATACAGAATGTACCCAAAAAATAGGAATAAATCTCTCTTTTGCTAACCAAATTATTAGAAATATTTACTTATGTAGATTCTGACCATAGATCTTCTTTCTGCCATCTCTTGAAGATATCGGGAGTCCCAAAGAGAAGTAGTGTCGCACCTGAGCGACGACTTGGTGCTGCTGCAGCCGGCGCAGTCGTGGGAGAGCCTCATCCTCTGATCCCTTACTCTCGCCTGAACCCTCACCAGCGCCATCAGTACATCTACTACAAATGGCAACTAACTCCTCTTGGCCAGCATCTCCACAGATCTCACAGACTTTGACCTACAACCATATTGCATTTGGAATTGTTTTCCATAAATAAATTCCTTTATTTATTGTGTATCTGGAAAAATTACAACTGTGGGAATCTGATCTAGAAGACGATCACTTTATCCCTTGGACTATGCGAAGAAGAAAAGCTCTCAAAATTTTGACAGTAGATAACTATGTATCTGTACAATGAATGAGAAAAAGAACTCTATTTATAGAGTCAAAAATAAAACTGAAAAGATAACTGTCTTTACAGCCTGTGCTTAGTTGAAAATCATGCAGGATTTAACATACGCAAGGTTGTGAGAAGTTACTGGATGTGGCCTGTAACTGTTGGACACATGACGATCATGCATGAGTCGTGTGCAAGTTACAGGACACGCAGGCGAGAGATCAGTGGCATGGCTGCCACGTACTCCAATTTGATAAAATCTACGCAGACTTGTTGAAGACGAAATCCACGCAAACTCGGTGTAGAAAGCTTCAAAATCCACGCAAACTTGGGGCAAGAAGCTTCAGGATCCACGCAGACTTGGTGAAGAAAACTTCAGAATCCACGTAGACTTGAGAAAGAAAACTTCAGAATCCACGCACGTTTGAGATGAAGATCTCACAAATACACGCAGATTTGAGATAGAACTGCCAGCTGTCTTGATTTGGCGTGCCTCGACTGACACAAAATCTCTGACAGTGATTTCTTTTGTCAGTCGCATTAAATGACAAGAAACTCTTTTAGTACGCCAACATGACGAAGGTTGAGTCTTGCTGAAGAAGATTTCGAAAATCATGCAATAGACGGCTGTGATCTCTCAAATTCTGTGCATACGTGGCATACGAAGAGACATTCTTCGACTGTTCTGCTGTCAGTCATAATTACTCTCTGTTAAAAGATGAGCTGTCCCTCAGCGTGATTTGTAAATATTGTCTGGATCAACTGAGCGTGACTTTTGACTTTGCCCTGATCAACTCAGCGTGACTGTTAGACTTGTTCTGATCAACTCAGCGTGACTGTCATTTTTTAAAGGCCTACAAGACCCCCTTCAAAGTTTTCGAAAATTAAAAAAAGACTTCAAAATTTTTCGAAATACTTTGAAAAATAAGATGATAAAATGAACTTAGTCACGCTGAGATGACTTTAAATTTTTCGGAAGTCGGAAAGACTTCGAAGTTCTTTGAAAACATCCAAATGAACTTATTAAATGTCATGATGACTCTTCATTTTCTGAGACTGATTGCATCCAGTTTATGGTGGAATATGAACCGCCGGCGAGCTCTGTTATATAAACAGGGAGAAGATTCATTTAGTCTTCATCTTACGTCAATATGACACCAAAGGAGAAAGTTGAGGAAGAAGCACGCAAGTTGGGCTTTTGTTCCCATGGTGATCCCACTTTTGAGGGTAAAGAACCGGAGCCTCTGGTTTTCGAGTTCAAAGACGATCCCATGCGATTAGCCAAGAATTTCTTGAGCTATTTTGGCTTGGATGGTTCGTCTTCTTCTGATGGACGCAACTTTGTAGAGCAGCGTGAAATGTTGAAGGCTCTGTTACACCGCATGGGGGTTAAGAGTGTAGAAGAATTGGGCACTAAGCTCAGCCGCTCTGTAAAATAGAGCGTGTCTTTTATGCTTTTGTCTTCTTTTGAAAATATTGCACTTCTTCTTTTGTCTTTTGTAAGGCCATCAGTGCCTGTCTTGAAGAATGTAGTACAACTTTTGTGCTTGAACAGCGTGCATTAATGAAGAATGTTAATTAGCACTCTTTGACTATTTCCAATGTTGCGCTGTCTTCCAAAACACACGTGTCATTCATTCCATGGTTTACGAGCGCTATTCACGCGAATCTTTTCCAAGAATGAGCTTGTACTTTGTCCTTTAAATAGATAGCTGAGTTTCAAAGATACTCATCTCCCATTCTTCTTCTTCTTCTCTGAGAATGAAATTTTTGGGAGATTTTATTCTCAAACAGGAAAGCAATGCTTTCTAATGTTCGATTTCTGCGCACTGTATCAAACATGGGTTTGCCAATCCTTAGCACCAAACTTGATGGTAAGTCCGCATACTATTTTTGTTGCTGTTGAAGATAGGCTTTTATGTTTCTGACTGAAAAATGCACGCTTGACTAGCCAATGGGTGCCAAATGGCATTTCTGTTGATTAATTCTCTTTTTCCTTGCTGTTCTCTGCAGAAGCTCGGTTGAAAATTTTCTTCAGAACTGGCATTGGTGATGTAGATGCTGTAGAGAATATCCTGCTGACACCTATATCAGGGAGCTCATATGCTTTTGACGCGTACATCAGACAACTCAGAACTCTTCGTGGGATAGAAGGGTCTTCCTCAGATGGTAGGAAGAGCCTTTATACACGAGAGTTGGATGGTGGAGTCAACTCTACCCCGAGAAATCGGGTAGTAGAGTTCCTTTCAAGGCAGAACTAGGAATTGTATCCCAAGGTTTGGATACATTCCTATCTTTCTTGAGAGGTTACCCCCAATCCACCAGTTGTATTGGCAGCACCACGACTTCGGGCTGCCATACTCTGTGGTTCTCCTCTCGTCTGAGAGAGAAGACCAGAGTTTGATTTCTGTTGATCTGGTCGTGACTGGGACCCAGACAGTCAGGAACTGCCACCAACAACGAACCTGACGGAGAAGGTCCGACGGAGAAGATCCAAAGAAGAAGATAGATCTCTATTAGGTTATTGTTGTGGTGTAGAATGAAAATCTAAGATTTGTAGTAGATTTCCATTATGATTTGTAAGAAAGTCTAAGAAAATGTAATAGACTTTTTGTGGTGAAATGAGAATGGAAATGATAATCCTTCTATGCTCAAAGATTTGTATTTGTGGATGAATTGTGGACATGATAGATAATGAAATCTTCTTTTCTGTTTTAGAGTATATGATATTATCAGAGGTATTATGGACGTGATAATATGTAGGAACTCAAAAAGAAAGTAGATTGATTTCTATGCAGAGGTCAAAAAGAATGATAAATGAGTAAGTAGATTCGGAATTGATTCAGAGGTTATGAAAACGTGATCAATAACGAATCCCCACTTAATAAATTTGATAGAAGATTATGAACGGACGAATCGTTAGATGAAATGAACGGATGAACCGTCGGATGAACATAATAAATGAACGGATGAACCGTCAAGCATTAATGAACGGGCGAACCGTCTGATGAATGTGAGAAATGAACGGATGAACCGTCAAGCATTAATGAATGTGTGAATCATCGAATGGATATGACGCTTCATTGTTTGAGGAACTTCTGCCTATAAATATAGCAGAAATCTGAACATTTCTACTCCTCAACATAAAAATGTCATCTGGAGAAGTATCCAAGAAGATTGAGATTGCCTCAAAGGTTCAGAAAGGCACTAAAGAACGCCCTGCTGATCCAATTCAATCGAAGAAGGTGGAAGCAGACGAAGGTTCGTCTGCACCCAAGCCACCAAGGGACATTCTGGACTTCCTGCTCGAACCAGGAAGGACTGAAGAAGAAGAAGCCATGAGGATGGCCGCTTGCAAGTTTCTTGTGGGTTCCAGCAAGGAGATCATCAGCTCTTTTGCTGATCACATCTTCGAGAAGGATGGCAGTGGCCCACGTCCAAATGTAGAAAAGGATGATAGCGATCTTCCTTAATATCATGTATCATTATTCATGATTAAAATAAAATAAAATATTTATTTTTTAAACATGAATTTGTCTGATGATTACAAGCATTTATACATAGTACTTTTTAAGGAATTTGCCATTAATAGGCATCAAGACTTTTCGACCATCCAATTCTGAGAGTTGATAAGCTCCATTTGAGAAAACTCTGCTCACAATATAGGGTCCTTCCCACTTTGTGTCAAATTTGCCCTTGCTCATATGAGTCATAGTCATAGGACATCTGACTGTTAGAACAAGTTCTCCTTTTTGATACGATCGAACTCTGACCTTCTTATTAAAAGCTCTTGAGATTCTAGCTTGATAGAATTCAATATTCTGTTGAGCAGATAATCGCTTTTCATCCAGAGCTTCTAATTCTTGAAGTCGAAGACGATCATTATTTTCTGCAGTGAGTTTATTAGTGATTGCTATCCTTAAAAAAGGAATTTGAATCTCTAATGGAAGAACAGCTTCGCAACCATACACCAGAGAGAAGGGTGTACATTTAGTAGTATTACGAACTGTAGTGCGATAAGCCCACAAACATTCACCGAGCTTCTCACTCCAATTACGTTTGTTAGTAGAGACAAACTTCTTTAGGAGTTTAATGATGGTCTTGTTAAAAGCTTCTGCTAATCCGTTAGCTGCCGGATTATATACGGTAGAAGCCACATTATTGATCCGGTGATCATCACAGAATCGAGTAAACTTCTGACTGACGAACTGTGGTCCGTTATCATGAATAATGCGTCGAGGAACACCAAATCTGTAAATGACATGATGCTTAATAAAGCTGATGACATTGGACGTCTTAACTTCAGACAAAGGAATGGCTTCGGCCCATTTGGAGAAGTAATCGGTTATTGCGAGAATAAACCGATGACCCTTGGATGACGGCGGATTGATCGGGCCGATAATGTCCATGCCCCAAGCTTTGAAGGGCCATGACGCTGCCGTTGGATGTAGAAACTTCGAGGGTTGATGAATAAAATCTGCATGGATTTGACAAGCTTTACACTTCTTTGCATATTCGATGGCGTCTGATACCATAGTGGGCCAATAATAACCCATACGTCGAATACGGTCTTGAAGTTTTGGTCCAGGCTGATGTGCTCCACAAATTCCATTGTGTGCTTCGCGAATAATTTGTTGAGCCTCGTCACCGGCAACACATCGAAGAAGTAAACCATCATAAGCTCGACGATATAAGGTCTTTGTTGTATGATTGTAATAGAATCTGAGTGATCGTCGTCTGATAGATGTTGCCTCACTCGAATCATCCGGAAGAATATCATACAATACGAAATCTAAGAAAGGAAGTCTCCAATCTTTATCCGTATTTTGATTCTCGGCCGAATTACTGAAGATAAATTCCATGCTGGAATCAGATGAAGACGACATCGATTTACGACTGAATCCAAATCCTCTTGTTGTGTTGACGTCATGAGATGTTGATTCCTCAATGTAAATTGGAAGCCCTAGAGTTAGGTTATTTTCAAGATGAAATAATTCTTGATTACGAACAATAATTATTTGTTGTCGTCTGATCGGAATAGCCAACACCGCTGCAAGATTAGCTAGAGCATCAGCTTCTGTGTTACATGCTCGCCTAACATGTTCAATGAAGAATTCTTCAAACGAAGAAGCCATAGATATAGCTGATCTATGATAAGGAACCAGGTCTTGATGGCAAACTTCATAAGTACCCCTTATCTGATTGACAATGAGTTTAGAATCTCCATACGCCTCCAAATATTGAATATTCAGATGTTTGGCGAGTTGAAGACCAATGAGTAATGCATTGTACTCAGCTACATTGTTTGAACATGGTTGATCGAGAGAATAAGCTCTTTGGATAGCAAGACCTTCTAGCGATACAAGAACGATTCCAACTCCAGCGACAATATCACCATTAGGACCTATCCTTGAAGTTCCATCAAAGAATAGACGCCAAGTAGGATCTTCTTCAACAATTTGGTCTGAATCTAGGACTTCATCTAGAATTTCGTCATAGAGTTTTGAATCTTCTGGAATTGAATGAGCAGCTAGAAAATCAGCTAAAGTTTGTCCTTTGACTGACTTCTGAGGAACATAATGCATGTCATACTGAGCAAGTAGGATTCCCCAATTAGCCAGTCGAGAATTCAAAACACTGGGTTTCTTCATCATGATCCGTATAGGATTGATCCTGGAGATGACATGAATAGTCTGGCCAATGATATAATGTCGTGTCTTTTGAACAACGAACATCAAGGCTAGACATTCTTTTTCGACCGGTGAATAACGAGGTTCAGCTGCGGTCATAGTACGACTGAGATAATAAATGGCTTGTTCATGACCATTTTGATTCTTTTGAGCGAGTAATGCACCCAATGAATGACTCATTGCTCGAGTATATAGGAGAAATGGAATTCCTGAAACGGGAGGTACCAATACTGGAGGGCTCATCAGATATTGTTTTATATCATCGAATGCTTTCTGACATTCATCATTCCAGACAAAAGAAACACCTTTTTTCATAAGTTTGTTGAATGGTCTGCAGCGTCCTGATAAATTAGAGATGAATCTCCTGATATAAGCGATCCTTTCTTGAAATCCTTGTAGCTCTTTTACGGTGCGTGGAGGACGCATCTCTTGGATGGCTTTGATCTTCTCGGGATCCACGTGTATACCTTTAGAGGTAATGACGAAGTCGAAAAATTTACCACTAGAGACGCCTAAGAAGGACTTAGTAGGGTTCATCTTTAATTGATGCTTACGCATTAGATCAAAAATAATCTTCAAATCTTGGATATGATCCTCCTTTTGTCGACTTTTGACTGCAATATCATCAACGTAGCATTCGACTATTTTCCGCAGATGTTCACGAAATATAGTGCTCATGGCTCGTTGATAAGTTGCTCCTGCATTCTTGAGACCGAATGGCATAACTGTATAACAGTATGTACCAATCGGCGTTCTGAAAGAAGTGTGCTTCTCGTCGTCTGGAAACATTTTAATCTGATTGTACCTAGAATACCCGTCCATGAATGACATTCGTTCAAATCCACAGGTATTATCGATCATGACATCAGTGATTGGTAGAGGGAATTCGTCTTTAGGACATGTCGCATTGATATCACGGAAGTCTATGCATACTCTGATCTTGCCAGTCTTTTTAAGGACAGGAACTATGTTAGCCACCCAATCGGGATGTTGTTCCTCTCTAATAAACCCAGAGGCTATGAGTTTATTGACTTCAGCTTCAATTGCATCCATAATGTCTGGACGAAATTGTCGCTGTTGTTGTTTGACCGGTTTAGCATTCGGCAAGATATTGAGCTTGTGAGTTGCAATTTGGGGATCAAGCCCTGGCATATCTTCATAACTCCAAGCGAAGACGTCGATGTAATCACGAATGAGTTTGATCATGTCTTGCTTATCAGTTTCTGAAAGACTTTCACTGATGAATATTGGTTTGGGAGATTCCTCTTCACCAATATCTATTTGGACAAGTTTGTCTTCAGTCGGAGGTTCTTTTTGCTCGAAACGGAACTCCCATTGATTATCTAATCTTTGGGCCCATTATTCTGATTCAGGTGAGATTTCAAACTCTTCTTCGTCTTCATCACTTTCTTCAGAATGGTCAATGGAAACCATATTGGAAGACAGAAGGTTGTAGTAGAAGTTACCGATACTCGTATCGGAATCCCAAGAAGTGGTACTGGAAGAATCAGATCTCTTATCTTCATCAGACTCGGGATCTTCATGAATAATATTGATAAAAGGAGTAGGAGCTATATAGCCCAATCCGCATTTTGTCCTTCCATATTTCAAAGGAGGAATACGAACAGGCATTTTTCTTCCTTTTCCACTATTGAGGCTAGCCCTGAAGTCGTAGCCCATATTTTTGATGATGTCTTTAGATTGCTGACTATAACGACGTAGTTGTAATCTTCCAGTATCATCATTTCTGTCATCATCTTCTAAATCAGAAGGACTTTGAGGCCCTTTGTAGAAGAATATTGGAATGTCTCCTGGCTTTCTGCTGGAAACTAGAAAGTATGAAGATTGTACAGGTTCTAGGGATACATCTGTATGAACAGTCTGTACAACTCCAATGGTTATTGTGTTCAAGTCATCTAACAAATGTAAATAACTATGAACATAATTACATACATCAGCGTACTGCAAAGATGGAGACTTTTTATTAAATGTAAAAGCAGCAATATTTACATTAGGAGAAGGCTGAGCCTTAGAGATCTTAGCCAAGTCAATGACTAAAGGGGAAGAAGAAGAAGAATGAGAAGAAGCTTTGTTTCGATTAAGATCGATAACAAATGGCTCAGAAGAGGTGAGCTCCCTTGAAGCTTGAGATGGAAGAATAATCCGCCCTCCAACTGGAATTAGCAGAGTATCCTGTGAAGATACAGGAACTGTAGTACGCCCACTGACAAGAATGATCATTGTGTCTTGAGTAGACGACTGAGGTAACGGAGAGATCCGTCCATTCACCGGAATGATGAAAGAACCTTCTCCAGGGGGTTTGGAAGATTGTTGCTGAGTAGTTCGACCTTTAACAGGAATTATTAAGGTCTCACTTTGTGAATCCTCTTTCTCCATAGCTTATATGACCCTTGTATACTCTTCTTTGTACATTCGGGAATCATTAAAATAAGCTTCAACCCCATGGAAGGGATTTATATCAGCAACTTCTTTTTGTACTCTTCCATTGCTATCAATGTACTTAAAACACTGATGAAGAGTAGAAGGCACCACATTATTTTCATGAAGAAAGGGCCTCCCAAGAAGAAGATTATAGGATCCCACGATCTCAATCACATAGAAAGTGACTTTGGATCTGAAATCGCCTATCTGAAGCTTCAGATGAATCTTTCCCAAAGGCTCGCTTCGGCTTTGATTGAATCCCAGGATAGTAGTAACCATCTTGGAGAGTTTGTAAAGAGGGATTTTTAGTTCATCCAATAAGCTCTTTGGCATTATGCTTATAGCAGACCCTGAATCAATAAGGATACGATCTATCTTCATCGTATCGATATAACCGGTGTAGTAGAGAGGCCGATCATGTCGATTATCCTCCAGTAGCATGTCATCTTGTGTAAAGGTGATATTTAGGATAATCTCCAATACACTGTTGCAATGTAACCAAGTGGCAGGTTCTGCATCTGGCTTCTTCAATTGTGCAAGACAAGAGTCTGCTTGAAGAAGTGCTTCACTTAACGTCTCCCGAGTTTCTTTGGAAAGACGTAGAAGTTCAAAGAGGGACATTCTAGCTGGAGTATTAGCAAGTTGAGCTAGAATGTCGAAGTTGTAAGGCTTCTGAAGCCCAAGAGGAGAGGACTTCTTGATTGGTTTATCAAACCGAGCCTGTTGTTTGCCTTTCTCCAGAGCTGTAGACTTGGGAGGAACAGGTTCAACCGGTGTAGTTGAAGGAACAGGTGCAGTAGATGATTCTTCTTCAGGAGGAACATTAGGAGCATCTTTATCAGCTGGAGGGATATCAGAAGTATCCTCAGGATTCTTGGAATAATCCTTTAGATAAGGTTTCCCCGTTCGAGTAGCACTAACAAGTGCTTCTTCTTTATCTTTTGGCTCTGTGTCGGAGGTAGATCCAAGAGACGTCATATGATATGACTTAATCTTTCCAGCCTTCTTGGACTTTCGAGAAGTAGTCTTTTGAGGAGAAGGCGATTCAAAATTTGCCACTAGATCAGGATGAATCCACATAATTTCTCCAGTTTCCAAAGTGATTGGCACTAATCCTTCAGATTATGGAGGAGGAATATTCACTATTTCAAGAGTTGCCTTGGGAATAGGAACAATCCCACTTTCAAGAAGTTGAGGAGGGAAATCTCTGAATTGCATAGAGACGACATTGGAGGTGACGGTCTTCTTTTTTGGAGTAAGGGAGATAGCTCCAGATTTAAACATTTCTTGGATCTTTTCTTTCAGTACATAACATGTACGAATTGTGTGACCCAATATTCTGTGATATGGGCAGTATTTGGGATGATCTATCTTACCAGCTTCATCAGGTTTCTTGATTTCAGGTAATTGTATTTTATTATCTTTCAGCAGACATTCAAAGATACCAAGGACATCGTCATCATCGAAAGAGTATTCTTCTTTGGGGCGAGGTGTTCTTGGTTGTTGAGTTGTAGAAGTAGGAACAGTTGATGCATCTTTGCTCTGAAGATTAACTTCAAGAGTTTCTTTTCCTTTGCGAATATTGTTTTTATTGTTAGTACCTTGACCTGTTTCTTTGGGAGTCATCTGCACTCCTAAACCTTTGAAGGTTTCAGCACTAATTTCTGCAGCCTTGGCACTAACTATGAAAGAAGACCAGTCTTGGAATTGGGTGGATCCTGTCCACATGCTGATGATTGGCAACAAGTTTGATTTGCATATGTCGATGGTGATAGCATCAGGAGTTCCAAGAGGCATCTTCAGATCTTCTCTTCGAAATCGTTCAATGTACTCTTTTGTAGTTTCATTATTTTTCTGCTTGATTCTAATAAGAGCAGACATAGTCATGTCATTGAGCCCTTCATAGAACCGTTCAAGAAACATCTGTTTGAAACCAGCAAATGAGGTAATGCTCCCATCTGGGAGACTTCTATACCATTCATAAGCCGTTCCCTTGAGACATCCAACAAACACCCGAGTAAGGAGGGCGTCGCTTGGTTGCAATTGATCAGTCATCACTTCAAAGTGATTAATAAACTGACTTGGAGAAGTGGTTCCATCATAGAATGAGATAGTAGGAGGCTTGTATTTAGGAGGATATGATACTTGCTTCCATTCTATCGGATAAGGTTGCTTGATGCCTAACCTTTGTAAACCATCTTTCTGTTTGAATGCTTCGAATTGAGTTTTGAGATTCCTCAATTCTTTATTAACAACTCCGGAAGATTGTGGAGTTGTAACTTGTAGAGAATAGGTGGGAGGAGGAACAACATTGTAAGCACTACCCCCCAGCTCCAGAGAGACTAGGATTTGGTTGAGCTGGTCCAGGAGTATTGGATTGTACTGCTGGAGGAACTTGTACTGGACTTATATCAGTGTCGGTTGGTATGACATCTGGTACAGTCTGTCGATTTTGTATCTGAGCTGTCATGAGTTCATACATCGACTTCATAGTATCAGCCATAGACTTCATTTGCTATTCCAAAGAAGCAATCCTTTGATCTTGGGGAGTTACCGAAGAGGAAGGTTCATTGTTCAATTCAGTATTCCCATCCACCATATATATAGTGACTGTACGAGGGATTATTGATGAATTAGTGGATGTGGTATGCTCTGAATCACTGCTTCGTGCATCAAAGTCATTTATAGGAGAACTACCCCCAGTAGGAAGAGGTGGGAAGTTAGATTCTCCCAGAAATTCAGAATCATCTTCAGAGATCAAATTTCTTTGACTAGAAGCTAGGACTCTTGCTCTGGTGTTTCTATATACTCCATCTGGACTATCAGCTCTACCCCCAGTATTCCGAGAGGTCATGTTGACAGAAGCAAACAAAGGCTCATCTTCATCAGGCATAGGTTCACACTGAATCCGATTGAAGATAGATTGTCGTTTTGTTTGACATCTGCATTGCATTGTGACTCTTGGCTGGAAATCATATTCATGAACATGGTCATAAGCCATTGATTAACATTTGCATTGAATTATGACTCTTGGATAGAAGTCACATTCAGCATGGTCCTTTGACACAGAATTACTTCTTCTCTTCTGTTGAAGATATTCTCGTAAATCTGTTTGTGAAGATTGAGGAGTATATTTCCTGTTCTTGGATTTTGATGGCTCTTGATTATATAGAGAATGATTAATATGAGCCACATAGTTTCTTGCATACTCTGCATATGGATCTCTTATCCTTGTTTCCAACTGGTATAGTTTCTTATTACCAGAAGTGTTGAGTTTTGTTCTTAGATCAATTGGAGGTAACACATTAATTTTGGAAACATGGAGTTTTCCTTCCATTGATCTGGATATTTGTAGAGAAGAAAGAGTTGAACCATCCCTTTGATTAGGAGTTGGTAACAGACCCTATTTTATGGACAGATTCTGTGCCCAATTCGAAGAAGTCATAGAAGAAGACACTAAGGAATGTTTCTTCTTAGACTCTTTCAAATTTTGAGACAGAGAATGTCCAGAAGGAAGAGTAGTCAAAAGACCATCTCCTTTTCTTTGACTAACAAAATTGTCAGTCAAAGCTGTTCCTGACGTAAAAAACTACAAGAACAGAAGAAACAACTAAAGAGTTATTCCTTTTCGAAAGAACTTTGTGTGGAAGACCACCCCCAGTTCTAGTGGAACTTGGCAAAGAAGAAGAGATAGCTAAAGAGCTATTCTTCTTAGATGAAATACACGCTGAAACAGGCTTGGTTAAAGAACCAATGCTGTTAGCGTGACTTTTGACTTTGGAAGTACACGCTGGAACAGACTTGGCTAAGGAACCAGTGCTGTCAGCGTGACTTTTAACTTTGGAAATACACGCTGGAACAGATTTGGCTAAAGAGCCAGTACTGTCAGCGTGACTTTCAATTTTAGAAACACACACTGGAACATATTTGGCTAAAGAGCCAGTACTGTCAGCGTGATTTTTGGATGTGAGATTGCACACTGGAACAGATTTGGCTAAAGAGCCAGTACTGTCAGCGTGACTTTTGATTGCTGTCATCTTCGAGCGCACAAGAGTGTGCGTGCTTGCAGTAGAGTTCTTGCCAGTGTTAGGAGTAGACATTGTGGCAGAGACTTCACCATTGGCTGCCAACTGATTCTTAGGGACATAGACAGAGTGTCCCTTCGACTTGGCAGTGATGATGGAGGCTGTAGTGGGCTTACCACTCTTAGCCCGCTGCATTTCTTCATAGGCGAGTTGATCGAATTTGATCATCATCACCTTCTTCGTCGAGCCGATTGACGAAGTGTCGCATTGAGTTGTTGCCATCTCAGAAGAGGAGATAGTTTTCCCCAGCAGAGTCGCCAATTTATTTTCCATAAATAAATTCCTTTATTTATTGTGTATCTGGGAAAATTACAACTGTGGGAATCTGATCTAGAAGACGATCACTTTATCCCTTGGACTATGCGAAGAAGAAAAGCTCTCAAAATTTTGACAGTAGATAACTATGTATCTGTACAATGAATGAGAAAAAGAACTCTATTTATAGAGTCAAAAATAAAACTGAAAAGATAACTGTCTTCACAGCCTGTGCTTAGTTGAAAATCATGCAGGATTTAACATACGCAAGGTTGTGAGAAGTTACTGGACGTGACCTGTAACTGTTGGACACATGGCGATCATGCATGAGTCGTGTGCAAGTTACAGGACACGCAGGCGAGAGATCAGTGGCATGGCTGCCACGTACTCCAATTTGATGAAATCTACGCAGACTTGTTGAAGATGAAATCTACGCAAACTTGGTGTAGAAAGCTTCAAAATCTACGCAAACTTGGGGCAAGAAGCTTCAGGATCCACGCAGACTTCGTAAAGAAAACTTCAGAATCCACGCAGACTTGAGGAAGAAAACTTCAGAATCCACGCACGTTTGAGATGAAGATCTCACAAATACACGCAGATTTGAGATAGAACTGCCAGCTGTCTTGATTTGGCGTGCCTCGACTGACACAAAATCTCTGACAGTGATTGCTTTTGTCAGTCGTATTAAATGACAAGAAACTCTTTTAGTATGCCAACATGACGAAGGTTGAGTCTTGCTGAAGAAGATTTCAAAAATCACGCAATAGACGGCTGTGATCTCTCGAATTCTGTGCATACGTGGCATACAAGAGACATTCTTCGACTGTTGTGCTGTCAGTCATAATTACTCTCTGTTAAATGATGAGCTGTCCTTCAGCGTGATTTGTAAATATTGTCTGGATCAATTGAGCGTGACTTTTGACTTTGCCCTGATCAACTCAGCGTGACTGTTAGACTTGTTCTGATCAACTCAGCGTGACTGTCATTTTTTAAAGGCCTACAGGAATGTCATACTTCAAATAGGAATAGCATCATGAAAGGGTAGAAAATTAAGTTGCATACACTACTCTGCAAGCTGGAAGACGGATAGAGAAATCACCATTATCAGTGGATTAAGGTATAATAAAGTAGCTTGCAATAAAGTAAGGAACCTGCAGGGGCTTTTCCCACCAACTGCAAATAGATATCTCATACAGCTGCAAAGTACAGCAAAAACCAGTAGCAAACAATGAACTTCCAATAGTCCTCCATTGCAATGACAAATGAACTTAACCCACTTATGTAACAGAATAATGACGTATCCTTCAAAAATCTTTAATAAGTCCTTTACTTGCTAGAGTAGCTTAATAAGAGAGAAGGAAAAATGACAAAGAAAAAAAAGAAAAGAGAAAAAAATCTGCAACTGGAACCAGAAAAACTAATAGACGACTAGTCTTTAAGACCATGATGTGCCAAATGATAAACTTAAGTAATCCAAGCTCAACTTGCTGAACAAATTGTCAAACAATATCAAATTTTCAAGCCAAACTTGAAGCTAGTTATGGACCACTCACTTTGCTTACAGCTATAACTGAAAAAATAGTAAAGAAATTACCTTTGAACCTTTAAGATCTTCTCTCTTCAGTTCATTGGCCTGAAAATGATAACATAAGCAGAGAAAATGATAACATAAATAGCTCCAAGAGGTACATAAATTAGCGAGAAGAGGCTCAGATTCAGCTTCAGTCCATGATTACTCACTCACAATTGGAGGTGGACCCCCACTCTCATCATCCCTTCTTCTAACAAATGGCTGCAATGGAGCTGCCTCGCCATCTGAAGGAGCAGCCAAATCATCATTGCCAAAAAATTCTTTTTCTTTTTCTTTTTTCTTTTCCTTTTTTTCCTCTCCTCTCCTCTCCTCTCCTCTCCTTAATTCTAATTCCCCTGACAAGTAATGGCTGCACTGTGTGCCTCGCCATTGGCCGAGGAAGAGAAACAGAGAAGAAATTGAAGGATAAATGTGAATACAAGACAAGAAAAAATGGTAGTCTAAAGTATGAATTCAGACATCATATAATACAATGTTAATTTTCTCTACAGTTAGCAAAAAGTGCAAGATTAACGGCACCAGCTCCACAGCAAGTTGCAAATGAATGGGAACTCATCACTTTCTACTAAAACAGTTTTACTTGCCACCAACCTTAAAAGAATCAAGAAGGGATAAAGGGGAAAGTACACTTTCTTTGTTTAGTTGTCATCATCGCCTAAGGGGAGCTATACACTCATTCAATTTAATGCAGGATCTATCAAGATTGTTGGCTCGATATACCTATAATGCTTAACCGAGTTTTGAAGCATACAATGCTTAACCGAGTTTTGCAGCATATCTATCTCGGAATTTTTCCAAAGTCACAAGCTCATGGATTGTTGATATATATAGGAAAGAAAATAAAAATTTTGCAGCAGAGGGGGGGTGGTAAGTGTATGTTACATGTTCTTATGGTCGATGGATCGGCCATGAACAACAGAAGATGCAACCAATGGATCATAACATCTTCTTCACCTCCAAAATTTTGAACATCAGAAGATGAACAAAAGAGGGGGGGGGGTAGTAAGTGTATAAGAACATCTTCTTCACCAATGGATCATAACATCTTCTTCACCTCCAATTTGAATCCCGACTTCAATGGCTAACCTACAGAACCTCTCTCCATGCAGCTTAACCAATACCAATACCTATACCTGCAGTACCAAAACTAATATCCTTTCTCTTTATCGCCAGGACACTGACACGACTGGTGTCCAAATCTGATACCGACACTACACATAGTATCCTAGCGCATTTATAAGGCACAGACACGGCACCCAATGTCAGGGCTTCTCTGCTAGAAATCTTCAGATTTCAACCGATATAGCTCAAAAAAGAGGATAGTAAGTAATTACCAGAACTTGAACTCGGAAAAGCGGCGCATGAAGGGCTTGAACTCGTCGGACCCCCTCATCGGCAGCGAGGCCCCGTCCAGCCCCTCAAACTCCGGATCCACGACCGGCGAGAGGAAGCCGATCAAGAGGTTGAGCAAGTAGATCCCCAATCCGTAGGAGATGACATAGAACCCCTGGATCAAGTAGACCCTGAGCGCGTAGAGGGACGCGATCGCGAGGGTCCCCAGCCACCTCCCCATGGGGTGGAGGGTCGACCGGTCGAGGAAGTGCTGAAAGCGGCGGAAGAAGTCCGATCTCCATTTTGCGAAGGGGAGGGAGGTGGATGCGTCGATCGGTGATGTCTCTATTTTTTTTTCCTTTTTCGGGGAGGGATGGGGTGGGGTTAGGGTTAGAGTATTGAGCTCATTTATGGATCGGAGTGGGGAAAGGAGGAAGAAGAAGGGAAATCGACGACCAGCGGAAGCCAAGAAGATACCTGCTTGGCGGATCCCACTAAACCCGATCCGAAGCCGACCCGTGCCGCCAGCTCCTTCCCCATCTCCTCCTCCCTTTCTAACTAGGTTTAGGTTTTTGTATCTAGGGTTAGGGTTTTGGAGTTGGGGGAAAGGAAGGAGAAGAAGAGGAGGAGAGGAGGGTGTTGCTAAACTAGAGTTAGGGTTTTGGATCTATGGGATTTTGGAGTTGGGGGAGATGAGGGAGAAGAAAGGATCGGAGAAGGAGAAGACCAGAACCAGAGGGAGAGAAAAAATTTTGTTGAAGTGCGAGATTTTGTCAAAAAATGAACTTAACAAATATTACAAGTTTTCCACCGCTCTAAACTATTAATAACGCTTTGTTTTATAAACGTTATAAAAAGCCCCGAATTAGCCCAAATCGTCATAGAAAAAAAGGTATTTTTCAACTTAATAACGCTTATGTATCAGCCGTCATTAAAACTCATTGTCGAGCGTCATTAATAGGTCTTTTTGTTGTAATGACAGCGTGGCTCCGGTTGCCATATTCGATAGCTCGATGTGCCAGTAAGGTCTGGAGGCACTGCAGTGACGAGATCTGGCACTGCAGCGGCAGCTTTCTGGCCGTGTCTGGTCTTGACAAATTGGACGACAGCTGGGTGCTTCGAGCGATGACGAAGACGTCGACGAGAGGATCGACGAGCGGCTACAGTGGCGAATCTTGATAGCAGCAAAGAAAAGGATGAAGAAGAAGGAGATCCAGAAGAAGGGGAAGAAGAAGAACATACAGAGGTAGTGACTCACCGTGGCTCCTCGATGGTGCAGCAGGGTCCAGCGGCACGCCGATGGGGTGACAAGGCTCCGGTAGCAGTGTAGAGGCGGTCGGGATCTGGCGGATCCGACCGAGATCTAGCTAGATCTGTCAATACGACAGAGATCGACAACTCCGGTGGCGATGGTAGGGCAGTTCGGGTGGTTTGATACGGTCGGGTGGCAGTTCTGGCGAGATGTCGGCCACGGATCTGTGTCCGATCTAGATACAGAGGGCGGTAGTACAGTTGACTCGAGCGGCTGTGGTCGTAGATCCACTGACGATTGGCATCTCGACGAGGCGGTGACGTCGACGAACAACATCGAGAGGCGGTGGCACTCTGGTGCTCGCGGTGGTTAGCTACGACGAACGGCCGGTGGGGTCAGTGGAGAACTTGCCAGTGATGGCAGAGTGTTAGTGGAGATTAGTGTCAGAAATAAATTTTATTAAAATAACTAGAAAATCATAATATTTATGTTAAAATTGTAACGCTCTAGTCCCAAAATACTTAGGACTAAGTACGACGTCATGCCAGCTGCATACATACGATGTATACTCCAATATATGGAACCATCGTATGTATACATAAGCTGTAAAATGCAGTAAACTACGATACTAATCTCATCCATAAATAAAGAAGATAGAATTTATAATAAACTCATGAATTATCATTTAAAAGTTGTTGGATGGAGACAAATCCACTACCAACTAAAAAGAGAGAAATACATGATAACGGAATTTTGTCAAGCGATGCGAAGGCGATCCAAGTACAATCACCTCAGAAGAATAAAGGAATATAGCCTTGGCTAGAGTACCTGCGAAAACCACAAAGACACACCTGGAGAATTCACCAGATCCTCGGAGGGACGTAACAAGATACAATAGACAACATGCCATATAAATACTGAATATAAACTATGCCACAAAATAAAGTAAGTGACGAGACATCAATAAGGTAACCTAACCGTACTAGAGTGAACATATAGTTGAGAAACAATCCTTTCGACGCATGAGCCCTGGCTGTAAATGGGATCAGCATAGTCCCCATATAGGGCACCAAAGGCCTACGTCCATAACGTTCGAAGATCGTCAAAGGGCATCATGTGCAAAGGGGTACGTCCATAACGCTCTGGAAAACGTCAGTGGGCAACTGGTGCCTGTGTCTCCGGAGGAGCGCACAGGTAATCAGGGAAGTGCAAAGAAGCCCATACGTCAGGTATTGTTCTCCTCACCCAATGTACCTATCAGGTCGCATCCGCGTTCATGTACCTCTACTAACTGCTAAGTCTTCAACATGCCTCTATCAGCAGTTAGATCTAACGCATGCGTACGGGTGATCAGCCAACACGTAATAACCTCTACATGCTACTCATCTCATACATACTCATGGTACAACTGTGTCAAGGTTTATGTAACACACTACAGGTGGTAGTCCCTTAACTCAAGAGCCATATGCAATCAAAGGATAATAACAAGGTACAGCTAATATTACTGAGCAGGCAGTAAATCAGAAACGGTAATAATGGTACAGTTGAAAGAACTGGAAATAAATACATAGTGATATGTAATAAATAAAATATAGACTAATTATAAACAGTAAATTATGGCAAGATATCTTTCCTGGGGTGTCGCCCGGGGTGGTGCAAGGTTCTATTATGTCCTAATAGTCCAATAGCCATGGTCGTTGCACACAGGATCCGAATTCGCAAAGAAATAGGAACATGGGATCACTCGTGATCAAGACTTGACAATAGAGGATAATTTGTAGAGAAAAGTATTTGTACTATTTTTAGAATTATATTTTGGTACTTAAGATAGTTTTAGAAAAATACTTTAAAATCTAAATATCTTTTTAGAATAAAACTAAGTTTACCCAAAAGAAATTTATAGATAGGAAAGCTATATGTTATTAGTAAAAACATTTTACATAAAATTTATGGAAATATTTTTAGGTAAACTATAAGTTAATAAAAGTAGAATTTTTGGTAGAAATCTATAATTTATTGGTCAAAATATTTCAAATGAACAAAAATATATATTTTAGGGCAACACTCAAAATTGGAAATCCTTTATACCTTTATATATAGTTTGAAACTAATAATAATATAAAATTCTAAAGAAAATAACTTTTATAACAAAATCATAGTAATTAATAAACTAACAGCATTATTATTACAAATCAATAAAAGCAGTATTAATTGAAATTTTAAAAACCAGACAGTATATATACATCCTCTACTCTCTCACGGTAGAGAGAGGCTCAAAATTTTGTAAGAGAATAAGAAGGAGAGACAGAGCCAGGGGACGACGAGAGAGGTTACCGGAGAGGCGTAGAAGAAGCGAAAAGGGTGTACAGGGGTCTGTTAGTCGCCGACGATCGGTCGCTCGAGGCTTGGCGACGGTGCGTCGGGAGCTGACCGGTCCGGTGCTCGAGATGAGGTGTCGGTCATCCATACGGTGGGCCAGGGACTGTACTGTGCCCTGGGGTTCACTGATGATCGTGCGTGTGGAAGGATCTTCATCGACGGAAGCTGGGTGACACCCGCCAAGGAGTGGTCGAGGGAATGGCCCCCGGAGCCGCTGATGGTCGAGACGATTGCGGGAAACTCGGTACGGTTTGGGTGTTGTGACGTAGTGGAACAACGGCTCTGAAGGAGGAGGAGGAGCGCGGTGGTCGGCCCCGGACTGGGACGACGACTGGGAGTCAGGTTAGAGGTTTTGATTTGCTTGGAGGTTTTCTTTTGCTATTGACGGTGGTGGTTATGGGGTTTATGGCGACGGTGGTGAAGGGTTTATGGCAGCGGTGGTGAAGGGTGATGGTGCTGGTGACGGTGGGCTGCGTGGTGTTGGTAGGCTGTATTTTTTGGGTGGCGTCGGGCGACGATGGCCGTGGCGGGGCGGATCGGGAGGCACAATGAGGTGGGGATGGGGGTTTTGAAGCGGTGGTTGTAGGTGGTTTTTGATCGTGGTCGCCCCGGGCGTCGGGGCTGGGTTCAACTGTTGGAGTGCGGCGAATGGTGATGCCGGAGTCAATTTTTTAGAGATGGTGATGGTGGCTGGGTTGGGGATGGTTGCAGCGCCTGGTGGTAGTGGCGATGAGCAAGGCTAGGAGACAAGGCAACTAGTGTTAGGGTAATGTCAATTTGGTTGGCATTGTATCATGTGCGACACGGAGACAAGTTGTGTCTGGCAGGTCAGACACGAAAAAGGGATAATGTATATGTAATGGAAAAATATTGTGGATGGGAAGGGGCACAGACACGATGCACAAACTTTGGTTGTGATAGAGAAACTGGGTAGTAGAATTTGGAGAAGAGTAAAGGAGCCTCTCCTTATATAGGTGGATTCCTAGATAGATATGGACTAGGACGATTTTAAATCCCCATGTAGATATTATTTAATTCAAAACGATTTAAAACAAACTCAATCCAATACATAGCCGACTTAGATAAATCATATTTTTAATTTAAAAACTATTAAAATAAAGTCAATAAAATCTTTTCTACTTTAAATCATCATAATTAATTAGATATTCATTACACAAAACTTCAAATATTATTTTTGAAATATTAAAATAATGACAATAAATAATTTCAAAAATACAAATATTTATACCCTCGTATGGAGAAATAATATTTATCTAAAACCAGTTTTTTCTAAATTACTAATTATACTTGTACTATATAACAAAATAGCATTTTCATAATAAATAAAATAAAATGAAGTTTGGCAATCCACAATGCGATACATTCTGTAAAAATACTTATCACATATTATCTTGAACATATAGTTTTCCTATATAAAATCTATAATAAAACCCTTTCTAAAAATATGTGTCTCGCACATATTCGCACTCAACGAGCAAATAAAAATGCACATTCGTACGCGACATACAAATACGAGAACGCGAACTTGCACACGACGAAGTACAAAGTAAATACCAATTAAAAAAATTGTAGTAGAAATTTAGAGGGTTTACATCCTACCCAACTTAAAAGAATTTTGTCCTCGAAATTTAGGAATAATTAAGGTAGGTAGGCTTAAGGAGATAGAAGCAGTTTAATCGATAAGAATTTGATTCATATTGAACGAAATGGCAATCAATTGTTTGACGAGAAGGGAACGAAATTTCAACGGCAAAAAATCATTTATTAGGAAAGAAAAATTCAATAGTTCTAATACGATCATGTGTATGACAGCCCCGTAGTGTCTATAATCCATCATTCATTATCATTTGTGCAAGCTCCCAATTAGGTAATAGTTTCTAATATAAATTTTGATCACTAGATCAACATCCTCGATTCAAACTTTTAGTGCGCGTTTTCAGTATCGTTATAATCTCAAATCATCCTTATCAATTAGTCATATTAACCTTTTCAATTTGTTTTGTCCGCATCTTTATTCCATCTTTATTTTCTTCTGTACTTCGATCATTTACCTCATAAAATTTTTTTTAATTCCAAAATGTATACATATATCTAATTCCGATGTTTCACAAGGAGAATTCAACAAGTTCAGCAAGTTCAACTCCAATGAATCTCTAATATACCTTCCCAACATATATATATATATATATATATATATATATATATATATATATATATATATTCCTAAAAATAGATTTCCTCTTTCCTAATCTCTTCCAAAAGTAGGTAATCGATATTTAGTCAAAAATGAATCAACATTCTTTGTAGAAAATCTGTACTTAACCCAAAATAAAATATTCCTTCAATATTTGTGGATCATATCTTCATAACACCATCATAATTAAAAATTTTCTCAACCTTTTAATCCATTAATCGAAGATCAATTCAAAGTTACTTCAATATGAAATTTTATCTAAAATCTTAAATTTTGATAAGTCTAACTTCTAATTTAGATAATCTCTAATACTCTTTTTCCTACATATTTTCTCTCAAGCTAATTTTCCCATGCAAAAATTTTCTTTTAAGAATTTACATTAAAAAAAATTTCTTCACTCAATTTACTCAAGAGTAAAATCAATCTCACCATAATATGACCTCTATATTTACAATCATCCCATAGTTAAATTCTTAATTATTGGGGGCTACACTCTTCTTGAATTCTTCAAACACTCTATTTATCATCTCATAAAATAAAGACTCAATTTGCTGAACAAGAATCTACTCTCCCTTGATCATAAAATATACTCCGCAAGATTTTAGTTATGCATACTCAATCATCTTATTCAACTTTACCACTACCTTTCTCTATGGATTTTCTAATCTAACATCTTTCCAACCAAAGGATGTCTTGATAAAATTCATCTTCGAGCAAGGAAATCATAAAATGAGCAAAATTGCATAAACAACGGAGGAATCAAGGTGAAATATGACAAAAAATTTAGGGAGAAGGGAGAAAAGTAAGGGTTGCTAATATTGCATGTAAGGTAAAAGGTGTTATGGGTCTAAGTAAATCAAGATAATAAATGACAAGGGTCAAGCAATCAAGATAAAACACAAAGTTAAGCATTTAAGGAATTAAGTAGATCACAATCATTTATTGGTTCAAAAGATTTGAGTCGAGGTTGAGTCCATATCTGCAGTCAAACTATATCGGTACCATGGTAAAGGTTATAGTTTAGTCTTTTTGACTCAAAAGTCGCATCATGAAAATAGAGTATAAGGGAACGTGTTTTAGTGGGACATGATATACCTACATGAAGGTGGGCTCGTCTAGGTCTTGCATATGAAGTTTGTTTGAAGGTAATAGCTGGTCTCGTGCTCCGAATATTAATGTCACGGCAAGAGACACCAAAAGACCAAAATGGAAAGTGGATTTTCATATGGTACTAATTATGCACAAGAATAAAAAGGGTTACTACAGAAAATAGAGATAATTAAGGAAATCTCGTAGATCAAGGTAAAATAAGTTAGGGATATAGTTTCTATAGGGAAGATAGTCTCCACGATCAAGGAATGGTCTAATCCTTTTCAAGTTTCAAACTATTAGAAGGACATGATAAAAGTTTTAGATTTGAGGGAAGGTCGAGTAAGTCAAGGTTGAGATATAGTCACATGGTTTTGGTAGATGACTAACTATACTTGTGTATATCCAATATCATAATCGTAGGTGGAATGGCAACTTAATGTGGAATACTTCTATCTCATTAGGGTGACCTTGCTTGCTTCTTGGTCCTCCACCAATATATGATCTAATCTAAAATTTCAAGTTCCTCAAAAGTTTCTTAATAAATTCTAAAGATACTCCACCAAAATTTATAATTATCTTAGGCTGTCAAGTTTAATCAAAATTTAAATCTCTAATCAATCTCGAAATAATCCTTGTATATCGCAAATTGAATATACCTTCTTCTTCTTTTCTAAACTTCCATATTCTCTAGTCGTTTATAAAATCATAACTTATAATTTAAAACTCTTTAATAAATCTCGAGATAAACTTCAGCATATTACAATCCAAACTTAAACTTAATCGTAAATCATGCATCACAATTTAAAACTTTAAGATATTTCTCAAATCGATTTCATATCCCAATAAATCATAACTATTTCACAATTTCAAAAATCATAAATCAAATTTTTTTTCTCGATCTAGCTATCTTCTTGTGTATACCACCTTGTAATATCAAAATAAAATTCCAACTATCCTTCGAAGGCGGTAATATGCTACTGCCCAACTTGGAATTGGCTAATCCTTAAGATCATAAAAATAATAATAATAATTGTCTTTATCACTCAGTTAGACCTTAATGTATATTAATTGTCAACGTAATCCTTCTAGTCATGTGTTTGACCTATGAGCATATAATAGTGTAGTCATCTTCCTAGCTGTCACTAAGTACGAAAAATAAGAATTCACGGGAGAAGGAGTTCAAACAGGATGCAAATCAAGGATGGTAACGAGAGTTCAAAACCTGAAACAAGGAAGGAGGTCAAGCGGTAGATAAGATCCTAAACTCTATTCCTATATGCATGTTCACATCGGTACAGTCACGTAACAGAAGTGATAAACTTGACCTGCATGGGCCACCATAAAAACATGTAACGCCTCAGTCCTAAAATACTTAGGACTAAGTACGTCGTCGTGCCAGCTATATACATAAGAAGTATACTCCAATATATGGAACCATCGTGTGTATACATAAGCTGTAAAATACAGTAAACCATGATACTAATCTCATCCATAAATAAAGAAGAAAGAATTTATAATAAACTCGTGAATTATCATTTACAAGTTGTTGGACGGAGACAAATCCACTACCAACTAAAATGAGAAAAATACATGATAATAGAATTATGTCAAGCGATGCGAAGGCGATCCAAGTGCATTCACCTCGAAAGAAAAAAGGAACATGGCCTTGGCTAGAGCACATGTAAAAACCATAAAGATACACCTGGATAATTCACCAGGTACTCAGAGGGATGTTGTAGCACCCACTTTTTGAAATAAGGGTATTTTAGTCATTTTAGCTATTTTAGTCATTTTGTGATTTTTCTAGATATTATTGACTTGTGATTGATTTAGCCTTTGGACTAACTTTAGAAACCCACATTAGAGACTAACCATGACCTATGATGAGTATCTAGCTAATTAGATTTTATTTTTAGGTTTTGGTTTAATTTAGAAGCCATTTGGCTATTTTTAGGCTAATTAATTAATTGGCCTTTGTAGCCTTTTGTTAATTGAGCTTAAACTCAACTTAAATAGAGGAGTGGGACCCATGGACCATCCTTGACCCTATTAGGACTCCTATGGCCGGCCAAAACAGGAAGCCCCCATCCCCTATATAAGCATTGTATTGGAATAGACACCCCCTTCACAAAACCCTAGTTTCCAGCCCTCCAAAACCCTAACTTTTTCATCCGACCTCCGTTTCACCTCAAACGAAGTGTGTTGTGATCGTGGGAAGGAGGAGAATTTGCTGGAGCATTGTTAGCAAGGAGTTGGAGGCGTTTGCTCGGTGGAAACTGGTCGTCTCATCGATCGAGGAGTCAGTTTCTTGGATACTTCAACTCTCAATAGGTAAACACCCAAAAACCATAGTTTCTTCTGATTTTTCTTCATATTAGCATGCATCTAGGTACCCTAGAACTACCCATGAAGTTTGGTTAGGTTTCGTGTCCGTTTGATGGGTGTATCGGACACGTATCGGATTAGGTTCATAGGTGTTCGATGATTTTCCTCTTAGATTTCGATCGTGTTATTTTTGTAATCTAATTTCACGAATTTGTAGCCCTATAGGTCAGGATTCCTAAGCCCTAGGTTCTTGGTTGAATCGACACGTTTTCGTGTCCGAAACAAGACACGCACGCGGAGCACGAGGACCGCGCGCGTGTCCTGCTACTGCTGTGTCCTTTCTCTTTGGACACAGCGATTCAACCCGAGATTTTTGGTCTGTAGCTAGGCTCCATGACTGACAGCACCCTCGTAAAGTTTCGTGGGATTTCGTGGAGCGTAGAGAGAGAGAGATCGACTCGGCATCGATCGTGCACTGTCGCACGCGCGCCAGTTTTTGGCGTCTGATGCGCGTGTCGTGCGACTCGGACACGTGTAGGATGGCCAGTGCAGACACGTGGGCATGTAGCCCTATATGTGGGCTACATGTACGAGCGACCACGTGTCGTAGATGGGTCTGTGTCGAGCCCTAGATCGTGTGACACGCGTGCACGAGAATTAGTTTCAGTTTTGGTTCTTGGTGTCCAGGACACTTCGTGTCCTATTTTTTTGGACACGATTGCACCTACACCTCATGTCTAAACCCAGGATACATTACCAACCTTCAGGTTCGAGCATTAATAGTTTTTTTTGATGTTTTGGGTTATGTGTAGGTTGATGTTAAGTATCAGGTTTTGAAGAACTGTTCTGTTCAGTTCTTTCTTTCCTTCTTTTTGTTTTGATTTCGAATAGATACTTTGTATTAACCAAGCTTTCAGCCCCTATTTAACCTTGTCTAGGTAAACACCTATTAGGTTGTAGCATCAGTAGGATTCGAGGGTTCGAATTCATGAATAGGTTGATGGTTGAGTATCAATTCCTGAGAAACTGTTCTCAGTTTCTGGATTCTTTTCCCTTCGATTGACATGTGTTTGTTCATGTATTAATGAATCCTACAGGTTCCTAATTAACCTCCCAGGTATGATTACATGTTAGGTTTCATAACAGGATAGGTTGGATCATGTGTGTTGACTTTGGGACTGTTTGAGAATCGGGTAGCCATAGGTTTGAGGAGTTCTTAATTCCAGTTTTTACTGTATTTTGATTCATCCCAGTTTGTTCAGAAATTGATTTAGGTTCCTTCAGTTTTAATGTGTTTTCTGAGTATAACTCAACCTACAGGTCACACAATATCATACCTAGGAGATTACTTGTAGTTTGCAGCAAGGTGAAGGTTATATTTGAAATTGGGTTTTGTTTTGGGTTAGGATTTCAGGATTCCATTCCCAGCTTCCTTTCTTTTCCTGTCAAATCCTTTTTGTTCAGTTTTGATGTTCAAAGATTAAAATCTCTGTTCAGATTCAGATTCTTGCTATTGCTGTACAAACTGACACCTTCATAACCTATTAGACATACATGAGAGATTACCTAGTAGTTGTAGTAATGAGTTGGTGCCACTTAGATATGTTGATTCAAGGAAATAGGTAATCCCTATAACAGGTATTGAAGGAATGAGTATATTTTGATTGTTTTGATTTCTTTCAGTTACTTTTAATAGGATTGTTAAAGGCCAAGTTTAGTTGGCAGTTTAAGTTAAGTTAATTGATTAGTTAGGGTGTGTGGTTAGAGTAGATTAGAAGTCTGAAATTTGAGATGTGTATACATGAATGGGTGTTGTGTATTGGTTGAGGGAAATAGGAGTATAGAGAATTTGTAATAGCCTATGACAGATATTGAGTGATGTAGGATGGTTTCTAGGAATGCTAAGTCCAGTTATTAGTTGCTTGTTGGTAGAGAGTTGGGTATACCAAGTTTTAGTTGGTAGTAATTAATTTAGGATTAGTGTTGTAGTTAAAACAGGAAATTGGTTTAGATATGTTTATGTATATGTGTTGGGATGAAATTCAGGAAGCAGAAGGCCTTGGCCTAGTATAAGTACAATGTGAGGGTGCCTTTGGTTGGTAATGACCTAAAAGTAGACTTGTAGACTAGTTAACCAATTTTGACCTAGTTTGACTAGTTTGGTTGACCAAAGTTGACCCAAGGTTGACTTTGACTTAGATTGACCCAAATCATGTAGAATTTGCATTGAAGAC
This sequence comes from Iris pallida, assembly GCA_029216955.1. NCBI lineage: Eukaryota > Viridiplantae > Streptophyta > Magnoliopsida > Asparagales > Iridaceae > Iris > Iris pallida. The sequence continues at coordinate 19,592,864 of JANAVB010003200.1, forward strand.
TTTTTTTATGATATTTTAGACTGTATGATGACATGTGGTTGTTTTAAATAGGATCGTATTACTCCAGACCAGTCACTTTTCATCATCAGCAGTTCGGATTGCCAGGCGAGTACATTCTCTGATCTTTTCATGCTTCTTTGGACATGTACTCTTGTTATAGACTAGTGTACTTGATGCTGACACGACGTTCACACGGATCGGTACCCTATGGATCTTTTCATGCGATGTTATCCCCTCGGATACATCGAGTATGTCATGTTTCATGTACTTTATCATGTTCATCATGTACTCCATGTATTCACTTTTATCCATGTGCACTCATATGTTATTCATGTACACTCATGACCATATGAGCTCCATGTATACAGTAGTTGTTATCCATGTGCAATAACATAACATGCTTTGATCCTTGTGTATTGGTTGGGGGCAGGGAGAGTGTAGTTGGTTATGTGATCATTATCCCCAGTAGTTGTTATGCATGTTCTTTCCGTAGTTGTATCCATGTGCGACCCAAGCTGTTTACATAACCAATTCATGCTCTGTTTCACGTAGAAGGTTATATTCCCTATTTATCATATTTATATCTCAGTTATATCTTCTCTCATGTTGATTTCTCTTTACAGCGATTCATGTATAGTTTTCTATAGCTTGCTTTATGTGTCCATTCCTGTTATGAACTGTTGTGAGAGATATGTGCTCGTTCCGTCCTGATTGGGCATGTTGAAAATTTTACAGGTGATGATGAGGAGTATTGTCCTACTTATTCTGGCATTGGCTTAAATGACACTGGCAACGTGGACCCACAGGAGGATCCCACAGTCGCTGAGGACTTGCCCATAGTCTAGCTGAGACTTAGTACTTTACTTTGTATTTTCTATTTGAGACTTTTGTGAGTTGTACTTGAGATATTTTTGGTGGTTTACACCTATACCTTTATAGTGACTTTCTTGAGATTATTCTCCTGTTCCATCTTTGTATTGTGATTGAGTTACGTATTATTTACTCTCTATTCATAGCTTGGTTAGATTGTGTTAGATATGGTAACTCAGGACAGCGTTCTACCGCCGACACTGCGGCGTAGGCTGGGCGTTCGTTACTTCTCGTGCCCTCACACTGGGTGCGGGTCGTGACACGTTTTTAGTGGTGGCCCATACAGGTCCTCGATCACAACTAGTGTGATTCATAGTGGTACTCGAACTAGAGTATCATTACAGCCTGCAGTAGGATATAAGATATAAGTTAAGGTACTCAATCACTATTAGGAATTCCTGAGAGATTCCTGGGACGACCCTTGAGAATCTCATTTTGAGCTTCGATTTAAATTTCTTTTTTTTTTCCTTACTTTAGTCCACCTTCCTCCCTCGATTCTTGCATCTTGTTTGAACTCTTTTCACCAATACTCTTACTTCCTTGTGTTTAATAATGGTTAGGAAGATGGCTACACTGCTATATACTCATTAGTCAAACGCATGGCTAGGAGGATTACATTAAGGAATTGGGATACACGGAGATTTTGATTAAGTTATAAGGGCATTTTTTAAATAGATGCTTTAATGATTAGAAGTTCGTAAGTTGGGATATTACCAAGGAAATTTATCTTCAAGATTCTAAGTAGTAATCACCAGGGGATTATAAAATTATGTCTTGATACTGGAAGAAATTAGTTAGAATCTAAATAAATTGATTTTAGGAGTTGATGGGATTCATGAATTATTGGATTATGATTATACATCCTTACGTATATAGATTGGTTTGAATGATCAAAAAAAGGGGGTTGGCAGTATGAACTATTAAATTGAGTCGTACAAGCTGCGATGTATATATTGAATTTCAAATTTAAGTGGAAGCAATGATATTAAAATTTTTGGGTTAGAAGATCGGGAAGATATGAAAACGATTGTTTTGGAAGAAATTTTTTGGAATCATGTCAATTGATAATTGAAAATCTATTTGGATTTTGGTTTAAGAAGTAGTGATTATGTTTCAATGACTTAGAAAAAAAAAATTTATGGTTGATAAGCGCGTTAGAATACTGAGCTGTAACTGCTAGATTGTCGTGATAAGCTGAGTGTCTATCTTGAGGATTATTTGAGACAAATTGGGAGTTTTTCAATTTATGAAGTGATATAGAATTTTATGGATTCATGATTTATCAACTCTGGAGTTTAAAGTAGGATTGAAACGTTAAATTTGGAAAGGTTAGTAGTAACGAGATAAAAGTTATTATGAGATTTATGAAAAGAATTTAAATGTTAGTCGTGGTTAGATTGGAAGGCTTAGAGTGAATACAAATTGAGGTAGTTATTTTTGGAATTTCTTTTTAAAGGAATGTAAAGGTAGGCCACCAAGGTAACCTTAATGAGATAGAAGTGTTCCACACTAATTGCCATATCACTCGTGACTATGATAGTAGTATATACTCCAGTGTTGTTAGTCGTCTGCCAAACTATGGGACTGTATCTCAACATTGACTTACTCAACCTTCCCTCAAATCTAGATCTTTTATTGTAATTTTCTAACCATTGTATTTGATCGTTCCTTAGCAGTATTCGCCTTTAGTACTGTGTCCCTAGATTATTTCACTGGATTCTTAATTAAATTTATTTCATGCTTCAACTTGATTACCTTTATTTTTGTATTAGTTGTCACCTCTTGAACCTTTACCATGATACTAGATTACTTTCTGACTTAAATTCGAGATTCAACCATGACTCAATTCTTTCGACCCGACATGGGATGGAGTTCTTCTTGTTCTTTAAATGCTTAACATTACACCTTATCTTGATCGCTTGACCAGCTTAGTTAAGGATCTTAGACTGTTTCTTTTCTTCTTTATCATTACCTCCCTTACTTATATTTGACTACCTTATGTTGCTAATTTAGCCTTAGTTTTGCAAGCTTATCCCTTTTTGAGCTTGATCATAACATATTTTATTGGGTCGCGACCCACTAACATATTGTCTAATCAGAACCGGTGTATGATGGTCTGATCAACCTAGTGCACTTGGTTCGCTTTCATATATTACTCTACGTAGATGAGACTCTAGAGCATCTGTCTCATCCACGACAGTTTGGCAATTCTCTTTGAACTATTTTCGTCGTCTATGAACCACGTATTGTACTCAATAGTATCGTCCTTGAACTCTTTTGCTTTTGTCTTTTACATATTTCAGAAAGGCAAGGCACTATACTTAATAGGTCAACCCAGAGTATCACGCTTAGCTTCCGTATCAAAAGGAGGATAGTGGCTTAATTCTATATCCTCACAGTATCCTTTAGAATTTCAATAGTGTTGAATTCTAAACCCACGATTGCGACCAGTCGACTTGGTCATTCCCTTATCGTCTAATGTTTGGAACCTTATTCAGTTGAATTAATTCAATTGTGACATGGATTTCAAATCTTGGATACTCGTGCCGAGACTTCAACGACCTCGTTCCCCATTTTGCCTAAACCTCGATTCATCCTGGATTTGATCAACTTAGATCATATCGAGACTAAAATATCTATAAATATATGTATATATAGTATGTTTGGATTTCAGTGTTATTGACAAGTCGTGCTTTAAACTTTCGATTTGTGATCATCCTTAGAATATTAATGCTTTATAGTTATTTTCAGTTGTTTTTTTTTATCACCAGTATTTGTATAGGACGACAGACTGCCTTACAGCCCGATGATTTATTATTTCTTCTTATCTTTTCCAGAATGGCACCCATGACCAGAGTTTGTCCCCACTGTACAACTGCAATTTCGGATGAGACCGAGATTGTACCTTCCCCTTCTATTGCCCAGGAAGTGTTAGCAGCCTCACCGGAGAATTTCCCTCCATCTCCTGTCCTTCAGGAGGGGACTGCAGTTCAGCCGGAGACCGAGGGCCTTCCTTTGCCTCCTGGAGTGGTACCCCATGCCATTCCTGTTGAAGCTCATATTCACAGATTTCTTCAGGATTTGCGGGAGGTACAGAGACTTCAGGCTGAGCTTATGAGAGAGCAGAGCCTAAGGATCCAACTGTTGTGGGATTACATGCATACGAGGGAGGAGCCTAGTCCCAAGAGAGCAAGGAGCAGTTTATACCCAGAGCCTCAGGAGTACCCAGGCTTTCAGCCTAGACCAGCCTATCCAGTTCAGATTCCTGTCCGGCAGAGACCAGCTAAGCGAGTGTCTACCTGTGCCTTCTGTAAGAAGCTTGGGCACGAATGGAAAGACTGTAGGAAGAGACTAGGATTGTGCCTATTTTGTGGGTCAGCTGCACACAAGATACGGGATTGTCCTACTACACTTGCCCCTAGACGAGGCCTACCTCCAGGAGAGAGAGTTCCAGCTACCAGACCTAGTAGAGGTGAGTTCTTGACCCATACCTTATCCTATCTTGATGATTATTGTACCCTACCATAATATTTGTATGTTTGATACCTTATGACTACTTTTGATCTAGTATGACTTTAGTAGCTAGACGAGACTCCAGACTGATTGCATGCCGTAACCCTGTATGATTTCTTTTCAACTGCATAATTTAGATAAGTTTTCTTGAGACCGTGATTGTTGGGGTTTTGACCTAGGAAGAGTAGGATCATCTTAATTTCGAGGACGAAATTATTTTAAGGAGGGTAGACTTGTAGCACCCACTTTTTGAAATAAGGGTATTTTAGTCATTTTAGCTATTTTAGTCATTTTGTGATTTTTCTAGATATTATTGACTTGTGATTGATTTAGCCTTTGGACTAACTTTAGAAACCCACATTAGAGACTAACCATGACCTATGATGAGTATCTAGCTAATTAGATTTTATTTTTAGGTTTTGGTTTAATTTAGAAGCCATTTGGCTATTTTTAGGCTAATTAATTAATTGGCCTTTGTAGCCTTTTGTTAATTGAGCTTAAACTCAACTTAAATAGAGGAGTGGGACCCATGGACCATCCTTGACCCTATTAGGACTCCTATGGCCGGCCAAAACAGGAAGCCCCCATCCCCTATATAAGCATTGTATTGGAATAGACACCCCCTTCACAAAACCCTAGTTTCCAGCCCTCCAAAACCCTAACTTTTTTATCCGACCTCCGTTTCACCTCAAACGAAGTGCGTTGTGATCGTAGGAAGGAGAAGAATTTGCTGGAGCATTGTTAGCAAGGAGTTGGAGGCGTTTGCTCGGTGGAAACTGGTCGTCTCATCGATCGAGGAGTCAGTTTCTTGGATACTTCAACTCTCAATAGGTAAACACCCAAACACCATAGTTTCTTCTGATTTTTCTTCATATTAGCATGCATCTAGGTACCCTAGAACTACCCATGAAGTTTGGTTAGGTTTCGTGTCCGTTTGATGGGTGTATCGGACACGTATCGGATTAGGTTCATAGGTGTTCGATGATTTTCCTCTTAGATTTCGATCGTGTTATTTTTGTAATATAATTTCACGAATTTGTAGCCCTATAGGTCAGGATTCCTAAGCCCTAGGTTCTTGGTTGAATCGACACGTTTTCGTGTCCAAAACAAGACACGCATGCGCAGCACGAGGACCGCGCGCGTGTCCTGCTACTGCTGTGTCCTTTCTCTTTGGACACAGCGATTCAACCCGAGATTTTTGGTCTGTAGCTAGGCTCCATGACTGACAGCACCCTCGTAAAGTTTCGTGGGATTTCGTGGACCGTAGAGAGAGAGAGATCGACTCGGCATCGATCGTGCACTGTCGCACGCGCGCCAGTTTTTGGCGTCTGATACGCGTGTCGTGCGACTCGGACACGCGTAGGATGGCCAGTGCAGACACGTGGGCATGTAGCCCTATATGTGGGCTACATGTACGAGCGACCACGTGTCGTAGATGGGTCTGTGTCGAGCCCTAGATCGTGTGACACGCGTGCACGAGAATTAGTTTCAGTTTTGGTTCTTGGTGTCCAGGACACTTCGTGTCCTATTTTTTTGGACACGATTGCACCTACACCTCATGTCTAAACCCAGGATACATTACCAACCTTCAGGTTCGAGCATTAATAGTTTTTTTTGATGTTTTGGGTTATGTGTAGGTTGATGTTAAGTATCAGGTTTTGAAGAACTGTTCTGTTCAGTTCTTTCTTTCCTTCTTTTTGTTTTGATTTCGAATAGATACTTTGTATTAACCAAGCTTTCAGCCCCTATTTAACCTTGTCTAGGTAAACACCTATTAGGTTGTAGCATCAGTAGGATTCGAGGGTTCGAAGTCATGAATAGGTTGATGGTTGAGTATCAATTCCTGAGAAACTGTTCTCAGTTTCTGGATTCTTTTCCCTTCGATTGACATGTGTTTGTTCATGTATTAATGAATCCTACAGGTTCCTAATTAACCTCCCAGGTATGATTACATGTTAGGTTTCATAACAGGATAGGTTGGATCATGTGTGTTGACTTTGGGACTGTTTGAGAATCGGGTAGCCATAGGTTTGAGGAGTTCTTAATTCCAGTTTTTACTGTATTTTGATTCATCCCAGTTTGTTCAGAAATTGATTTAGGTTCCTTCAGTTTTAATGTGTTTTCTGAGTATAACTCAACCTACAGGTCACACAATATCATACCTAGGAGATTACTTGTAGTTTGCAGCAAGGTGAAGGTTATATTTGAAATTGGGTTTTGTTTTGGGTTAGGATTTCAGGATTCCATTCCCAGCTTCCTTTCTTTTCCTGTCAAATCCTTTTTGTTCAGTTTTGATGTTCAAAGATTAAAATCTCTGTTCAGATTCAGATTCTTGCTATTGCTGTACAAACTGACACCTTCATAACCTATTAGACATACATGAGAGATTACCTAGTAGTTGTAGTAATGAGTTGGTGCCACTTAGATTTGTTGATTCAAGGAAATAGGTAATCCCTATAACAGGTATTGAAGGAATGAGTATATTTTGATTGTTTTGATTTCTTTCAGTTACTTTTAATAGGATTGTTAAAGGCCAAGTTTAGTTGGCAGTTTAAGTTAAGTTAATTGATTAGTTAGGGTGTGTGGTTAGAGTAGATTAGAAGTCTGAAATTTGAGATGTGTATACATGAATGGGTGTTGTGTATTGGTTGAGGGAAATAGGAGTATAGAGAATTTGTAATAGCCTATGACAGATATTGAGTGATGTAGGATGGTTTCTAGGAATGCTAAGTCCAGTTATTAGTTGCTTGTTGGTAGAGAGTTGGGTATACCAAGTTTTAGTTGGTAGTAATTAATTTAGGATTAGTGTTGTAGTTAAACAGGAAATTGGTTTAGATATGTTTATGTATATGTGTTGGAATGAAATTCAGGAAGCAGAAGGCCTTGGCCTAGTATAAGTACAATGTGAGGGTGCCTTTGGTTGGTAATGACCTAAAAGTAGACTTGTAGACTAGTTAACCAATTTTGACCTAGTTTGACTAGTTTGGTTGACCAAAGTTGACCCAAGGTTGACTTTGACTTAGATTGACCCAAATCATGTAGAATTTGCATTGAAGACTTTTCTTATGATATTTTAGACTGTATGATGACATGTGGTTGTTTTAAATAGGATCGTATTACTCCAGACCAGTCACTTTTCATCATCAGCAGTTCGGATTGCCAGGCGAGTACATTCTCTGATCTTTTCATGCTTCTTTGGACATGTACTCTTGTTATAGACTAGTGTACTTGATGCTGACACGACGTTCACACGGATCGGTACCCTATGGATCTTTTCATGCGATGTTATCCCCTCGGATACATCGAGTATGTCATGTTTCATGTACTTTATCATGTTCATCATGTACTCCATGTATTCACTTTTATCCATGTGCACTCATATGTTATTCATGTACACTCATGACCATATGAGCTCCATGTATACAGTAGTTGTTATCCATGTGCAATAACATAACATGCTTTGATCCTTGTGTATTGGTTGGGGGCAGGGAGAGTGTAGTTGGTTATGTGATCATTATTCCCAGTAGTTGTTATGCATGTTCTTTCCGTAGTTGTATCCATGTGCGACCCAAGCTGTTTACATAACCAATTCATGCTCTGTTTCACGTAGAAGGTTATATTCCCTATTTATCATATTTATATCTCAGTTATATCTTCTCTCATGTTGATTTCTCTTTACAGCGATTCATGTATAGTTTTCTATAGCTTGCTTTATGTGTCTATTCCTGTTATGAACTGTTGTGAGAGATATGTGCTCGTTCCGTCCTGATTGGGCATGTTAAAAATTTTACAGGTGATGATGAGGAGTATTGTCCTACTTATTCTGGCATTGGCTTAAATGACACTGGCAACGTGGACCCACAGGAGGATCCCACAGTCGCTGAGGACTTGCCCATAGTCTAGCTGAGACTTAGTACTTTACTTTGTATTTTCTATTTGAGACTTTTGTGAGTTGTACTTGAGATATTTTTGGTGGTTTACACCTATACCTTTATAGTGACTTTCTTGAGATTATTCTCCTGTTCCATCTTAGTATTGTGATTGAGTTATGTATTATTTACTCTCTATTCATAGCTTGGTTAGATTGTGTTAGATATGGTAACTCAGGACAGCGTTCTACCGCCGACACTGCGGCGTAGGCTGGGCGTTCGTTACTTCTCGTGCCCTCACACTGGGTGCGGGTCGTGACAGATGTAACAAGATACAATAAACAACATGCCATATAAATACCGAATATAAACTATGCCACAAAATAAAGTAAGTGACGAGACATCAATAAGGTAACCTAACCGTACTAGAGTGAACATGCAGTTGAGAAACAATCCTTTCGACGCATGAGTCCTGGCTATAAATAGGATCGGCATAGTTCCCATATAGGGCACCAGGGGCCAACGTCCGTAACGTCCGAAGATCGTCAGAGGGCATTATGTGCAAGGGGGTACGTCCATAACGCTCAAGAAAACGTCAGAGGGCACCTGGAGCCCGTGTCTCCGGAGGAGCGCACAGGTAATCAGGGACGCGCAAAGAAGCCCATACGTCAGGTATTGTTCTCCCCACCTAATGTACCTATCAGGTCACATCCGCGATCATGTACCTCTACTAAATGCTAAGTCTCCTACATGTCTCTATCAGCAGTTAGACCTAACGCATGCGTACGGTTGATCAGCCAATGCGCAAGGACCTCTACTTGCTACTCATCTCACACATACTCGTGGTACAACTGTGTCAAAGTTTATGTAACACACTACAGGTGGTAGTCCCTTAATTCTAGAGCCATATGCAATCAAAGGATAATAACAAGGTACATCTAATATCACTGAGCATGCAGTACATCAGGAACTGTAATAATGGTACAGCTAAAAGAACTGGAAATAAATATACAGTGATATACAATAAATAAAATACAGACTAATTATAAATAGTAAATTATGGCAAGGTATCTTTCCTGGGGTGTCGCTTGGGGTGGGCGAGGTTCTGTCATGTCCCAATAGTCCAATAATCATGGTCGTTGCACACAGGATCCGAATTCGCAAAAAAATAGCAATGCGGGATCAGTCGTGATCAAGACTTGGCAATAGAGAAGAATTTGTAGAGAAAAGTATTTGTACTATTTTTAGAATTATATTTTGGTAGTTAAGATAGTTTTAGAAAAATACTTTAAAATCTAAATATCTTTTTAGAATAAAACTAAGTTTACCCAAAAAAAATTTATAGATAGGAAAGCTATATGTTATTTGTAAAAACATTTTACATGAAATTTAAGGAAATATTTTTAGGCAAACTATAAGTTAATAAAAGTAGAATTTTTGGTAGAAATCTATAATTTATTGGTCAAAATATTTCAAATGAACCAAAATATATATTTTAGGGCAACACTCAAAATTGGAAATCCTTTATACCTTTATATATAATTTGAAACTAATAATAATATAAAATTCTAAAAAAATAACTTTTATAACAAAATTATAGTAATTAATAAACTAATAGCATTATTATTACAAATCAATAAAAGCAATATTAATTGAAATATTAAAAACCAGACAGTACATATACATCCTCTACTCTCTCTCTCTCGGTGGAGAGAGAATCAAAATTTTGTAAGAGAATAAGAAGGGAGACAAAGCCAGGGGGACGAGGAGAGAGGTTACCGAAGAGGCGTAGAAGAAGCAGGAAGGGTGTACAGGGGCCTGTCGACCGTCGACGCTCGGTCGCTCGGGGCTTGGCGACGGTGCGTCGGGAGCTGACTGGTCCGGTGCTCGAGACGAGGTGCCGGCCTTCCGTGCGGTGGGCCAGGGACGGCGTTGCGTGCTGGGGTTCACCGATGATCGTGCGTGTGGCGGGAGCTTCATCGGTGGAAGCTGGGTGACACCCGCCGAGGAGTGGTCGAGGGAATGGCCTCCGGAGCCGCTGAAGGCCGGGGCGGTTGCGGAAAACTCTGTGCGGTTTGGGTGTTATGACGCAGTGGAACCACGGCTCTGAAGGAGGAGGAGGAGCGCGGCGGTCGGCCCCGGACTGGGACGACGACTAGGTGTCAGGTAAGACGTTTTGTTTTGCTTGGCGGTTTCTTTTGCTATTGACGGTGGTGGTTATGGGGTTTATGTCGGCGGTGGTGAAAGGTTTATGGCGGCGGTGGTGAAGGCTTTATGGCGGCGGTGATGAATAGTGATGGTGTTGGTGACCGTGGGCTGCGTGGTGTTGGTAGGCTGTGTTTTTTTGGGTGGCACCGGGTGACGATGGCCATGGCGGGGCGGATCGGGAGGCACGATGAGGTGGGGATGTGGGTTTTGAAGCGGTGGTTGTAGGTGGTGTTTTGATCGTGGTCGCCCTGGGCGCCGGGGCTGGGTTCGGCTGTTGGAGTGCGACGAAGGGTGATGCCGAAGTCTGTTTTGAGGTGATGGTGATGGTGGCTGGGTTGGTAGTGGTTGCAGCGCCTGGTGGTGGTGGTGGTGAACAAGGCCAGGAGACAGGGAAACTAGGGTTAGGGTGATGTCGATTTGGTTGGCATTGTATCCTGTGCGACACGGAGACAAGTTATGTCCGGCATGTCAGACACGAGAAAGAAATAATGTATATGTAATAGAAAAATATAGTGGATTAGAAAGGGCACAGGCACGATGCACGAACTTTGGTTGTGATGGAGAAATTGGATTATGGAATTTGGAGAAGAGCAAAGGAGTCTCTCCTTATATAGGAGGTGGATTCCTTGATAGATATGGACTAGGACGATTTTAAATCCCCATGTAGATATTATTTAATTCAAAACGATTTAAAACGAACCCAATCCAATACAAAGCCGATTTAGATAAATCATATTTTTAATTTAAAAGCTATTAAAATAAAGTTAATAAAATCTTTCCTACTTTAAATCATTATAATTAATTAGATATTCATCACAAAAAACTTTAAATATTATTTTCAAAATATTAAAATAATGACAATAAATAATTTCAAAAATACAAATATTTATACCCTCGCATACAGAAATAATATTTATCTAAAACCAGTTTTTCCCAATTACTAATTATACTTTTACAATATAATAAAATAGCGTTTTATAATAAATAAAATAAAATGAAGTTTAACAATCCTCGATGCGACACATTCTGTAAAAATACTTATCACATATTATCTTGAACATATAGTTTTTCTGTATAAAATCTATAATAAAACCCTTTCTAAAAATATGTATCTCGCACATATTCGTACTCGACGAGCAAATAAAACGCACATTCGTACGCGACGTACAAATACGAGAATACGAATTTGCACGCGACGAAGTACAAACTAAATACCAATTTAAAAAAATATCGTAGTAAAAATTTAGGGGATTTACAAAAATAATGGAATGCTCTCCCTTAGTGAAAACCAGTAACTAACTACTAACTAATCACACTGACTTAATTAATTAATATTGTCCCTCATTAATTCATAATTATAATTAAAACTGCACTAAGCCTATCACTTAGAATTTGTAGGCTAAAGCCCACAATCCAAAGCCCAAGGCTTGGTATGCTTTAAAAAAAATTAGTCTAAAATAAATTTAGTCCACTAATTTATATTAATTAACCATTAGTAAATAATAATTAAAGCAATATTATTTATTTATAAATATATTTTTATTAAGAATAGTAAATTAGGATTTCCAAATAGAATTTCAGAAAAATATATTTTAAAATTCACAAAAAATAATTTTAGGGAGTTACAAATCTCTCCCACTAAAAAAAAATTGCATTCTCAAAATTGGGATAACAACCAAGCTTTTATTGAAATCCATCATTCAAACAAAAGTCTATTATTCAAATACAACAATCAAACAAAAAGACTAGGGAAGTGCTCTCTTATTTCATTTTCAGGCTCCAAGGTAGACTCTCCAGTAGAGTGGTGCCGCCACATGACCCTGACTAAAGGAAATGGTTTGTTTTCTTAGCTACTTCTCCCTGCGGTCGATGATCTCTACGGGCTGCTTTACGTATGCAAGGCTCGGTCCCACCTCTAGCTCTGAGTAATCAACTATGTGGCTCGGGTCAGCAATGTATCTACGAAGTTGAGATAAATGGAAGATGTTGTGTACCCCCATCCAAGCTAGTAGGAAGTGCTAGCCGGTACGCAATATCTCTAATCCTCTCAATCATCTTGAAATGACCGATGTATCTAGGGCTAAGTTTATTACCCCTTCCATATCTGATAGGGCATCTGGTAGGAGAAATATTCAAAAACACCATATCTCCTACGACAAACTCTAAGGGTCTTCTGCTGATATTCGCCCATTGTTTTTGTCTGTCTTGGGCAACTCTGAGACGCTCCCTGATCAACTTGACCTTCTCAGCTGAGTCAACTACCATCTCAGGTCCAAGCAAAGTCCTTTCTCCAAAATTATCCTAAGATAAAGACATATGACACTGTCGGCCATAAAGAGCCTCAAAAGGTGTTACGCTTATGTTGGCCTGGTAGCGGTTCCAAGATCCTCCAAAGTCTAGAGCACAGACCCTCAACTTGTCTTCTAAGGTCTGGATAGTCCTCTATGACTATCCGTCGGTCTGTGGACGATAAGTTATGCTAAAAATCAACTTAGTGCCCAAACTTTGCTGCAGACTCTTCAAGAAATATGAAGTGAACCTGTTGTCCCTGTCTGAAATAATGCTGACCAGTACTCCGTGAATCCGCACAATCTATTCCCTGTCGACAGCACTACCTTGAACAGAATGAAGTGAGCTGATTTTATCACTCTATCCACGATTATCTAAATAGCGTCTTTTTTGCCGGGTGTTCATGGTAAACAGACAAAATCTATAGTGATATGTTCCCACTTTTATTTCGGAATAGGTAAAGGCTGGAGTAACCCTATAGTCTCTATCTCTCTTCCTTAACCTACTTGCATACCAAACATCTCGAAACAAATCGGGCAACTTTTTGCTTCATCCTATACCACCAAACATACTTTTACAGATCTTTGTACATCATCGTGGCTACAGGATGGATAGAATACTGCGACTGGTGGGCTTCTTGCATGATCTTTTCTCTCAGACTACCCTTAGGCACACACAACCTGGTTTCGTGCCTTAGGGTAACTTCATCTGCTATGAAGAAGTCCTCCAACAACCCAGCTTGTACCTGTCGTTTGAGACAATTGAGACCCTCATCTAGAAACTGGACCTCCTTGATCTTCTTCAGCAATTTTGACAGAATCTGCATATTCGTCAATTGCACCTCACTTCCTAAAATAAGGACTTCAATTCCTAAACTCTCCAAGTCTTCTAGAAGATGTCGGTCCATAGTGAGGAACATAGCCATAGGATACCGATTGAGTGCATCGGCTACTACAATAGCCTTCCTTAGGTGGTACTAAAGATTAATGTCAAAATCCTTCATAAGCTCCAGCCATCTTTTTTGTCTTATATTTAACTCCTTCTAAGTGAAAACATATTTCACACTTTTATGGTTTATAAATATTTCCACTCTCTCACCATATAGGTAATGCTTCTACAGTTTTAAGGCAAAAATAATAGTTGCAAGCACCAGGTCATGAGTAGGATAGTTCTTTTTATGAGGCCTCAACTGTCGAGAAGCATAGGCGATCACCTTCTTATTCTGCTCAAGCACACCTCCTAAGCCTTTTTCTGATGCATCACTTAGATAGCAAACCCTCTAGATCCCGACGGCAAAGCTAAAATGGGTGCTGTAGTCAGTTTTCTCTTCAATTCTTCAAATGCTAACTGGCAATCATCAGTCCAGATAAATTCCTCATCTTTTTTAGTAATCTTGGTCATCGGCTCAGCGATCTTAGAAAAGTCTTGCACAAACTTCCTGTAGTAGCCTGCTAGGCCCAGGAAACTCTGAATCTCAGCTACTAACTTGGGAGTGGCCTACGACTTCACTTCTTCAATCTTCTTATGATCTACTACAATCCCATCCCCAGTTACCACATGGCCCAGAAACTCCACTCTATCTAGGAAAAACTCACATTTTAAGAGTTTTCTATACAACTTTTCTTTCCTCAGGGTCTCTAGAACTATCCTCAAGTGCTCTTCATATTCCTACGGTGTCTTAGAGTAGAACAAGTTATCTATGAAGACCACCATGACTAAATACTGGTAGAAAACCTTATTCATAAGGTTCATGAAGACAGCTGTAGCTTTGGTGAGTCCGAATGACATAACCAGGAACTCATACTGTCCATACCGGGTATTGCTAGGCAGTCTTAGGAATATTCTGTTCCCTGCCTTTCACCTGATGGTACCTGGATCGCAGATCTATCTTCAAAATTACTTTCGCTCTACTCAACTGATCAAAGAGCTCATCTATTCGGGGTAAAGGATATTTATTCTTAGTTGTGATATTGTTGAGGACCTGGTAGTCAATGCATATCCTAACGGTCCTGTCCTTCTTGGGCACAAAAAGGATCAGTGCTCCCTACGGTGAAGCACTCGATCAAATAAAATCTTTTCCTTCTAATTTATCAATCTGGGCCTTCATCTCTTTCGACTCCTTCGAGTTGATCCTGTAGCAGTCTGGGATATTGGTGCTAATCCTGACACTAAGTCAATAGTAAACTCCACGTCTTGATCTGGCGACAGTCCCGCCAAATCTTTAGGAAAGACATATAGAAACTTCGTAATGATTGGATGTGGCAATTTCTTCTCTTCTACGACAGCTCTGAAGTAGACTCCTTCTGGCTTTTCAGTAATCCGCCATCTAACTTTGAATCATGGGCTCTCCAATGGTCTAAAGATTACATTTCCATGATGACAATCTATCACAGCAAAATGATCACTCAACCAATCCATCCTGAGGACTATATCGAATCCGGGAGTTGCATTACGAGGAGCTGGGCTCTACATTCTCTTATATCTATGCTAATAGGGCAATTATACTCCTCCTCCTCCTTTCATAATCCAACAGATCCTTCTAGTAGGTACTGGTATGAAGTTGTGTCTATACAAGAACTTAAAATATAGGAAATATGTGGAGCACCCGAGTCAAATATTACAATAACAGAAAATAAGTAGAGCAGAATAGAACCTGTAATCACATCTTGTGCAGACTCATCCTTCTCAATTGCGACCATAGCGTACGCCTGTCCCTGCTGTGGAGCTCCCCTCTACTGCTGATGGTGGGAAAAACGCTGCTGCTGAGTGAGCAGAGGTGGTCCCCTCGGTGGCGCTATAGGTGGTCCTCTCGGTGGTGCAGGTGGTCCTCCATCTCCTTTGGGTCCTGTAGCTGGTCCAAGGGCAAGACGAGCGGCAGCCTACTGACAATCCCTTATCTGGTGTGTAGAAGATCCGTAGAACAAATAGAGTCCCTTTGGTGGTCTATGTAGGTCGGTTTTTGCAAAATTGTACGAACTTGTGGTAGTAGTTAAGTTAGTCGTACTATTGCAAGCCTGCGACTAAAAAAGTTCTCATTAACAATTAGGATTAATTTGATTTTAGAAGAATGTCTAGGGCTAGGTTTACAATAGGAAAACCCTTACCTAGTTTGACTACTTGGGTAGTTAAGGTTGCTCAATGGGCTATGTGGTTAAGATAGAAATATGTGCTGAATTGTGAGGTTAGATCAATTTGATAAATTTTATGAGGATTTAAATTTGTTTTGATATGACGTTACGATCAAAGGTGGGTAGACTTCTTGATTAGTAAATTAGTTTTCGAGGATAATTAATTACTGATGATTATAATTTTAAATTTTGTGGATGAATATGATTTTGTTGCTATGGATAAAAATTTTGAAAGAAAATAATTTTTGAAATTGTGATTTAGAATTTGGAGATTTTTTGAATTTAAATATCGTGAAAATTATGAAGGTATGGATTTGAATTAAAATAGTTTTGAAGAATTTAAATTTCATGGAAGCCTACGATAAGATCATTGGATATGAGTAAAAAAAAATGGATAGTGTATTATTAATCTAGATTGAGTAATTGGAGTTGAGAATTTTTATATATTTGAGCATATACGATTTATAAGATTGACGGAACATTAGAGGTAGATCGAAGAAATAAGTTGAGTCATTGATGGGATATTAGGTGGGTCAAGCTCCTCTCGCTATTTTCTATTCTTATCCCTATTCTAAACTCTTCATAACCTTCTAGAATTCAAAACCCTAATCTCAATTTTCTTCCATCCTGCTTTGACCAATTATTAGATCAATCTTTCTATTTTGCTATTTTCATATAATGACTTATGTTTCTTATTTAGATATTTTACTATTACTTTTTCATTTATGTCCTAGATATTTTAAAATTTGAGAACAAATTTTTCTCTAAGGTGGGTAGATTTGTAAGCCCACTTCTCGAATTTTGAATTTTTTAAATTTTATTTTTCTAGTTAGAATATTTTTTATTTCTGTTCTATTATAGATATTTTTGAAAGGGAAAAGAGTTTTTCCAATTTTATTTTTTAAAAGAGATTTTATAATTACAAAAATATATTTTTCAATTGTTTTGATTTATTATCAATTATTATTGTACAATTGATACTTATGATAAGTATACTTGTATGATTATTTTGTTTATTACTATCATTTATTTTAAAAGATTTGATTCATAAAGTCTATTTTAAATGTTATTTGTTATATTAGATATTGATTGAAAACTATTAATAGATTAAGATCAATCAAATCTAAGTGATTGATCCTATGGAAGATTTGATCAATCCAATTCCTTCCCTTATTAGGGAATTCTCAACTCCTATATATAGACAAGCCTTTCTCTACCTTTTTTCCCCCAACCAAAAACATCTCGGCCAAAACCAATTGCTATCCACCGTCATCCCATATAAGTGCGTGCACCGTATCCATGTCCCTATTTTTCCACTTTCACTATTTTATTTACATATACATTCCACCTTTTTCGTGTCCACATGTCGGACACGAATTCAACAACAAACCTAATTCCCCAATCCAAAATCCTAACCCTAACCCTAATCCTAATTTGATCGACCTCCTTGTTGTGGCCATTTTCGATCCCGAACGGCATCCACTGCCTGTCGCGCTCCCCGTGTCCACGCCACTATACGACCCAGACCCCCACCCTTTCTGAGCCCGATCTCTGTCGTGTTTCTATCTCGACGGAGAACAGCCACCTCCCCGCCACTCGCCAGTGACCATCACCAGACCCTCCGTCATCGAGAGGCAACGCCTCGACCGCCATGACCACCCACAGTCCCTGCCATCAGAACACCCATCTTCATCATCACCACCGCCATCACCGTTGCTCGGTGTGACCCCTTGGCCACCACCAATTAAAGCAACTACCTGTCGTTTTGCGGCTGGCCTTGCTCCCCCAAGCGTCATCGAGCCGCACGCAGTACATCCACCGACCCCAGTCCCAAACGACAACCACCGATTACCACCACTAACCTGTTCACCACCACGTGCATTACTCCGGTCCGTCGCAGCATTGAAGCCTTCAGAGAACTGCCATCGAGCTTGAACCCTCATATCAGTCGCACAGTCGAGCTCCGCCCTCTCCTCGACTCTCCCCGTGCGCCTGTGAGCCGCGCTCGGCTGCCGACGCTAGCCCCGGCGAGTGGCTCCTCCGCTGTCGTCACCAGCACAGTGAGCCCTCATCCCCTTCCCGATCTAATTTTCCCTCGCCACCCTCCTTCTTCCTCTTTCTTTCCATCTCTCCTCGCGAGCTCTCTGACACTCTATTCAATTCTCTCACTCTCTTTCTCCTCCTCTCTCCATTTAATTTGTAGTACAAGTTTGGTTCGGTTCGATGCGGTTGGTTTGACCCATATATGCACACCCCTAAATCCAATTGATCACGTGGCAAATTTTAATTAAAATTAAAATTAAATTTAAATTTAAAATAAAAATTAAATTTTGATTTAAGAGTAAAATTAAATTTAAATTTACAACTAAAAAATAGTTAAAATTTAAATAAAAAATTACATTAATATTGATACTAATATTAAAATTAACATTAGAATTAAAATTAACATTAAAATTATAATAAGACTAATAATTTATTAATTATCATTATAATTATAATTGGATATTAATTTAAAACTAATAAAATAGTTATTAATTAAATATTAGAATTATAATTATAGTTAGAATTAATAAATAAATAATTATGATAATAGCTATGATTAATAAATTATTAATTAAGACTATAATGACGATTAATAAAATATTAATTTAAATTATTTTAAATTATAAATTATTAACTATGATTATAATTATGAATAAAATATTATTAATTAAGATTGTAGTAAAGTTATAATTAAAAAATTATTAATTAAGATTTTAATAAGACTAATAAATTATTAATTATGATTATAATTGGATATTAATTCAAAAATTATTAATTAAGATTATAGTTATAATTAATAAATTATTATAATTATGATTATAGTTATGAAGTTATTAATTGTTAATTAAGATTATTATAAAATATTAAATAGTAAATTGTTAATTATTAATTTAGATTATAATTATGATAACTAATATTAGTTAATTTTTTATAAAAATAATAACTAACTATTAATTCTAAAAAAATTAATTTTTAAAATAATAATAATGACTAGTTTTTAATCAAGTATTAGTTAATTTTTAATTAACTATAAATTAAATATTTTAAAAAAATAATTATTACACGAAAAACTTGGTGACAACCTCAAATGACTCAACAATATCCATATCCATCTCCAACCAACGAAATTATTAAAAAAATAACTAACTTATTCCTCCCAAATTCAACTTTCTTTCTTCCAAATCTAAATTTTGGATTTGGTCATACTTTTCATATCCATATCCATCTCCAACCAAATATATGATTCCATGGATTTGATTTCAAACACATAAAATTCTAAAATTCAGCTCCAAATATGGTTTACCAAACATGTCCAAAAATGATAGCATGTAAATGATGCAAAGTGACTCATTGAACATGAAAAACTTGGTGACAACCTCAAATGACTCAACAATCATTTCTTCTATGTACGATAATATTTGCAAAAACAAAAGCGTTCCTTTACAAACTAGAAAAAAGAAAGTATAAGAGTACAATTAATTTCTGGTGAAGTACAATGATAGAAATCTGATCAGAAGATGATCACTTTATCCCTTGGACGATGTCATGTCGAAGAACAAAGCCTTTGGAGACTGCTGCAGCAAGTGCTAAGAAGATTATGATCATTATTGATGCTTTTTAAGTGATTTGAAACTCTATTTATAGAGTTGTAAGATAACTGTTAAGTAGTTATCCTGATTGGCGCACGTTGTAAGTGGCGCGCCATTCACCCCTTGGTGCAAACGGTTAGTTTAACTGCTTGGACGCGTGGCATGCTATGATTGATATGCGCTTGGTCATGGACAGTATCACGTACACGTTCTTCAATATTAATGACGTGTGTGCCACATAATCTAACTGTATCAGGATGATTTGATCAAATGACATCCACTTCTGGGTGGCACCAAGCGCTACTTGCTGATTGGCGCCACTGACTGATATCATACTAATGATAATATCGCGCCAATTGTAGATGGTGCAAGACAGCTATTGGTCATTAATGACGGATCTGACATGTCTGACCAAATCTCCTCGAGCGCCACGCATTCGAGATTCAAATAGATTTTTCTCGAATGTCGTACTGTCAGTCATGATGATAACTGTTTAGCTTCTCCGAAAAGATGGCCACGTGGCGGGTAGCGCCACTTGATGTATGGCACCATCTGATGACTGGTGCCACTTGAAGATCTGAATGCTGGCGCTTCTTATGAGTAGCGCAGGGTGCTGAGTATATTTTTTTGGCTTCTACAAGACCCCCTTCAAAGTTTTTAAATTTAAAAAGATTCAAAATTTGAAATACTTTGAATAAGAAGTAGCTGGCGCAGAGTAGTATCATAACTGACCCGACTTTCAGGCACAGATCGCGTGCCTGTTACGGCTAGGCCTCGGCTATAAATAGTCGAGAAGAGAGAGAAAAATACTTTTACATTGTAATTTTCTTCTCTTGAGCTCTTTTTCTTCTCCAACCTTCGAAACTTTCATCTCAATGGCACCAAAGAGATCCACAGCCGCCAAGAAGGGAAAGAAAGTGGTCGGAACCACTTCGCGTGTGCCCCCACTGAGAGTGCCACAACACATCACGCCGTCGACGAGAGCCGAAGAGGCGAACCCAGCCTTGGAAGGTAAGGGACTTGAACAAAAAGGATGACAGTAGGACTGTTCGTGCCATTCGCGTGAAGCACAACCAAGGCCAACATCGACGACCTCTTTCAGAGTGTTGGTCGATGCTTTGCGCCAGCTACACATTGTGACACCTCTTTCAGAGTGTTAGGCTAAAAACAATTATAACCAATGTTGCCACGCAACATTTGTCATATTCTCAGCATGCTGTGCCATCTATCATTATGCACAGATCATGCGCTAGTTGATGTGATATACCATCTGTCATTACACGCAGACCATGCGCTAGTTGATGTGATGCGCCATCTGGCTTGAGAATTGCATCCGCTGGCTGAGGACTGGTTTTTCCTCCCCTGCGCCATCTATAATTAGCACAAGGTATTATTCAGGAAAAACAATCTTTTCAGAAGTTTAACTCTAAGTTTTTTCTTTTACAGTTGATTTGAGGGAAGACCCTCATTTTGAGGAGCTGGCATCTGCATTCCGAGTGTCTGAATACCATGAAGACCTGTCCCATGCCCCATTTTCTCAGTATGATTTGCCCGAGACCCGGAGAGCTGTATTAAGGTCTCAGGATGACAAAACCCTATTATGCCTGATAAATGGTGAACCCCTCGTAGGCTTAGATCAGGTTTTCCATAAGAAGCCGGCTTTCTTGTTTGGCGATGCTATCAAGAAAGACTGCCAACATAAGGCAAAACGAAAAAAGCGAGTATATCAAAGCAGAAATAGATTGATTTATCTTACTGACATGACGAGACATCTGTTACTATCCCGTTATGCTCATGCCAGCTTTCATCGTAACATGGTCTAGGACCTAATTCCTTTTCAGCAGGCTAGAGTGGGGAAGATATGCCATAAATTAGGTCACCAAAATAAGGATATATTCTGTAGCTCATCAGAGAGAAGCAACACTCATTTGAGGGGCCTAAAACCAAGTTGTGTGCGTCCTGAGGATTCATCTCTACTGATCCCAGTTAGAATTCTCTTTTTCACGAACCTGTTTGCCAAGGATGAAGGGAGATATCCAGATAAGAATATACGGCTGACAGGTCTGATGAGTCCAGAGAACAAACATTGGAATCGTCTTTCGATCTGGGATCTGAACAACTTTAAAGATAAACTGCTGGGTTTGGAGCTTTATGAGCCAATTTAGACTATTTCCTATGTAATTTGCACCAATTCCAACTTATTTTTAGCCTAAACGAAGAGATACAACAGTAGAATGGACACTTTTATGGCCCCTCTCGGAGAGATAGGCTTCGCCCTTCACGAGATACAGTATATTTCTCATCTGCCCATGGGTGAAAACCCTTATGAAGAGTATGTGCCAACCAATAAAGAATTGGATGCTCTGGACGAAAAAAGCTCGAGAATAGTCGCAGTCTTCGAAGAATTGTTATGCCACTTCATGATCTGTACTGTTCTATGCAAGAGCCATGCACAGGGGACATGCTACTTGTCCAAATGGTTGACATATCTATTTCTGGGCCATATTCATGAAGATAAGGTACAATAACATCTGGATTGTGATCCTAGCTTCTTCGAACCGCTCGACCGTAGTACTATCCAGAAGTTGATAGAAAGGTCCCGGTATGCTGATAAAGAATTGACAGAGGTTTAGCATGGATTCATAGTTTGTACTCCCATCGAGACTTATGTCAGACAAGGTGGGAGACTAATGTCTCGAGATGCAACTCTGGCTGGCTTCTTATCCTTATGGCTACAACGATTCGTGGTCCCCGAAGCCAGTGTTATTCATAGGATCCATCGCGGTGTACTATTCGCCGCTGTGCGTTTAGTATTCAGGCACAAGATGGACATTCTCTCTGCGATGACTTGCCGATTGAATGCGGATCTTCGCTCTTTCATAGACACTATGATGACGGCTCCCAGTACCTGAGATAATTTCCCCTATACTGAAATGTCGTACACTTATTTGTTCGGCTGATTATTTTTACACAACCCCATTTTGATGGATCCGGCTCTAGGCGTCGTAGGAGGGGACTTCATCCGAAGTTTTGCCACATGCCGATGGAAAGTAAACTCTTTCACCGACTGCCGAAAAGTATTGAATATGGGTTCGGAATAGAGGTTTTACTGTGTTCCTCCACTTCATAGAACCGAGAATCTTCCTCCTTTGCTAATGGATATAGAGCCTATGGCTGCTCTTCCGCCACCAGCTGCCTTCATGTGGTTGAAGATGATCAGACCTTCCCACTTGGTATATCGATTTGGCGGTGAATGTAGTCTGGAGCCGTACCTACCTCGCCGATTTGTCCCCAATTAAGCTATGATCAAATGCATGTTGGCAACGCCACTACTCGTTTGAAAGCTTCTGGTTATTTGATCGATGGCACCAGAGAATGGAGGTATTATAACACCAGGGGCACCAAAGCTAATTTTCAATGCCCAATGTTACTCCTGAGATGGGCCTGCATGTGTTATATGCATACGCGAACTTTTATACTTTGGCCAATACCTTCTTTAAGGGATTCACCCTATCTAATAGTTTTGTAAGTGCCAAATGATACCGGTTGGGGGCTAGAACCATCCTAGAATTCAGAAAAGTTGAAGAGAATGCTCCTGCAGATGAGCCTCTTAAAGCTACCCTCGTCGGTCTCCCTGATGAGGTGAATGAACCGCTAGAAATCTTCCTCAAGAAGTGGAAAGAAAAATCTCCAGCAAAAGGGACTAGCAAAAGATGAAGAGTCGGGGAATCACCCACCCCTTCTGTCCCAGCTAAACCTCCTTCTTCCCCTAAGGCTCAGAGGAAAAAGATGAAGGAAGCAGTTGTTATTATTGAACAGCCTGCATTGAGAACCAAATCCCAGACGCGACAAGTTGAAGACGCGCACAGCCGCCTGCTGACACGGGGTTCGTGTCGTACCTATGTGTCACGTGGACACGTTTCAGGCTGACATGAACCTAGCCCTAACCTAGGCAAACCTAGGTGCACACCTACGTGTTGTGTCGTATCGTGTGTCGTGTCCTAGACACGAGTGCACGCGTGCACGAGACAGCGTATCTGTGTGTGCACGAGAGTGGTTCTTGATGTGTGGACACGCAATATCCGGCCCTGGGTGACACGAGATGACTCGAGGGACACCTACACATATGTGACATGATTTACCAACCTTTAATTTTGATATATTAGCATGTTTGCGAATTCAAATAAGGAATTTTCCCTGTTGACTGATACTATTTACTGTTCTTCATTTTTGGACTTTTAAATTCTGTTTTAACTGAATTTTGATGATTAGATTACCAGGAATTGATTCATATTCATGTGTATTAGATTGCTGAATTGGGTTCCTTTCCTAAATTTCTGAAAACTGAACCTTATGTTGATTTTCTCTTGCACACTCACACATATGTTGACACCCTCTCACTCTTCACACACACTTTACTGTTTTTCCTGTGCAACACATACACACAGTCACACCTACACACACACTAAACTGTCCAGATTTGGACTGACCCTTAGTCCTATCACACACATTGCACACTCACACACTCACTCACTCTCTATCACACACCTGTCACTCTCCCTTTACCGCACTCTTTCTAACTCTCTATCTTTCTATCTTCCTATGTATATATATATATATATATATATATATATATATATATATATATATATATATATATATATATATATATATATATATATATATAATGTAATGTATATAAATATGTATGTGTATCTAATATATAAAGTATATTATGTATATATGTAGGTATCATATATATTATAATATGTGTGTGTACTATTATATATATACTATATATATGTATGTATGGTATACATATAGGTAGCCTATGTGTATATATATACGTATGTGTTATGTGATTTTCATGTGTAGACCTAGATACAATATAGGTTGTATGGACTTGGTATACTAGCATAGGCTAGTTTAGCCTTGTTTAGACTAGTATAGACTTGTTTAGACCTAGAATGACTTGTTTGACCTAATTTAGACTTGTTGGACCTAGTTTGACCATAGTTGACCTAGTTTGACTTCTAGGGTTGACCAAAGTTGACCAAGAGTTGACTTTGACCTAGATTGACCTAGATTTATTTAGAATGTATTGTAGTGCATCTTATTACCATTCTAGACATGTTATGACTTGTGCTGTTCTAAATAGGAGCCAGACACCACTCCTCGGACAGTACGTTTATCTTGGACACTCAGATACCAGACGAGTACATTCTCTGATTATTTCATATCCTGTTTAGAAATAATTTTTTTGCTTTAAATTACTTTACTTGATAGTGTCACGTTGGTCACACAGATTAGTACTATATGGATCCCTTCTTGAGATGTTATTCCCTTAGGGAGCATCGTATACTACATGTTCTGTGCGTTTCACTTACATGGTGTATCACTATGCTTCACGGTTCATTGATCACTTGTGACATGTACTCTCATGATCACAGAATCTTCCTTGAATCACCTCATTTATGGGCATTCCCAGAATCACCCATTTATGGGCTTACCATATATCACCCCTTGTGGGCCATTGCATGGAATCATAACATAACCTGGCTGGATCCTTGTGTATTGATTGGGGGTACGGGGGAGTAGAAGTAGACATGTGAATAATATCCAAGTAGTGTAGTTCCTAGAATCACTCCATAGTATAGTTCCCAGAATCTCCTATGCCATTCACATGTTTATATTGTACTCTGACTCACTAGCCACTGTTAGTTCTCTACTTATAGTAGATATTTCTATTACAGTTCTCTCTCTCTGTTTACATCATGTACTTTCTTTCAGTTCTTGTATCTTATTTTACTGCATGATTATATTTTCTAACCTGCTATGATCCGTTGAGATGTATTGTGCTTGCTACTGTCCTGACTGGACCTGTTGAAATATTACAGGGGACGAGGAGGAGGCCTGTGTGGATACCTACTACGGGACAGCTCTAGATGACACCATTGATCCGAATTTCCAGCCGGATCCATTAGCTATAGAGACTGAGGCTCCCTAGTCCAGGTTTACAATTATTGTCATTTGAGATCTGGATTGTATATATTCTTTCATATTCAGTAGTTGGGACTTGTATTCTGGATGTTTGCTGAGATGATATCTTAGACACTTAGACTTTTCTGATCTTCTGTATTTCATTTGAGTTTTATATCATATCGTACTTCTTCTTCCTTAGTTGTGATTGAGTTTACATTCTGCTATGTCACCCCCATTCGGGGAGTATAAACTGTTTAGTCTTATACTATTAGATGCATTGAGACCTAGGACAGCGTTCTACCGCCGACACTGCGGAGTAGGCTGGACGTTGTTACATTCCCGTACCCTCATAGTGGGTGCGGGTCGTGACAGGGATTTCCTCTGGGGGAATAGGGACAACACCTTCTCCGATCCCAAAAGAAAATAAGAGATCAGATGTGCATGATGAGCTATTTGAATCCGAAGGATCTCCTCCAATACCGCTCGAGCGCAAGAAGAGGAGAAGACTATTGATAACCGAAGTTGAGCAGCAAGAAACTGCAACTACGCCTACTCCTCTAGTGCTAGGACGGTCCCCTGGTCGACCAGACTCGTCTTTGCCGTTGCAAGAACCACTATCTCTGAAAAGTGATATTTTTGCCCTTACAAATATTAATTTGTTGGGCTTTTGTGTTGATATGTATGTTTTCTATTTGCAGAAACTCCAACAACAAATATTCCGACTCCAATTGTTGCAGTGGATATTCCTTTGGTTCCTTCTTCAGAATCAGCGTCCATAACAATCACCCTTCCAGTGATTGTACTCGCTGCGGCAGGAATAATGTTACCTTCCCCTACCAAGGAAACTCCGGAGATCATACCTCCTGAAGACTTTCTGAATGTTTCAGTTTCCTCTATGACTCAAACTCCTATACCCTCTCAGGAAAACAAGGAGATGATAGGGGCCCTAGACGGCTGTGACCTCAGTGATAATCTGATTGAGGAAGATCTTGGAAACGCTACTTCGGAAGATCGAACAGTAATCCAAAAAGATGAAAATATGAGCGCCATGAAA